>CM019710.1:27772834-27865462 GCA_009760885.1 Achatina immaculata | reverse complement strand
AGAAAGAAAGAAGGAAAGAAAGAAAGAAAGAAAGAAGTTGATCTTGTTCGCTAACCACAAAGCCATATACCAGCCTGTATCTGAGCTTACTGGAGTTTACCAAAAGCTGGGCTGGAACCATGTACCCTTTGCTTTAACCAGTCAGCGCTTTACCAGCTGCACCACTCTTGACATGAAACCGACACAGAATGTAGCTGACGACGGAGAAGACGAGAAGTAGATAAAGACATAAGAGATATGGGCAGCGACGTCGAGAACTGGCAAAGATACTGCCAGATGTTTGACAAGATATCAGATAACTTTACAGGTTTCATTTTTAGTCCTAACTGATATCTACCAGAACTTTTTCTTAAAACTTTCAGGGATCGACAGTTATCAGGGTGAGCATTGATTATCAGACACAGAATCTTCCATGTCACAGAGACAAGCAGACACAGAATCTTCCATGTCACAGAGACAAGCAGGCACAGAATCTTCCATGTCACAGAGACAAGCAGGCACAGAATCTTCCATGTCACAGAGGCAAGCAGACACAGAGTCTTCCATGTCACAGAGACAAGCAGACACAGAATCTTCCATGTCACAGAGACAAGCAGACACAGAGTCTTCCATGTCACAGAGACAAGCAGACACAGAATCTTCCATGTCACAGAGACAAGCAGACACAGAATCTTCCATGTCACAGAGACAGGCAGAATCTTCCATGTCACAGAGACAAGCAGACACAGAATCTTCCATGTCACAGAGACAAGCAGACACAGAATCTTCCATGTCACAGAGACAAGCAGACACAGAATCTTCCATGTCACAGAGACAAGCAGACACAGAATCTTCCATGTCACAGAGACAAGCAGACACAGAATCTTCCATGTCACAGAGACAAGCAGACACAGAATCTTCCATGTCACAGAGACAAGCAGACACAGAATCTTCCATGTCACAGAGACAAGCAGACACAGAATCTTCCATGTCACAGAGACAGGCAGAATCTTCCATGTCACAGAGACAAGCAGACACAGAATCTTCCATGTCACAGAGACAAGCAGACACGAATCTTCCATGTCACAGAGACAAGCAGACACAGAATCTTCCATGTCCAGAGACAAGCAGACACAGAGTCTTCCATGTCACAGAGACAGGCAGAATCTTCCATGTCACAGAGACAAGCAGACACAGAATCTTCCATGTCACAGAGACAAGCAGACACAGAGTCTTCCATGTCACAGAGACAGGCAGACACAGAATCTTCCATGTCACAGAGACAAGCAGACACAGAGTCTTCCATGTCACAGAGACAAGCAGACACAGAATCTTCCATGTCACAGAGACAAGCAGACACAGAATCTTCCATGTCACGGACACTCAGGCAGAGATTCTTTCATGTCACAGACATTGAGGCAGAGATTCTTCCATGTCACAGAGACACAGATTCTTCCATGTCACAGGCATTGAGGCAGAGATTCTTCCATGTCACAGGCATTGAGGCAGAGATTCTTCCATGCCACAGACATTGAGGCAGAGATTCTTCCATGTCACAGACATTGAGGCAGAGATTCTTCCATGTCACAGGCATTGAGGCAGAGATTCTTCCATGTCACAGGCATTGAGGCAGAGATTCTTCCATGTCACAGACATTGAGGCAGAGATTCTTCCATGTCACAGACATTGAGGCAGAGATTCTTCCATGTCACAGACACTACGGCTAGCAAGAATAACCTGAATAGATCTGAGAGAACGAACTCTGGCAATAAAAGAAAGTTCTGGTGAGAGATCTGCTCGGACTGCTAGAGGACCTGCCAGTCCATGAGCACCATCAGTATCATCATCATCATTATCATCATCATCATCATCATCATCATCATCATCATCAGGTGCCATGCCGACTGGCGTTGGCTATTATGCTTCTCCAGAGTACACGATCCTTCATGCAGGCCATCAGCTCAGTTGGTGATCTCCTCTCACACCATCCCGTCAGACTGTCCAGTATCATTTCTCTTGGTCTTCCTCTTGATCTTCTTCCTTCTATTTTTCCTGTTGTTATAATATTTTCAATGCCCCCTCTTCTCATTGCGTGTCCTATGAAAGTACATTGTCTCTCTTTTATCTTTCTGACAAGGTTTTTTTGTCTCTCCAGCTCTTCTCCTACATTCTTCATTAGTTATTTTTGCTGTCCAGGGGATTCGCAACACTCTTCTAATAAACCACATTTCTGCTGCTTCCAATGATTTTTGTGCAGACTTGCCTATTGTCCATGATTCACTTCCATATAACAAGATAGGTTCAATATAGCATTTTAGGACTCGTTTTCTAACATTCATTGATAAGGATGTGTTGGTTAATATGTTTCTCATTCTCTGAAATGCAGTCTTTGCTTGGCCTGTTCTGTTCCTAATTTCTGTTCTGCATTTCCCATCTGAAGTTATTGTTATCAGTATAAGAAAGAAAAAAAAAAGTTGGATGCTCAGTGTGTCTTCAATGCAGGACAAAAAAAACAAAACTTTGTACTCTCTCTCTCTCTCTCTCTCTCTCTCTCTCTCTCTCTCTCTCTCTCTTAATAGCAAAATCATTATCCAATCCAGCATTTTTTTCATTGAGAAAAAGCAGTAAAAATGTTGCCTTCAACTTTTTCAGTTTGTAGATAATATTAACCAAACTTTTTCAGTTTGTAGACAATATTAACCACTGCTTGAAAAGATTAAACTGAAAATACATAATTGATGAGTGAGTTAAATGATAACAACTTAACACAGTCACGTACATTTCGATATCGAGGTGTGAAAAGTTGCGAACATACTTTATAGCAGCCTCTAACACGAATGATTCATTGAATCATGAAAAACTATTATTCCAGAAATAGATACGTTTGGATGGAACTATTCTATTTATTTAAAGGAAAGAAAAGGTGGAGGTAACACGTGGATGGAAAGAACAAATATGTGGGTAAATCACATGTGTTGTCTTGTCTTGTCTTCTTCCTCATATAGCTTTCAGTTTTGAGGGTACAAATGGACGTCTTGATAAGGCTATGCCATCTGTTTCGTATAATGGGATATTTAAGGATTCAGTAATTTCCTCTCTCCATCTCCTGCGTGGGCGGCCTCTTCCTCTCTTAAATACAAATCCTAATGTGAGAGTTATTTCTGTGGTATACTCTCTGGTGGTAATCGTAGCCATACCATTTGACTTGTTTTTTCTGTGATATAGTGCTGGCGTTACTCCAATCTTTTCCCTGATGGTGTTATTTCCTATTTTGGTCTCTTCTTATCACATTTAGTATTCTCCTTAAACATCTCATTTCTGTTGTGATTATTTTTTATTTATTCTTCGCTGTTAGTGTCCATGTTTGACATTGATACCACAGAGATAGGAAGATATTAATGTTCATATCTAACATTGATAGCACAGAGCTATGAAGAAATTAATGTTCATATCTAACATTGATAGCACACAGCTAGGAAGAAATTAATGTTCATATCTGACATTGATAGCACAGAACTAGGAAAATATTAATGTTCATATCTGACATTGATAGCACAGAACTAGGAAAATATTAATGTTCATATCTGACATTGATAGCACAGAACTAGGAAGATATTAGTGTCCATGTCTGACATTGATAGCACAGAACTAGGAAGATATTAGTGTCCATATCTGACATTGATAGCACAGAACTAGGAAGAAAGTAATGTTCATATCTAACATTGATAGCACAGAACTAGGAAGAAATTAATGTTCATATCTAACATTGATAGCACAGAACTAGGAAGAAATTAATGTTCATATCTGACATTGATAGCACAGAACTAGGAAGAAATTAATGTTCATATCTAACATTGATAGCACAGAACTAGGAAAATATTAATGTTCATATCTGACATTGATAGCACAGAACTAGGAAGATATTAATGTTCATATCTGACATTGATAGCACAGAACTAGGAAGATATTAGTGTCCATGTCTGACATTGATAGCACAGAACTAGGAAGATATTAGTGTCCATATCTGACATTGATAGCACAGAACTAGGAAGAAAGTAATGTTCATATATAACATTGATAGCACAGAACTAGGAAGAAATTAATGTTCATATATAACATTGATAGCACAGAACTATGAAGAAATTAATATTCATATCTAACATTGATAGCACAGAACTAGGAAGAAATTAATGTTCATATCTAACATTGACAGCACAGAGCTGGGAGGAAGTTAGTGTCCATGTCAGACATTGACAGCACAGAGCTGGGAGGAAAGTAGTGTCCATGTCAGACATTGACAGCATAGAGCTGGGAGGAAAGTAGTGTCCATGTCAGACATTGACAGCATAGAGCTGGGAGGAAAGTAGTGTCCATGTCAGACATTGACAGCATAGAGCTGGGAGGAAAGTAGTGTCCATGTCAGACATTGACAGCATAGAGCTGGGAGGAAGTTAGTGTCCATGTCAGACATTGACAGCACAGAGTTGGGGTCAGACATTGACAGCACAGAGTTGGGAGGCAGACTGCGTTGTCGGCTCACTTTCTGTTTCAGTTGTAAGGTATTTATTTTTCTGTAAAGTTGTCACTTGTACAGCAGATAAGAGACTCATGACAAAGATAAGATGGTGTGTAGCTGGTGCTGAGTTCTGTGGCAGCATATTATTATTGTTATTATTATTATTATTATTATTTAAACCTGTCTTTAAGAACTGACATCTGTAGCAGCACATTATTATTATTTAGGCCGTTCTGTGAGAACTTAAAACAAAATTGTTAGTCACAATCTTCCTCGTTACTTTCTGCAGTGTCACCATGTGTGTTTGTGTGTGTGTGTGTAGAAACACCAGCAGTTTTAGTAAGGATTTTGAGTAGGTTAGCTAAAATGTTCAGTGTTTGAAAGCTCGACTTAATAGCTAAGTAACAAAGTGTAGATAACTAGTCCAGGGGTGTATACAAGGTCACATTTACAGTAGTAACCTGAATATAGGGATGTGAAGGGATACAACCAATAAATAACTTATTTACTATCCCGTACTTGTAGTTAATTCCCTTGCCAATTAAGTATGTGACGTTTGTTCATGACATTATGTGTTGCTCCTTGTCGGCATTATGCGACGTTTGTTATGGACAATATGTGGCGTTTATTGTAGACAATATATGACGTTTGTTATTGACAATATGTGGCATTTCATGTTGACAATATGTGACGTTTCTTGTTGATAATATGTGACGTTTCTTGTTGATAATATGTGATGTTTCTTGATGTGATGTTTTTTATTGACAGTATGTGAGGGATGAAAACTCCTGCATCAAACTAAAATGCAAATAAGAGTAGGAGCATGGAATGTAAGAAGCATGTATGAGGGAAAATATCAAGTAATAAATGACGAGATGAAAAGAACGGGGATACACATTTTGGGAATCTGCGAACATCGATGGAAAGGATCAGGACACTTCAAGAGCGAGAATGATAATATATTTATATGCTCTGGTGGAGAATTAGGAGGAAAGAATGGAGTGACTTTTCACTTGGACAAATCAACATCAAAAGCATTACTAGGTTACAATCCAGTAAGTTATAGAATCCTCACAATCAGACTTAAAGGCACTCCTAGAAATGTAACAATCATCCAGATATATGGACCTATATCAACAGCAGAAGAAGAGGAAGTAGAAGACTTTTATAACACACTGCAAACAACAATAGACCAGGTATGGAAAAATGATATTGTATTAATAAATGGGGATTTTAATGCAAAGATTGGTACAGAAAGAGCAGAAGATGAAGGATATGTTGTAGGGAAATTTAGCATAGGACATAGAAATGAGGCAGGTGACAATCTAATGGCATTTTGCATGGAAAATGAGCTAATGGTCGCAAACAAACTTTTTAAACAACATCCAAGAAGACTTTACACATGAACGTCACCTGATAGGAAAACCAAGAATGAAATAGATTACATTTTAGTGTAAAGAAGGTGGAGGTCAAGCATAACATCAGCAAAAACTTTACCAGGTGCTGATTGTGACACGGACCATGAGTTATTAATAGCAGACATGAAGATAAAGATAAAAAAGACAGTTACGGGATCAAAACCACTCCGCTTTGATCTTACAAAAATACCGGAACAATACGGTAGAGAAGTGAAGAACCGTTTCGAAATCCTGATGGCTGTACAGGTGGAGATGACACCAGATGATTTGGCTACGCAGGCCAGAGATAACTTAATAACAACAGGTAAAAACATGGTTCCAGTAAAGAAAACACAAAAGAATGGATGGATTACAGCAGGCACACTAGAACTGATAAAACAACGCAGAGAAATGAAGACGCAGTGGAGAGTGACAAACAACAACAAAGAGAAATATAAATCTTTAACAAAAGAAGTAAGAAGAAACATAAGAAAAAACAAAAAAAAACAGTTCGTATAAGATTGTTGTGAAAGAATAGAAGAACATCAGAAGTGTGGAAGAGATAGTGAAATGTTTAAAGAAATGAAGACATTGACGAGAAATGCCACACCTAAGCTAAATGTAATTTGTGACGAGACGGGAAAGATCTTGACAAAGACAGAAGAAATTCTAGAAAGATGGAAGGAATATTGCAGAGGAATGTATGAAACAACCACCGTTATTATTGGAGAAGAAAGAACTCGAACCAACAATTGAAGTTTTATGGGCAATAAAGAATCTGAAAAATGGTAAATCACCAGGATGTGATGAGATAACAGTTGAATTTATTAAAGCAGGAGGAAAAGAATGTGCAACAATCTATCATGTACTATGTAAAGAGATATGGCATTCAGGTATTTGGCCAAAAGAATGGAAAAGAACTATATTCATATCACTGCCAAAAAAAGGTAACCTGAAATTATGCACAAACTACAGAACTGTTGCCCTGATTAGTCATGCCAGTAAAATTCTGTTAAAAATCATTTTCGTAAGAAAATGGAAGAATTCAAGTTGGTTTCAGGCAAGTAAGAGGAACAAGAGATCATATATTCAATATAAGATTAATAATAGAGAAATGCAGAGAGATTAATGTGAATCTATATTTATCCTTTATAGACTACTCAAAGGCATTTGATTGTGTACAACAGCAGAAACTTAAGGAAATAATGGGAAAAAATGGGATTTCCAACACATTTGATACAATTAACATCACTGCTGTATCTAGACCAACAAGCAGCAGTAAGAATAAATGGTGAAACAACAACTTAGTTTGACATAAAACAAGGGGTCCGTCAGGGGTGCATATTTTCGCCTTACTTATTTAACTTGTTTACTGAAAATATAATGAGGAATGTTAGAGAAGATGTAGACAAAGAATATTATTATGCTATAACAATTGGAGGTCCGTAAGAACAGCGAAAAGCAAAACCTCTATCTTAATGCAAAGAAAACTAAATTGATGACAACTGACAAAACAAACAAGGCAGCTGAAATATGTATCAATGAGGAAAAACTGGAAGAGGTGGAGAGTTTTGAATATCTTGGATCACTACTAACTAATAATGGAGATACAATGAGGGAAATTAAAAGGAGGACATCTATTGCTCTTCAGAAAGTAAAACAACTAAAGAATCTGTGGAGAGGAGCAGACAGAACTACAAAAATAAGATTTTTAAGGGCATGCATCTTTCACATAGCAACATATGCCTGTGAGACCTGGACACTTAACAAAACAGCTGAGAAACACATAAATGCCTTTGAATGTAAATGCTACAGAAGAGTTCTCCAAATATCATGGACACAAAAAAGAACAAATATATCTATACTACAAGAACTTAATATTGAAGAAGTCTGGCTAGTAAAGAGGATTAAAGAGAGAAAACTTAAATATTTTGGACACATTAAACGTCTTGATAATCTAGAGAAAACCGTCTTGGAAGGATGCATAATGGGAAAAAGAAAGAGAGTAAGAGCAAGGCGAAGATGGCTGCAAGACATGGTTGATGATCTGCAAATAGATGTATCAGCAGCAGAGCATCTTGCTCACAACCGAGAGGCCTACAGGAGTGCTGTTAGCGAGGCAAAGTTCCTCAAGGGACATGCAAATGACTGACTGACTGACTGTCTGACTGACTGACTGACTGTCTGACTGACTAATTACTGACTACTGAGTGACTGTTTGACGGACTGACTGACTGACTACTGATTGACTTACTGACTACTGACTGACTACTGATTGAATGACTACGGCTTGACTACTGATTGATTACTGACTACTGACTGATTACTGATTGACTACTGACTATTGACAGATTATTGATTGACTGACTTCTGACTGTCTGCTGGCTGACTACTGACCGACTATTGACCGACTACTGACTGACTGATTACCTACTGACTGATTACTGACTGTCTGACCGACTGACTGTCTAACTGACTGACTACTGACAGATTGTCTGTCTGACTGACTACTAAGTACTGTCTAACTGACTACTGACTGACTACTGTCTGAATGACTGAATCCTTGTTCCTAATCCTAAGACTTTTAAAAGATTATTGGCGAAACATAATTAACAGCCCCACTTTACCTCTGTCTCTCCATCTCCCTTTTGTCCCTCTGTCTGTTTCTTTCTCTCTCTCTCTCTCTCTCTGTCTCTTTCTCTCTTTCTCTGTCTGTTTCTCTCTATCTGTCTCTGTCTCTCTCTGTCTCTTTCTCTCTCTGTCTCTTTTTCTCTCTGTCTCTTTCTCTCTCTGTCTCTTTTTCTCTCTGTCTCTGTCTCCCTCTCTGTCTCTTTCTCTCTCTGTCTCTTTCTCTCTCTGTCTCTGTCTCCCTCTCTGTCTCTTTCTGTCTCTTTCTCTCTCTGTCTCTTTCTCTCTCGCTGTGTCTCTCTCTTTCTCTCTCTCTGTCTCTTTCTCTCTCTGTCTCTTTCTCTCTCTGTCTCTTTCTCTCTCGCTGTGTCTCTCTCTTTCTCTCTCTCTGTCTCTTTCTCTCTCTCTGTCTCCCTCTCTGTCTCTTTCTCTCTCGCTGTGTCTCTCTCTTTCTCTCTCTGTCTCTTTCTCTCTCTGTGTCTTTTTCTCTCTCTCTCTTTCTCTCTCTTTGTCTCTCTCTGTGTCTCTGTCTCTTGCTCTCTTTCTCTTTGTCGCTGTCTCTTTCTCTGTCTCTCTTTGTCTCTGTCTCTTTCTCTCTGTCTGTCTCTCTGTCTCTTTCTCTCTATCTTTTTCTCTCTCTCTCCCTCTGTCTCTCCCCTCCCCCTTCTCTCCAACAAACATAAGCAGCCCGCTTACACATACACACATATGCCCAGTTAGATCTGGGAATATTTGTTAGCACATATTTTCTTTTCATTTGCTTCAGAAAGTCTCCGCATTCTCGGCCCCGCTGCCCCAGATGTCATGTGACCTCAGAGAAACTCGGTCAGGGTGTCACAATATATCCTGGCTCCAGGCAGGTATTAGGTGAGTGACCCACGTGTTATTTTTGTGCTAAGTTCCAACCTGAGATCATGCCAGGTCTGTCTGAAGCGACGTACGAAAACAGACTAGAGCCTTGGTATGTAACTTTGATCATACCTGGTATGTAAGTAACTTTGATAGGCCATGGTAAATATAGGTAACTTTGATCAGTCATTGTATGTATGTAACTTTGATAATACCTGGTACGTATGCACATCTGACCAGTCATGGTATGTATGTAACTTTGATAAGCTGTGTTATGTAAGCAACATTGACCAGCCATGGTATTTAAATAACTTTGATCAGCCATGGTATGTATGCAACTTTGATCAGCCATTGTATGTATGCAACTTTGATCAGCCATGGTATGTATGCAACTTTGATCAGCCATGGTATGTATGCAACTTTGATCAGCCATTGTATGTACGTAACTTTGATCAGCAATTGTATGTACGTAACTTTGATCAGCAATTGTATGTACGTAACTTTGATCAGCCATTGTATGTACGTAACTTTGATCAGCAATTGTATGTACGTAACTTTGATCAGCAATTGTATGTACGTAACTTTGATTAGCAATTGTATGTACGTAACTTTGATCAGCATTGTATGTACGTAACTTGATCAGCAATTGTATGTACGTAACTTTGATCAGCAATTGTATGTACGTAACTTTGATCAGCAATTGTATGTACGTAACTTTGATCAGCCATTGTATGTACGTAACTTTGATCAGCAATTGTATGTACGTAACTTTGATCAGCAATTGTATGTACGTAACTTTGATTAGCAATTGTATGTACGTAACTTTGATCAGCCATTGTATGTACGTAACTTTGATCAGCAATTGTATGTACGTAACTTTGATCAGCCATGGTATGTACGGAAATTAGACAAGTGCTTTTTTTCCTTTTCTATCTTTGTTATGCCCAATTCCAGGCACTGCATGGGTCTGTACTCCAGGCACTGGGTGGATCTGCACTCCAGGCACTGGGTGGGTCTGCACTCCAGGGGTGGATAAAGTGTCGGAGAGGAAATTATGGATTTTGTAGATGTTTTGTTTGTATGTTGTACGTTGTGTAATTGTCAGTGCCCAGGTATGTTGTATAATGACCAGTGCCCAGGTATGTTGTATAATGACCAGTACCCAGGTATGTTGTATAATGACCAGTACCCAGGTATGTTGTATAATGACCAGTACCCAGGTATGTTGTATAATGACCAGTACCCAGGTATGTTGTATAATGACCAGTACCCAGGTATGTTGTATAATGACCAGTACCCAGGTATGTTGTATAATGACCAGTGCCACGGTATGTTGTGTAATGATCAGTGCTCCAGTATTTTATGTGCTATATGTTCCGGTGCCCAGGCATGTTGTATGTTGCAAGTTAACTAGCAGGCTGCTATGTTGTGTAATGTGAAATGACTGACACAACGGTGTGTTGTGTACTGCTGTATTTTTGTGTCCACTATTTCCAGGAGAGCGCATGCGCGTTTGAGTAAGATTTTGCTATAACTTCTGGCTTTCAGAACGAGGTTGAGTCAGTCAATAGTTGGTATCGTTTCTTATCACTAGAAAGAAATAGAGAAATCGATTACTTCGGGCAAAGTCATCTTACCACTGTTACATATCACATCTCTCTACTGGCATTTACAGACCGTACCTCAAACTTTACCACACAGTCTTATCTCAAACTTTACCACACAACCTTATCTCAAACTTTACCACACAACTTTATCTCAAACCTTACCACATAACTTTATCTCAAACTTTACCACACAACACACACAACTCTGTTAATTGTCGTGTAATCAAACAACACAACCGACATGTTTCATCCCAAAAATTAGGTCATGCCTATTTTCTAGCCTTCACAAACTCCCAGCTCTGTAACAAACCTATATGTCTGCAATTATTATTATCATTAAAACCAATTAATTGGTCATCAACACTTATAAAGGATACAAAACTGTGGATATCTCTATTCTGACGTGACAACAGACCACGTGTTCATTTTGTTTTTCTAGAATTTTGTTCAACATCTCCATTTACCTCAAGTGTTTCATCACTTCCTTCAGAGCAAAGGAAAACAAATGACTGGCTCCTGATGATGACTAGAGGAATGTTTTGGCAAAACGCCATCTGGGCCACGTATCCCAGTTGATTATTCACAAAAGAGTTTTTATTTAAAGAATGGTTAAGAGTAAACTGACCAATCGTTATGATAAATGACCACTCTTTGTGTAAACTGACCACTCTTTGTGTAAACTGACTAATCTTTGTTAAACTGACCAATCTTTGTTAAACTGACCAATCTTTGTGTAAAGTGACGACTTTTTAAGTAAACTGACCAATCTTTATGTAAACTGACCACTTTTTGTGTAAACTGACCAATATTTGTGTAAACTGAACAATCTTTGTGTAAACTGACCAATCTTTGTTAAACTGACCAGTCTTTGTTAAACTGACCAATCTTTGTGTAAAGTGACGACTTTTTAAGTAAACTGACCAATCTTTATGTAAAATGACCACTTTTTATGTAAACTGACCAATATTTATGTAAACTGAACAATCTTTGTGTAAACTGGCCAATCTTTGTTTACTTTTATTTCATTTATTTTCTGTAAGCTTCCATTTTAAATCAGCCCATCGTGGGGTAAATAGTCTGACCTCAGTCCTGTCATATACTTACCGCGACAGATATTAAACAGATAATCAGGAGTTTAGTATCTGTTGTCAGAAAGTATATCATAGAAATGTATGACTCTATCTATAAGTTGTACAACAAATAAAATCTGTCATTATATATGTGAAGGCTTCTCTTCCTTACATCATCAACATTATCTATGTGACGGCTTCTCTTCCTTACATCATCAACATTATCTATGTGACGGCTTCTCTTCCTTACATCATTAACATTATCTGCTCTTCTCACCTGTCATTTCTGCTTCAGGTAGGAGTTAGTGAACTGTTCTATCTGTTGGCTCTGCTGTTCTATCTGTTGGCTCTGCTGTTCTATCTGTTGGCTCTGCTGTTCTACTTGTTGGCTCTGCTGTTCTATCTGTTGGCTCTGCTGTTCTATCTGTTGGCTCTGCTGTTCTATCTGTTGGCTCTGCTGTTCTATCTGTTTGGCTCTGCTGTTCTATCTGTTGGCTCTAATGTTCTATCTGTTTGGCTCTGCTGTTCTATCTGTTTGGCTCTGCTGTTCTATCTGTTGGCTCTGCTGTTCTATCTGTTGCCTCTGCTGTTCTACTTGTTGGCTCTGCTGTTCTATCTGTTTGGCTCTGCTGTTCTATCTGTTGGCTCTAATGTTCTACCTGTTGGCTCTGCTGTTCTACCTGTTGACTCTGCTGTTTTATCTGTTGGCTCTGTTGTTCTACCTGTTGGCTCTGCTGTTCTACCTGTTGGCTCTGCTGTTCTACCTGTTGGCTCTGCTGTTCTACCTGTTGGCTCTGTTGTTCTACCTGTTGGCTCTGTTGTTCTACCTGTTGGCTCTGCTGTTCTACCTGTTGGCTCTATTGTTCTACCTGTTGGCTCTGTTGTTCTACCTGTTGGCTCTGCTGTTCTACCTGTTGGCTCTGCTGTTTCCCTACTCCGCAGACAAAGTCTTATTCTACGCTACCACGCAGCCTGGCCATGTTACTATTGTGTACATGTACACAGATATACAGGTGTACACATAAAGAACAGACGAACTTTCAGGTGTAATCTTCCAGACTTCTTGATGTTGGACACCTAACAGGAACAAGTAGTACTAACACTTAACACGAACAAATCATCACCGAGCAGTTCCATGGCAGACATCATGATGATGATGATGATGATGATGATGATGATGAATAATTCTAACATGGAGACGAGGTATGACTTGCAGTATCTCAAATGAGAGTAGAGAACACGACGAATTAGATCCCAGTAATCTCAAACTTCTTGCACCGCCATAGAAAATCAAAAGACATCACTGCACCAACACATTTCTACTCTATGCTAACAATCTAGCGAAGACAGGATCCTAACTACCACAATCTAGCGAAGACAGGATCCTAACTACCACAATCTAGCGAAGACAGGATCCTAACTACCACAATCTAGCGAAGACAGGATCCTAACTACCACAATCTAGCGAAGACAGGATCCTAACTACCACAATCTAGCGAAGACAGAATCCTAACTACCACAATCTAGTGTAGACATAATCCTAACTACCACAATCTAGCGAAGACAGAATCCTAACTACCACAATCTAGTGTAGACATAATCCTAACTACCACAATCTAGTGAAGACAGAATCCTAACTACCACAATCTAGTGTAGACATAATCCTAACTACCACAATCTAGTGAAGACAGAATCCTAACTACCACAATCTAGTGTAGACATAATCCTAACTACCACAATCTAGTGAAGACAGAATCCTAACTACCTCAATCTAGCGAAGACAGAATCCTAACTACCACAATCTAGCGAAGACATAATCCTAACTACCACAATCTAGTGTAGACATAATCCTAACTACCACAATCTAGTGAAGACAGAATCCTAACTACCACAATCTAGTGAAGACAGAATCCTAACTACCACAATCTAGTGTAGACATAATCCTAACTACCACAATCTAGCGAAGACAGAATCCTAACTACCACATTTATAGCTCTACTGACGCACTTCAGCCCATGCTGACGGTAAACCACCGAATCCACACAGATGTTCATCTTCTCGCCTGTCGCAGGTTTCTAGCTCGCAGGCCACAGAATAAAGCTTTCTCCCCTTTTCAAAAAAAGGGCTTCACTTCTCTTCAAATATTTCTCCAGTTATGTACCTTGACCACGCATTCTGTTTTACTGCTACACATTTCTCACCTTCAGCGTTATTATTCATTGTTATTCCCCTTAGATCGTGGTATGAACTAATGCCTGCAACAGTTAATGGTTTTCTAACACTGGTCCTAAACTTAATTGCCATTATTACAAAGCCAGACTGGTTCCTGCTAATGTATGAATGATATTTTGATGTATAGGTTTCTTCTTCTTCTGTCTGTGAAAGTTGTTTTGCAGATTTTTCTGACAAAAAATGGTATTAGTCTGTCTCTCACATTCATGAGATTACTCAAAGTCCAATACTTTTCTAATATCGTTTTTTTTTTAATGCTTGGACTTTTGCTTCCTTGTTGTCCAGGTAAAGACTGCTACAGAAATATGATCCAGGTAAAGCGTATATGGAGCAGTATTTGGACTAAAACTTTGCATAGTAGGAACAGGACTTGTACAGTTTATGAGTAAACTATACGGTATAGTCTGTGATGTGGTTAAAAGAGTGTAGTTTATTATAGCAAGTACTGGATTCTTCACTATAGTGATCCCATGATGGGTCTGACAGCAGCCCCTACTGGGTCAGTTGTTAGTCTAAGTGGGTCTGTGCCTAGCACTAGTGGGTCCATTTCTTAGTCTAAGTGGGTCTGTATGTAGTGCTAGTGGATCAGCTGTTAATCAAAGTGGGTCTTCTGTAGCTATATTGGGTCAATTGTTAGTCAATTAAGTCTGTGTATAGTCCATGTGGGTCCACTTGTTAGTCTAAATGGGTCTATGTATAGCACTAGTGGGTTCTGAATATAACTCTTGATGGGTCCATGTGGTCCTCCTAGTCTGTCTGTGTGTTTGCCCAAGTGTTTAGATGTTTAGCCCTAGTGGGTCAGTTATTAGTCAAAATCGACCCATGTGCTAGTCAAAGTGGATCCACGTGTTAATCAAAGTGGATCCATGTGTTAGTCAAAGTGGATTCTTATGATACTCATAGTTGTTCCATGTGTTAGTCAGGGTGGATCCACGTGTTAGCAAAAGTGGATCCGAATATAGCTTATTGGGTTTACCTGTTAACCGAAGTGGGTCAATTGTCTGTGTTTCTGAATCCACGCCTTCTTCCTAGAAATAAACAGTCTGTGTGTTGGTCCCAGTGTTTGGGCGTGCGTGTCCCAGTGGGTAGATGTGTTGGTCCTAATGTGTAGATGTGTTAGTCGAAGAATGTAGGTCCAGGTAATGAAAGAAGGACCAGAATAAACTGTTAGCGAGCAACTGCACAAAAGACCGGAAGCAGCGACTCGAGCCATGAATAATTTACGATAAGAAGAACTTGGTGGATACGCCATGTACGGAGAACAAATAGGGTCAATTCAAATATTTCGTTTTAAACTAGGGAGGGGGTTGGGGGTGTAGGGGGTGGAGGTGTGTACAAAAGCATAACAAGCGAGTGTACTAGAAAATGTACTGGAAGAAGTGAAGACAAGAACTAGACCCTAGAACGTTCCCACACCCCATGTTTATTTTTCTCATAAATCATTTAAACTCAGATATGTGGATTTAAATTCACATGTTTCTAGACAATCATAACATGTGTTTTTTTTTCTTTTAGATTACGGTTTTAAAGTTCACATTTATGTTGTATGTAATAAAAAAAAATTATTGCACATGGACTCACAGACAAATGTGTTGAATAACAAGTATGTAATGTTACACACACTCTTTCTGTCTCTCTCTCTCTCTCTGTCTCTTTCTGTCTCTCTCTGTGTCTCTCTCTGTCTCTCTCTGTCTCTCTCTGTCTCTCTCTGTCTCTCTCTGTCTCTCTGAAGGTCCCACACTACAGGCGTAGGATGTCATGTCCTTCCACAACCCCCGATCCCTTGTGCATCTCAACAGGCTTGTCAGTGAGCATTTCCCCGTGCCAGGATCCCAAACCATCAAACATCTTTTCTCTCTGTCTTCCTCTGTCTCTTCTACCTTCCATCTTCCCTGTTGCCATCAGCTGCTCTACCCAGCCTCTCCCAGATATACCCCACAAATTACAAATGTGTACTGCAACAAATTTCTATCGCAAAAAAGATATATACAGTAACAAATGTTAACGATAAGAAATATATACTGTAACAAGTTTGAAGCACAAGTGAGGGAACATGTACAGAAGTTGGTGTCACAAACCTGACAGAGAAGATTAGGAACAGAGAGGAACTGGAGGCTAAGAAGAAGAAGCAGAAGACATGTACAGTAACAAATATGAACTGTGAGAAATAAGTACAGTAACAAATGCGAAAACTAAGAAATATGTACAGTAACAAATGTGACTTGTAAAAAATATATACAGTAACAAATGTGAACTGTAAGAAATAAGTACAGTAACAAATGCGAACAGTAAGAGATATGTACAGTAACAAATGCGAACAGTAAGAGATATGTACAGTAACAAATGTGACTTGTAAAAAATATATACAGTAACAAATGTGAACACTAAGAGATATGTACAGTAACAAATGCGAACAGTAAGAAATATGTACAGTAACAAATATGAAGAATAAGAAATATGTACAGTAATATATATGAACAGTTACGAAAGCAATCATTTGAGCTGTAGATGTGAGGCTCGCAGGTTCACGCACATTATCTGCTGACCAGGTTCACAAACATCTGTAAAGAATTAGTTTTCACCTACAAACAAAATTCATGCACACGTCCTTGACTGCGACTTAGACAGATCCCTCCTTCACACATGTGTGTATGTGTGAGAGAGAGAGAGAGAGAGAGAGAGAGAGAGAGAGAGAGATAATATACATGTATTTGACATGATTACATTCAACTTGAACAAAATTGTATCACCTCCAGCAAAGTTAATGATTTCTAATTGCGGAAAAGACGCCATGACACGACAATCATATATGTAAAGTAGGACACAGGCGCCAAGACACGACAATCATATATGTAAAGTAGGACACAGGCGCCAAGACACGACAATCATATATGTAAAGTAGGACACAGACGCCATGATGCGACAATCACATATGTACCGCTGTGCACAGACGTTATGACATAATAAGCAGATTTTCATTATTATGTTTTTATATTTCACGCTTTAGCAAGAAAACTATATATATATATATATATCTGTGAGAAAAATGGTATAGATAATCAGGCCTAATAATACGGCTGAGAAATGACTAAATGAAGAAAGCGGGAAGATGAGCAGACTTGAACAGAATGTGAAAGAGTCTGTTTGTGGCCTACATTTATATTTAGGTAAAACTGACCACAGCCGTCTTCCGTACGCCACTGGCTTATTATAATTATTGACTGAGAGGTCACATGACATACAATGAAACAAAATACGTAGGACAGATGTCAAACAAACAAAAAGTCAGAAATTATTAAAGTTGATAATGACATAGCAGGGACTCCCAAACAGCAAGTACAGATAAACGTTTTTTATGCATTCTTTAATTAGTACAAAATGCTATTTCGTTAATGATCGAAAATAGAGATAAGAAGACGTGCATGGTGAAGTTCTAAGTAAGACATTTTGTGAATGTTGCTGGCTTTAGCGTTCTCGGAGCGGCCGACCGGAAAGGTCAAAGTATCACCTCGTGATTTTGGGGCTCGTGACTGGTATGTGTGTTGTCCAGTTAGAATATGTAGTTGACCATTTATTCGTCCGTTGTTTGTGGGAGGTACGGCCAGGGTTATAGTGAGGGAGCAAGTTATCGTTATTGTCTTATGGATCAGTGTTTATTTTGTTGTATCGGTTCTTGCGATGATCTCCTCCTGTGACATCCTCACAGTTGTGTAAATTGTCGTACGTCTGATGTTGGTTTTTTGTGAATTTAGACGTAAGTTTAGTTAGAAGAAGTATTGTCCGTTGTTTATGTAATGATTTCGTAGTTCGTGGTGAACTGTTAACTGTGTTCAGTGTTGTACAGAAGTAGTTAAGACATGTGTAACATGAGAAACATCGCTGTTGATTCACTGACATACTTGATATATTTGATTGATTGCATTTGCATTGACATTGATATTTTGTTTGTTATGTGTTACGTGCGCATCATGTACATAATCAGAAGCATTCATGTGACAGAAGTAGTCATGTGACAGAAGTATTCATGTGACAGAAGTAGTCACTTGACAGAAGTATTCATGTGACAGAAGTATTCATGTGACAGAAGTATTCACGTGAATGTTCACTGAATTTATGCGCAATTCTACTTTGTAAGTGTTGATCTGTCAAGCAAACATAATGTCATAACTTTTCATTCAAGTGTGTCGTATTTCATATATTGTGATATTTCATTTGAAAATCATAATTTGGTGGTGGTAAAGTGTAGGGATTGTCACTGCACAAACTGAATATGATGTTTCATAAGGTAGCACGTATAATATTGGCATATGTGAATTATATATTTCTGAACTATTATATTACTGAAGATGATTAAGTTGTTCTTTGTTGAGTTTACTGTCTTGTATCTTCCCGCACTGACTGATTACTGTTATCTAGATTAGTTTCACAAATATTTCATCATTCGCTAGACCAAATCCGATGAAACGTTCACTTAATTCATTTATTCTGACAAATAAGTTCAAAATATATTGTCGGCAACATCACTTAATCACTTAATCATTTGTTCGCAATATCACACTCTATCATATTCTATCTACAGCATTTCTCAGTGTTCTCAACTTCAGAATACTCTGCACATGATACGAGGACAATACTAAACTTTGTGCTATATTAGATCCGTGGCACGTGGTCAACTAATTCCTCGCCTGAATCACTTTACTCCAAAGTAGCACATCTTCTTAATCACATGAATCACTTGAAATGCATCTTCAATCTAATATTACTTCTGATTCTATAGTGTTATGTTCTCTTTCTTGTTCTTCTGTGTTGCTGTCATATCCGCTCTACTGTTCTTGTGTTCTTTTTTCTGATCTGTGTTCCCTTTCTGCTGTTCTTATCTGATTCTCCTGACTATTTGTTCTTCCGTCTGGTGTTCTTCTCTGCTTCTCTGTCTACTGCTGACGATCCCCTACACTTGTCCGCCAGCCTCTGGATGTCCTCTTCTTGGAGCGTCCTTCCTTCTCGTGCTCCTTACTTTGACGTCTGGGCCGGTCTCTATTCATTGACCGTCCTTGTTCCTCCGTCTTCGGGCTCCCTCCTCTCCAACTGCCCCGTGACTTATATGTCGTAAATCAATTGTCCAATAGGCCACGCCTCTAAATATTTAATTGGTCAGCTGGCCGAGTTGGTCACTCATTAATTTAAAAACCGTGTGCAATAGCATCCTAAAAGCGTCCTAACGCAAATAGGTGTCATGTATGTCAGTCTGCATCAATTCCGTCTATACAGTTGTCATTTACCTAAGTCATTATCTTGCTCTTTCATATCGGAGGTTTATTGTGTCCTCGCTTTTCACTGTGTCTGCCTTTTCTGTTCGTCTTTTCTATTCTCTTTACTTGTGCCAGCATCCAGTCACACTAGTGTCATGGAAGTTTGTTTGTCTACTTTGCTCTAATTTTCCTATTTACTTTTTCTGTTGCTATTAGATGTTGCTTGCTTACAGTATATTCATAATCATATTCATTAATAATAAATAACAAAAACTGCAATCATTATTCACAAGGTCATGCGACACACTAACATATACTGTTAAGTATTTTTATGCTAACTCACGAGTTGTTGATGCTAACTCACGAGTTGTTGATGCTAACTCACGAGTTGTTGATGCTAACTCACGAGTTGTTGATGCTAACTCACGAGTTGTTGATGCTAAATCACGAGTTGTTGAAGCTAAATCACGAGTTGTTGATGCTAAATCACGAGTTGTTCACGTAGCTTACGATGAGAAGAAGACACAACTACAGAACATGAGTGCATAGGCAAGACAGAACAGTGAGACCTTCTATCTGGAGGAGGGCCAGTTTTGAGGTAGCTGTATGATTAATATGAGAATCACGTGTAGTGACAGTTTTGAGGCAGGTGTATGATTAATATGAGAATCACGTGTAGTGACAGTTTTGAGGCAGGTGTGTGATTAATATGAGAGTCGCGTATAGTGACAGTTTTGAAGTAGATATATGATTAATATAAGAGTCGCGTGTAGTGACAGTTTTGAGGCAGGTGTATGATTAATATAAGAGTCGCGTATAGTGACAGTTTTGAAGTAGATATATGATTAATATAAGAGTCGCGTATAGTGACAGTTTTGAAGTAGATGTATGATTAATATAAGAGTCGCGTATAGTGACAGTTTTGAAGTAGATATATGATTAATATAAGAGTCGCGTATAGTGACAGTTTTGAAGTAGATATATGATTAATATGATAGTCATACATAGTGACATGTTTTATTATGTGGTTTGATTTCGTGTCTCAGCTTTTCGGGTTGTATCTTTTTGTTCCTGGTGCTACAGGTTTCGTGTTTCTCAGTTTTGTGGTGTGTGATATGTTGTGTGTGATATGTTGTGTGTGATATGTTGTGTGTGATATGTTGTGTGTGATATGGTGTGTGTGATATGTTGTGTGTGATATGTTGTGTGTGATATGGTGTGTGTGATATGTTGTGTGTGATATGGTGTGTGTGATATGTTGTGTGTGATATGTTGTGGGTGATATGTTGTGTGTGATATGCTGTGTGTGATATGCTGTGTGTGATATGTTGTGTATGATATGTTGTGTGTGATATGTTGTGTGTGATATGTTGTGTGTGATATGCTGTGTATGATATGCTGTGTATGATATGTTGTGTGTGATATGTTGTGTGTGATATGGTGTGTGTGATATGTTGTGTGTGATATGTTGTGTGTGATATGTTGTGTATGATATGTTGTGTGTGATATGTTGTGTGTGATATGTTGTGTGTGATATATCGTGTGTGATATGCTGTGTATGATATGTTGTGTGTGATATGGTGTGTGTGATATGGTGTGTGTGATATGTTGTATATGATATGTTGTGTGTGATATGGTTTCTTGTTTTATGATTAAAATTGATTATCATTTGCCTTGGTCATTATATTGTTTAAGAGTTGTTACTTATGTGTATGTGAAAATGTGCTGTGTTAATGTGTCTAATTTCTTCATATTGGGTACAATTCATAAGCTAGCAAGCTGGCTACAGATGAAAGGGCTAGAACCTGCGTTGGTATGTTTTGGAGGGGTGCAGTTTGGGGTCCCATGTACCGTACGACTGTACTCAATGGAAAGGAAACATCTGATAGTCCCGTACATAAGTTTTAAAGCAGCAAACTCCTACCCCGGGTAGACATTACTCCTCATACCCGTATTTAAACATTGTGCAACATGAAGGAGTAGAGATGAGAAGGGAATATAAAAGAGCCAAAGAGATAACCAATGTAAAACAAACAGCAACACACCAATATTTCACCAACATGCCTTTCTCAAGGGCAACGAAAATAACGAAACAGTAAATAATCACAAAATTGGCATTTGTCTGGCAGAAATCCTCTTTGGTTAGGACATCAAGCACGTCATGACAACTGACTGGAAGTAGCGAACACTGACTGACCATCAAGAATAGAAGTCATATTTTGGGAAGGTCAAGACTTTGATTCTAAAACTTGAGCGTGTCATTCTTTCTTTCTGAAAAGCGTCACAGCCACGCCTTCCTAGAGAACTCGTGAATGTGGTTAGAAACTGAAAAGATCTTAACATTGTATATCTATAGAACTCGTGAATGTAGTTAGAAACTGAAAAGATCTTAACATTGTATATCTATAGAACTCGTGAATGTAGTTAGAAACTGAAAAGATCTTAACGTTGCACATTAAAAACATGAGCATAATGATCACTGAAAACAATGGTTTAAACAGACAGCGGCAGTCTAAACAGAAACAGTGGTTGAAACAGAAAATGAGTCTTAGCTGAAACAATGGTTTAAACAGAAAAGGCAGTCACAACAGAAACAATGCTTTAAACAGAAAGCTGCAGTCTAAACAGAAACAACTGCTTAAACAGAAAATGACAGTCTAAGCAGAAACATTGGTTTAAACAGAAATGGCAGTCGCAACAGAAACAATGGTTTAAACACAAAGCTGCAGTCTAAACAGAAACAATGGTTTAAACAGAAAATGGCAGTCTAAACAGAAACAATGGTTTAAACAGGAAGCAGAAGTCTAAGCAGAAACGATAGCTTAAACAAAAAAAAAAAAAACCCCAGAAAACTATGGTTAAAACAGAAACCATTACAGACAGAAAACTATAGTTGAAACAGAAACCAGTACAGACAGAAAACTATGGTTGAAACAGAAACCAGTACAGACAGAAACCTATGGTTGAAACAGAAACCAGTACAGATAGAAAACTATGGTTGCGACAGAAACCAGTACAGACAGAAAACTGAAAGACTTTGGCCGATTCTGTGTGTCAAGGTGAGCATAACCTCGGGTGTAGTCACGGGACTGACTGGCGTGAAAGTGTGTAGTGTGTAGTGTGTAGCTACACGGTCAGTGTACTGTGTTTGTTGTACGATACACGAAAAATTAGTAAGTTTTGGGAAGTTGCTGCAACATAAGTGTTAAATGAAAGATTGAACCTGGGTAGATATGTTACGTGTCCAGTCTTTGTTCCGCGTGCTTCAGTTACACACAAGTGAGAAGCTGACATTCAGCCAATCACCTTACAGAAACATCGAAACAAAATATGACGTTATATTTTTTTAAAATATATTTTACAAAACGATGGTTGAAAAGAAAACAAAGGTTGACATGTATTGTGGTAGTTTTGATAAAAATAACATTTTATTTTCTGAAAGAATAAATAATTTTTAAATAGATTTTAAAAAAAGCATAGTGTTTAATTAAAATACAAAGCAAGCGCGCGCACAGATGCACCTTTCAGTCTCTGAAGGTTGTCTATAATAAAGAGAACATAGTTTCATGAAGTTACATTGTGAAACCTTTACCAATGTTCCATGATTTGTTCTTAAATCTTCACCAATGTTTAGTAGTATATTCTGAAATCTTTCAAATCTTCACCAATGTTTAGTAGTAAATTCTGTAATCTTTGAAATCTTCAACAACACTCAGCAGTAAATTCTGAAATCTTTCAAATCTTCAACAATGTTTAGTAGTAAATTCTGAAATCTTTGAAATCTTCAACAATGTTTAGTAGTAAATTCTGAAATCTTTGAAATCTTCAACAATGTTTAGTAGTAAATTCTGAAATCTTCGCCAATGTTTAGTAGTAAATTCTGAAATCTTTGAAATCTTCAACAATGTTTAGTAGTAAATTCTGAAATCTTCACCAATGTTTAGTAGTAAATTCTGAAATCTTTGAAATCTTCAACAATGTTTAGTAGTAAATTCTGAAATCTTTGAAATCTTCAACAATGTTTAGTAGTAAATTCTGAAATCTTTGAAATCTTCAACAATGTTTAGTAGTAAATTCTGAAATCTTCGCCAATGTTTAGTAGTAAATTCTGAAATCTTCGCCAATGTTTAGTAGTAAATTCTGAAATCTTCGCCAATGTTTAGTAGTAAATTCTGAAATCTTCACCAAGTAGTAAATTTTTCAGTCTTAAAACAACCATGAATTTCTCATTTTAAGTCTAAAAGAAAATGTTAACAAATCTACCCGCTGATAACGGCAGACACATCATCATCATCATCATCATCATCATCATCATCTTCATCTTCATCATCATCATCATCAAATGCCAGCTTGGTATTTTCATGGACTGTTTTGTTAAAATAACGAGCAAAGATTCGTTCAAACATTTTCCTGCGTCCAGCATCACCCACACACCCACACTCACATATACACCCACACACTCACACGTGCACCCACACCTGATCTGGTACCGGAAGTGCCGGTGTTATGTACACAGCCCCCACCTAGGGAGCTGTCTGATATCACAGGTTCTGGCTTTGATGAGAGACTGGGGCGTCCAGGCATGAGTTGAGCACGTGACACAGTGGCACAATAGCTGCCATCATGGTCGTGTGCCGCGTCGATCACTGCGTGAGAGCTAGCTAGGTACAAATCTAAAACATCTGATATATTACAGCATTAATGATATTACAATACGTGTTAAGGTACAGCATTTGTTATGTTACATTTGTTATGTTACATTTGTTATGTTACATTTGTTATGCTACATTTGTTATGTTACACGTGGACGGAGTGGCACTGAGGCTATACTAATTTTCGTTATGGATAATATTTTATGTACAGACAAGACATCAGTACACATTTCATACTTGTACACATTATAATAAGTTATATAAATATATGTATCAAAACATAAATGATCAGTTTTTCAACAACATAACTAAGCCACATCCGGACTCAGCCATACACCCACTCAGCCACATCTGGACTCAGTCACGCCAGTACACAGCCACATCTGGACTCAGTCACGCCAGTACACAGCCACATCTGGACTCAGTCACGCCAGTACACAGCCACATCTGGACTCAGTCACGCCAGTACACAGCCACATCTGGACTCAGTCACGCCGGTACCCAGCCACATCTGGACTCAGTCACGCCAGTACACAGCCACATGATTTTAGTCCACTCTTGAAATGAGAAGACGTCAGCAAGTGTTTATATCAAGTTTATGTAGCAAGTTTATGTAGCAAGTTTATGTAGCAAGTTTATGTAGCAAGTTTATGTAACAAATTTGTGTAGCAAGTGTTTATAGCAAGTTTCTGTAGCAAGTGTTTATAGCAAGTTTCTGTAGCAAGTGTTTATAGCAAGTTTCTGTAGCAAGTGTTTGTAGCAAGTTTCTGTAGCAAGTGTTTGTAGCAAGATTCTGTGACAAGTATTTGTAGTTAGTGTCTGTAACAAGTTTCTGTAGCAAGATTCTGTAGCAAGTGTTTGTAGTTAGTGTCTGTAACAAGTTTCTGTAGCAAGTTTCTGTAGCAAGTGTTTGTTAAACTTGCTGAAGAAATTCCCACGTGGTGGCTGCAGTAACAAACATGTTCACTTCAGCAACCTCATGTGTGTTCTTGTCTTGCCTTCATTTTTCACTGCATCCACAAGAGATTATATCATCAACTTCTGGGGCTCTTTTAAAAACTGGCAAAGGACAAAACAAATGGAGTGGCATGTAGAAACTATCAGGTCTAGATCAAGTCATGTCTCTAAGTCTTCTCTCACATTAACACGTTTATTTTCCTCCGGAGAAACTCGACTTTTTCTCTCAAAGAATCTCAGGGAACCTGTCTCTCATACGACTGCATCTATTTCTCTCGTACGATTGTATCTATTTCTCTCATACAGTTGTATCTATTTCTTTCATACGATTGTATCTATTTCTCTCATACAGTTGTATCTATTTCTTTCATACGATTGTATCTATTTCTCTCATACAGTTGTATCTATTTCTTTCATAAGATTGTATCTATTTCTCTCATACGATTGTATCTATTTCTCCCATACGATTGTATATATTTCTCCCATACGATTGTATCTATTTCTCTCATACGATTGTATCTATTTCTCCCATACGATTGTATCTATTTCTCTCATATAGTTGTATCTATTTCTCTCATACAATTATATCTATTTCTCTCATACGGTTGTATTTATTTCTCTCATACGATTGTATCTATTTCTCTCATACGATTATATCTGCTTCTCTGAAAAAGATAAGAATGTACATTGGGTTACTCTCTCTTTCTAAGTCTGTTATTCCAATAATGAGCCAATATGTGGTAAATATACAATGAAGCAATACATGGTAAATATACAATGAAGCAATATGTGATAAATATACATAGAGGCAATATGCGATAAATATACAATGAAGATGTTATTGAAGTACACAGCATGTACATTCTGCTCTGTACACATGGCAGCATGTGGTATGATTTCTTTTTTTTTTTAAATTTCTTGTGCAAAAAGTATCAAAAATCAAGCGTGCTGTCTGTAGTTGTTGCTGTCTTTAGATATTGTTATCGTCTGTAGTTGTTGTCTGTATCTGTTGCTGTCTTTAATTAATGTTGTCTGTAGTTGTTGTCTGTATCTGTTGCTGTCTTTAATTAATGTTGTCTGTAGTTGTTGTCTGTATCTGTTGCTGTCTTTAATTAATGTTGTCTGTAGTTGTTGTCTGTATCTGTTGCTGTCTTTAATTAATGTTGTCTGTAGTTGTTGTCTGTATCTGTTGCTGTCTTTAATTAATGTTGTCTGTAGTTGTTGTCGCCTGTAGTTGTTGTTGTCTGTAGTTGTTGCTGTCTGCACTTGCTGTCTGTAGCTAATGTTGAATCTAGCAGTTACTGTCCTGAAGTTGTGTGAGAAAGAATAAATAAATATGTTGGTGGTCATGTGATGGTTCTTCACTGACACAAACTATTGCCATTCACTTCTGGGATTGTGATACCCGCCTAGTCGCCCGTGGTCTTGGTAAATGTTGTCTTGATAGGCGTGGTCTTGATAGGCGTGGTCTTGATAGGCGTGGTCTTGATAATCATTTACTAAGCAGGCGTGGTCTTGATAGGCGTGGTCTTGATAATCATTTACTAAGCAGGCGTGGTCTTGATAGGCGTGGTCTTGATAATAATTTACTAAGGAGGCGTGGTCTTGATAGGCGTGATCTTGATAGGCATGGTCTTGATAATCATTTACTAAGCAGGCGTGGTCTTGATAGGCGTGGTCTTGATAGGCGTGGTCTTGATAATCATGGTGAGGTTAAACAGTGTTTTGCTAGGTAAGATCTTGGTCTGCTTGTGAAAGTTGTGTCTTGATAGGCGTGGTCTTGTTCTGGTGGGCAGGACAGCCAGGCCCTGGAAGATGTTAGCTTGACAGACATGGTGATGACGGTGGAGGTGGTGGTCCTGACTTCTGGACCGATGGGCCACGCTGGACCTGGGAGTAATTGAACAAAAGTCAGGTTGAAAACCTAGATCCTAAAGTCAGCTTAAACTTTATCTACAACATGTTAGACGACATCATCATCATCATTATCATCATCATCATCATCATAATCATCATCATCATCATCTGTTCTCAGCAATAGCAGAAACGAGAGCAACGAACGGTTTTAAATGTTTTCTCTTTTTTTTTTCATGTTTTCTACATTTTCATGTTTTTCATTTCTGTTTTCAGTGTTCTTGTTAAAATATCTTATTCTGGTCTGCTTTTTTGTTTGTTTGTCTGTCTGTTTTTTTTGTAGTGTTTTATGTCTGATTTCTTGCTATACATTGTGTCTGTCATGCCTGGATCTCAATGTCTTACCGTAGTATGTGTCTGTCATGTCTTATATCTAAATGTCTTACCGTAGTATGTGTCTGTCATGTCTTATATCTAAATGTCTTACCGTAGTCTGTGTCTGTCATGTCTTATATCTAAATGTCCTGCCTTAGTCTGTGTCTGTCATGTCTTATATCTAAATGTCCTGCCTTAGTCTGTGTCTGTCATGTCTTATATCTAAATGTCCTGCCTTAGTCTGTGTCTGTCATGTCTTATATCTAAATGTCTTACCGTAGTCTGTGTCTGTCATGTCTTATATCTAAATGTCTTACCGTAGTATGTGTCTGTCATGTCTTATATCTAAATGTCTTACCGTAGTCTGTGTCTGTCATGTCTTATATCTAAATGTCTTACCGTAGTCTGTGTCTGTCATGTCTTATATCTAAATGTCTTACCGTAGTCTGTGTCTGTCATGTCTTATATCTAAATGTCTTACCGTAGTCTGTGTCTGTCATGTCTTATATCTAAATGTCTTACCGTAGTCTGTGTCTGTCATGTCTTATATCTAAATGTCTTACCTTAGTCTGTGTCTGTCATGTCTTATATCTAAATGTCTTGCCTTAGTCTGTGTCTGTCATGTCTTATATCTAAATGTCTTGCCTTAGTCTGTGTCTGTCATGTCTTATATCTAAATGTCTTGCCGTAGTCTTCGTTCACCTATTTATTTTCTTCTAAATAACATCTACTTTCGTCTCTATTTTTACCAAGCTACAACAAAATGAGGCACCGAAAAGTTACCCCCTCCCCTCCCCTCCCCTCGCCCCTTCACCTGTCACACCTGAGATCAGGTGTATGTAGATCCTGAGAAACATAACGGTTCGCCCGTACCTGTGTCACGTGACTACAGAAGCCTGGAATGTACCGTTATGTTGATCGTCACTTCACCTCCAGGAGCAGTCCGGCTACAGCCCCTCCCCCCCCCCTCCATATCAACCCCTTGTCTCTAACACCTCTCCCCCACCCCCAAACACCCCCCTCCCCCCCCCCCCGGCATGAGTGTCCCAGATTGTGTGATCGTCTACCCAGAAACTCTAGCCATTGGCAGATTTCTTGCTCTATGTGTGTGTGTGAGAGA
Source organism: Achatina immaculata (assembly GCA_009760885.1). Lineage (NCBI taxonomy): Eukaryota > Metazoa > Mollusca > Gastropoda > Stylommatophora > Achatinidae > Lissachatina > Lissachatina immaculata. The sequence continues at coordinate 27,836,977 of CM019710.1, read as the reverse complement.
GAGAGAGAAGGGGGTGGGGGTTGTGAGTTACAGCTGGTGTTTGCTGCCAGCAAGAACGCTTAGACAGGCTACGCTAAGAAGAAAGCCAACAAAGAAAAGAGCGCCCCCAGACTTCAAGCCGCATATCAGTTTCGTATCAAAGAATGTAATCAAAGAGTATATGGCATTTCTATAGGTCTGCCTTGCTTATATCCGGGAATATCATATATCAACAAGACAGGCAAGAACAAGCAGGCAAGCAGGCCACTATGTGTCTGCGACTTCCTACCTGGAGTGGCGGGAAACACAGATCTCTGCCAGGCGGCCTCCAGCATTAAGTTTAACAGTACTTTCATGAATATACTCTTTGCCTGCATCACATCTCCACATATCAACAAGCTGAGAAGTTTATATCAAGTTTGTAACTTCACATAAAACAAACAACAAACAGCATCAGCAATACCAAAATAATTCAGATGTGAAACAACATCATTCATTCATGTGCATGTCCCTTGCGGAACTTTGCCTCCCTAACATCTCTCATGTAGGCCTCTCGGTTATGAGCAAGATGCCCTGCTGCTGGTGCATCCATTTGCAGATCATCAACGATGTCTTGCAGCCATCTTCGCCTTGGTCTTCCTCTCTTTCTTTTTCCCATTATGTACCCTTCCAAGACGGTTGTGTTGCTGTTTGGGTTTCTTGGTATATTTCCAGAAGATAGTTTACCATTCCTTTCCTTCCGGGCAGTGATTGTACTAGTCAGTGATCGTAGCCATTGTCCCTACATTGAGATCATCTGCCTATCATCATAGAATGGTGACCATAACCAACATTATCTGTCGGCTGCTCTCCCATTCCATCCACCACCACAACATCAACAATACAGAATTAAGTTGTGAAACAATATCAACAATACAGAACTAAGATGTGAAACAACATAAAAAAATACAGAAATAAGTAAGATGTGAAACGACATAAAAAGTACAGAAATAAGTAAGGTGTGAAACAATATCAACAATACAGAAATAAGATGTGAAACAACATTAACAATACAGAAATAAGTAAGATGTGAAACAGCATCAACAATACAGAAATAAGATGTGAAACAACATCAACAATACAGAAATAAGATGTGAAACAACATCAACAATACAATAACAAAACAATAAACTCTGCCGTTATTGGAACAATAAACTTTGCCGTGATTGTAACAATAAACTCTGCCGTGATTGTAACAATAAACTTTGCCGTGATTGTAACAATAAACTCTGCCGTGATTGTAACAATAAACGTTGCCGTGATTGTAACAATAAACTCTGCCGTGATTGTAACAATAAACGTTGCCGTGATTGTAACAATAAACTTTGCCGTTATTGTGACAATAAACTCTGCCCTGATTGTAATAATAAACTCTGCCGTGATTGTGACAATAAACTTTGCCGTTATTGTGACAATAAACTCTGCCCTGATTGTAACAATAAACTCTGCCGTGATTGTGACAATAAACTTGCCGTGATTGTAATATAATCTCCGTCTCAGCTGTGGCCAAACGTAGCAAAGACAACTGTCACATGATTGTCACCTGATATTTTGCTGTCAGAAACTGTCACAAATGTAGAAACTGACAAGTCACAAGTCACGTGACACTTGAAACTGGAGCATGTTTTTTTTTATATCTGGCGCTTTACAAAAGTCTTCCCTCTTTCTTTTTCTCATTTTTCCGTAAACCATTTCTCTTCACTCATTTCTCTTTACGAAGTAAAGACTACATCATCATCATCATCATCATCGTCTACATAAAAGTATCTCTATGTAGAAAATATGAATGCATTTTGTGTGCGTCTTTCTTACAAGGGTACCAAAAGTGTTTCATTTTTCACCTATTTTTTTTTTTTTTTACCTATTGCTTTTGTATGCGATTCTTGAAAAGGGCTTTGGCCGAAATATTGGATTGTTGTATGTTTTTCACTTACACGTACTCATCTTACTTTCTGCTATTCTTGTTTCTGCCCGCTTTCTTCTGTGTCTTTTATGTAAAACTGAACCATACACCTCGATCTATCATCATCATCATCATCTTCATCATCGCTTGTATTCCCTGCAGGTTTTAGCCCAAACCAAACTTACACCAGTGTTTAGAATTCATGGTCCAGTTATTGTCTTACCAGTCTTTAGAATTCATGGTCCAGTTATTGTCTTACCAGTCTTTAGAATTCATGGTCCAGTTATTGTCTTACCAGTCTTTAGAATTCATGGTCCAGTTATTGTCTTACCAGTCTTTAGAATTCATGGTCCAGTTATTGTCTTACCAGTCTTTAGAATTCATGGTCCAGTTATTGTCTTACCAGTCTTTAGAATTCATGGTCCAGTTATTGTCTTACCAGTCTTTAGAATTCATGGTCCAGTTATTGTCTTACCAGTCTTTAGAATTCATGGTCCAGTTATTGTCTTACCAGTCTTTAGAATTCATGGTCCAGTTATTGTCTTACCAGTCTTTAGAATTCATGGTCCAGTTATTGTCCTACTAGTCTGAACAATATGTGTTCGTTCTGTTATATCTTGTCTTCTCTCTTCTCTCACAAACACTCTCTCTCACTCTCACACATTCTCTCTCTCACACACACACTCTTTCTCTCACTCTCACACATTCTCTCTCACACAATTTCTCTCATACTCTCTCTCTCACACACACGTACTCTCTCTCTCACTCTCTCTCGCACACACACTATATCAGACTCTCTCTCGCACACACATTATCTCAGACTCTCTCTCACACTCTCTTTAACATTCTCTCGCACTCTCCCTCACACACTCTCTCACACACACACTATCTCACACACTCTCTCGCACACATTCTCTCTCTCTCTCTCACTCTTTCTCTCTGTAATATCCAGTTGACAATATCAATAAAACAAGAGAAACGTCATTGACAAATGTAAATCACCCCAACTTTCTCAAGAACACAAGAGAACAAACGAACTTTGTAGGGTGTGGAGAATTGTCCGTCCATCATTCTGCACTTGATGATAAAGATTGCAAACATTCAGTTTATAGCGTGCAGTAATAAAAACATAAAGAGCGTGAGAACACGAGAAAACTTTGACCTCTCACTTGTAATAAACACATATAGCAGCAATATAAAATACTAAATACATGCCATGTTACTATGGTGACATTCACACACATATAACATAATGACGGGAGAGGTAGGACGGAGAGAAATAGTCAAGATGAAAACAGACAGGAATGAGAGAGACTAGAGAGGTGTAAGATACAGGAACGGGAGAAACTAGAGAGGTGTAAGATACAGGAACGGAAGAAACTAGAAGGTTGGAAGATACAGGAACAGAAGAAACTAGAGAGGTGGAAGAGACAGGAACAGAAGAAACTAGAGAGGTGGAAAACTACAGGAACAGAAGAAACTAGAGAGGTGGAAAACTACAGGAACAGAAGAAACTAGAGAGGTAGAAGATACAGGAACAGAAGAAACTAGAGAGGTGGAAAACTACAGGAACAGAAGAAACTAGAGAGGTAGAAGATACAGGAACAGAAGAAACTAGAGAGGTGGAAGATACAGGAACAGAAGAAACTAGAGAGGTAGAAGATACAGGAACAGAAGAAACTAGAGAGGTGGAAAACTACAGGAACAGAAGAAACTAGAGAGGTGGAAGATACAGGAACGGAAGAAACTAGAGAGGTGGAAGATACAGGAACGGGAGAAACTAGAGAGGTGGAAGATACAGGAACGGGAGAAACTAGAGAGGCGGAAGATATAGGAACGGGAGAAACTAGAGAGGTGGAAGAGACAGGAACGGGAGAGACTAGAGAGATAGAAGAGACAGGAACGGGAGGGACTAGAGAGAGAACAAGCGAAACAAGAGAGAGAGACGGACTAGAGAGGGACGAAAGAGGACAAGTGAAGTAGGAGAGATAAAGAGATGGAATAGAGAGGGGAGAGAGAGATGGACTAGAGAGAGATGGACTAGAGAGGGGACAGCGAGGACAAGTGAAGCAGGAGAGAGAAAGAGATGGAATAGAGAGAAGACAGCGAGGACAACTGAAGCAGGAGAGAGAGACGGACTAGAGAGGGGAGAGAGAGGACAAGTGAAGTAGGAGAGATAAAGAGATGGAATAGAGAGAGGAGAGAGAGATGACAAGTGAAGTAGGAGAGATAAAGAGATGGAATAGAGAGGGGAGAGAGATGACAAGTGAAGTAGGAGAGATAAAGAGATGGAATAGAGAGAGGAGAGAGAGGACAAGTGAAGTAGAGAGATAAAGAGATGGAATAGAGGGGAGAGAGAGAAGACAAGTGAAGTAGGAGAGAGAAAGAGATGGAATAGAGAGGGGAGAGAGAGGACAAGTGAAGTAGGAGAGATAAAGAGATGGAATAGAGAGGGGAGAGAGAGGACAAGTGAAGTAGGAGATATAAAGAGATGGAATAGAGAGGAGAGAGAGATGACAAGTGAAGTAGGAGAGATAAAGAGATGGAATAGAGAGGAGAGAGAGATGACAAGTGAAGTAGGAGAGATAAAGAGATGGAATAGAGAGGAGAGAGAGAGGACAAGTGAAGTAGGAGAGATAAAGAGATGGAATAGAGAGGAGAGAGAGAGGACAAGTGAAGTAGGAGAGATAAAGAGATGGAATAGAGAGGAGAGAGAGAGAGGACAAGTGAAGTAGGAGAGATAAAGAGATGGAATAGAGAGGAGAGAGATATGGAATAGAGAGGAGAGAGAGAGGACAAATGAAGTAGGAGAGATAAAGAGATGGAATAGAGAGGGGAGAGAGAGGACAAGTGAAGTAGGAGAGAGACGAACTAGAGGGGACAAATGAAGCAGGAGAGAGAGAGAGAAACGAGAAATACTGGAACAGAAGTCACAGAACAAAGGAGAGAAAAAAAGGGCGACTGAAAGAGAGAGAGAGAGAGAGAGAGAAGAAACGAGAACAGCAGAAGAAGAAAAAAAAGAGTGACAGGGAGAAAGAGAGAGAAGAAACGAGAACAGCAGGAGAAGAAAAAAAGAGAGTAACAGAGAGAGAGAGAGAAGAAACGAAAACAGTAGGAAAAGAAAAAAAGAGAGTAACAAAGAGAGAGAGAAGAAACGAGAACAGCAGGAGAAGAAAAAAAGAGAGTAACAGAGAGAGAGACAGAGAGAGACAGAGAGACAGAGAGGGAGGGAGAGAGAAGAAACGAAAACAGCAGAAGAAAAAAGAGAGTAACAGAGAGAGAGAGACAGAGAGACAGAGAAGAAACGAGAACAGCAGGAGAAGAAAAAAGAAAGTAACAGAGAGACAGAGAGACAGAGAGAGAGAAGAAATGAAAACAGTAGGAGAAGAAAAAAAGAGAGTAACAGGGAGAGAGAAAAGAAATGAAAACAGTAGGAGAAAAAAAAGAGAGCAACAGAGAGACAGAGAGAGAGAAGAAACGAAAACAGTAGGAGAAGAAAAAAAGAGAGTAACAGAGAGAGAGAGAAGAAACGAAAACAGTAGAAGAAGAAAAAAGAGAGTAACAGAGAGAGAGAGAGACAGAGAGAGAGAGAAGAAACGAGAACAGTAGGAGAAGAAAAAAGAGAGTAACAGAGAGAGAGAGAGAGAGAGAGAGAGAAGAAACGAAAACAGTAGGAGAAGAAAAAAAGAGAGTAACAGAGAGAGAGAGAGAAGAAACAAAAACAGTAGGAGAAGAAAAAAAGAGAGTAACAGAGAGAGAGAGAGAGACAGAGAAGAAACAAAAACAGTAGGAGAAGAAAAAAAGAGAGTAACAGAGAGAGAGAGAGAGACAGAGAAGAAACAAAAACAGTAGGAGAAGAAAAAAAGAGAGTAACAGAGAGACTCACGTTCTTCGTGTAGACGGCCATGTTCTTGTACATGTGGTTGTGGTAGGTAGTACAGGGCCAGTGGAGGACCACGATCACCTCACCAATGAAACTAGAAGTGACCCTACGCTGTACACAGCTTTGCTGTAAACCGTGGCTGTTTTTTTTTGTTGCTGCTGCTGTTGTCCCTGATGTCCCTGCTAGCTTTCTTGGCCTGCCCACGCCCTAGAAGAAACAAGCCCAGTCATCACATTGTCAGCTGCTGTTGCTGCTGCTGCTGCTGCTGCTGTTGTGCCACGCGGTGCTGCTGTGCCATTTGCTGACTTTTATAGGTAAAGTGGGTTGCCAGAGGTAACCAAGGAAAACAACATGCCCCCCCCCCCTTTCCGGCCTGAAACATGAAACTGTACCTGAGCCTGGAGAGAGCTTGTCCCTACCCTTCCAAACTTGCCTGACCCCCCCCCCCCCCAACCCCCGACCTCACGTTTAAAGATCATTAAAGTCTTAATCCAGCGCGCCGTAACCAAAACACGCACGCATATACACGCACCCACGCACACATACACGCACATACACGCACACACGCGGCCTGGGCAAACGGCCTACACCGAGGTTGCCTATAATATCGATTATCGATTACAGGTAAGGAATGATCTGTTATCGATTAAGTCACGTGGCAAGGCCAGGAAGGGGAAGGAGGTCAGTAAATAAATAATGTTTGGTGGGGGGGGACATTCTGGTTTGGGGGGGGGGGGGTGTTGAGCTTCATCATTATTTCCGTCAAGAAACTTTGCTTACATACAAGTATCACAATAATAACCAGTGATAGAAAATAAACCAGGATAACAAATCACGTCAGGAGCCAATGGCCACTAACACAAAACTGATATGAGCACAAACATATACTTCTTACAGCTGCGTTATAAACACCAAATCTTCACTTCTTACAGCTGTGATATGAACACCAAAACTTCACTTCTTACAGCTGCGTTACCAACACCAAAACTTCACTTCTTACATCTGTGTTATGAACACAAAACTTCACTACTTAAACATTCACTTTCTGAGAGAGCGACAGAAGTGATGTCAGACAGCAGGTGAATGTATCTGTTGTGGCAGTCTCTACCTGAGCTGTCACCGAGGGCCGATTATATCTCGATTAATGAATCTTTCGACAGGGGAACTGTGGGATGGCTGCGTCAACCACGACCAAACCCAGCAACCATCCTGACCGCTGGAATGCTTACACAATATGGCTGTGAACATATCACAATGTGATACCACGTGATAAGCCTACTTAGATCTCATTTTGTTGCTGACATTGCAACGACTATGTCTTTACTTGCCCGAGGAATGATTGTGTCTTTACTTACCCTGCAATAATTGTCTTTACTTGCCCGGCAATGATTGTGTCTTTACTTGCCCGGCAATGATTGTGTCTTTACTTGCCCGGCAATGATTGTGTCTTTACTTGCCCGGCAATGATTGTGTCTTTACTTGCCCGGCAATGATTGTGTCTTTACTTGCCCGGCAATGATTGTGTCTTTACTTACCCGGCAATGATTGTGTCTTTACTTACCCGGTAATGATTGTGTCTTTACTTGCCGGAGTCTTAACACAAACGCTCCAAGCCACCCTACCCTCATGAGAGAGAGAGAACGAGAGAGAGAAGGGAGAGAAAAAGTGAGGGAGGGAGAGAAAGAGGGAGTGAGATTGATCTAAGCAGGAGAGGGAGAAAAATGATTTTTTTATAAAATGAGTACTGCTAAATGACACGGCTGACCCACGTGACCTGTCACACGACAGACAGCTTAAGAAACTTTCCCAGTGACAACAAAAGTGATAGCCTAGGAGAAAAAACGATGTCTGTTCTACAACATATTAGACTCAGGTCTGTCTAGTCTATATAGAAGCTCAGGTCTGTCTAGTATATATAGAAGCTCAGGTCTGTCTAGTATATATAGAAGCTCAGGTCTGTCTAGTCTATGTAGGAGCTCAGATCTGTCTAGTCTATATAGAAGCTCAGGTCTGTCTAGTCTATATAGGAGCTCAGATCTGTCTAGTATATATAGGAGCTCAGATCTGTCTGTAGTTGCTCATGTCTGTCTAGTCTATGTAGGAGTTCAGGTCTGTTTAGTCTATGTAGGAGCTCAGATATGTCTAGTTTGTAGTGGAGCTCAGGTCTATATAGCCTGTGTAGGAGCTCTGGTCTGTTTAGTCTATGTAGGAGCTCAGATATGTCTAGTTTATGTGGGAGCTCAGATCTGTCTGGTCTAATTAGGAGCTCCGATCTGTCTAATCTATGTAGGAGCTCAGGTCTTATGAGCTCAGGTCTGTCTAGTCTATCTAGGAGCTCAAGTCTGTCTAGTCTGTATAGGAGCTCAAGTCTGTCTAGTCTATCCATGAGCTCAGGTCTGTCTAGTCTGTCTATGTACTCACGTCTGTCTACTCTATCTATGAGCTCAGGTCTGTCTAGTCTATCTAGGAGCTCAAGTCTGTCTAGTCTATCTTGGAGCTCAGGTCTGTCTAGTCTATCTATGAGCTCAAGTCTGTCTAGTCTATCTAGGAGCTTACGTCTGTCTAGTCTATCTTGGAGCTATCGTCTATGTAGTCTATGTAGGAACTCAGGTCTGTCTAGTCTATGTAGGAACTCAGGTTTGTCTAGTCTATGTAGGAACTCAGGCCTGACTAGTCTATGTAGGAACTCAGGTCTGTCTAGTCTATCTAGGAGCTCACGTCTATCTAGTCTATGTTGGAACTCAGGTCTATCTAGTCTATCTAGGAGCTCAGGTATGTCTAATCTTTGTAGGAACTCTGGTCTGTCTAGTCTATGTAGGAACTCAGGTCTGTCTAGTCTATCTAGGAGCTCAGGTCTATGTAGTCTATGTAGGAACTCAAGTCTCTCTAGTCTATGTAGGAACTCAGGTCTGTCTAGACTATGTAGAAACTCAGGTCTGTCTAATCTATGTAAGAACTCAGGCCTGTCTAATCTTTGTAGGAACTCAGGTCTGTCTAGTCTATGTAAGAGTTCAGGTCTGTCTAATCTTTGTAGGAACTCAGGTCTGTCTAGTCTATGTAGGAACTCAGGTCTGTCTAGTCTATGTAGGAACTCAAGTCTGTCTAGTCTATGTAGGAGATCAGGTCTGTCTAGTCTATGTAGGAGCTCAGGTCTGTCTAATCTTTGTAGGAACTCAGGTCTGTCTATATGAAAGATATCATCAGCAAAAAGGTCACAAGATGATTTTTTTTAGATGAGGTGGAAGATCATTGATGTAGATGGTAAACAGGAGAGGATCAAGAATAGATCCCTGTGGAATGCCATTATCAACCACAGATGAACTTGAGTTAGAGTTTTTGAAGCAAACTACCTGTTGTCTGTTGGAAAGAAAAGATGGAACACATTTTGTCAAGTCAGGGTGTAATTTATAAATCTCAAGCTTTCTATCTAGGATTTCGTGATCAATCATGTCAAATGCATTTTTTTAAGTCAACAGAGACAGCACCGCATTTATCATGGTTTATATTAGATAACCAACATTCTGTCATTTTTGTGAGAGCTGTGTGGCAGGAATGTTTCGGCCTAAAACCTGACTGACAGTCAACAATCAAATCATTTTCTTGCATGTGTTGTAAGGTTGTTTTGTGTATGCGTTTTTCTAGGGGCTTGACAAAGTTGATAGAATGGAAATTGGTCTATAGCCTGATATTTCTTTTACATCTTTCATCTTACATCCTTCCTGTGCCGTTAAACGTCACATAGGGCTCCCATAGTTGTTTGCTAAGTTTTCCTGTCTTCGGAGAGTCTTTCAACTTCATCAAGGGATGTTATGCCCACTAAACTGACTTCTCTTAACGATATCCTTTTAGAGTTTCACGTGATCGACATATGTCCATTTTCTTTTCCTGATCACACATGAGACAGGGAATTTTTCACTGAACCAGATTTAAAAAGGGGATATATTTTTGCAATTTTAAAAGCCTGAGGAAAATGACAATGTGCAATGGACTGATTGTAAATGTATGTTAGTGTATCTGTAATTACTGGGGTAGAGTAGCGTAATATCTTGTTGCTATTTCATCAAGTCCTGCTGTGTTGTTGTTCTTTAAAGATGAAAGATAATTGTAAATTTCACTAACTGACATGAAAGTAAGACTGGGCTGCTTTAGATTTGTACATTTGCTACCTATAAATGTATTTAATTTGCTTAAGTCAAAAGTAGGGGTTGGTAGTGAAGATTTTAAGATATTGACTTCTTCTCTGAAATGATTGCACAACTCTTCACAAGTGGGAACATGATTATAACTCTGCAAGTCAGACTGTTTTCTCTTGTTTGCTAGAATGTTAATTGCTTTCCAGACAGACTTGCTATCTGATTTATTCTGAACTTGGTTCCTAAAGTAATTTCTCTTTTCTTGCCTAATTAAATACTCAACCCTATTTCTAAGTAATCGGTAGCTAGTGAACTCCTTAATTTTGTGGGCCTGATCCCTTTCCCTCATGACTTGCAATATCTCAGGTGTTATCCAGGGGGACTTCACTTGACGTTTAACTCTCACCTCTTAATGGGAACATGCCTGTCAAATATATCCCTGAAGGTTTTTATCCAGTATTCCAGGGCCTTGCAGATGAAGCCACTGACTGCAATTATTGAGGAAAGACGCTGGCGATGGTTGGGACATGTGCTCCGAATGACTGATAACTCACTACCAAAAATAGCACTAAGATGGACACCACAGGGGAGCAGAAGTAAGGGTAGACCAAAAGAGACATGGAGAAGAACAACAGAAAGGATGCTGAGCAATAGAGGGCTCACCTGGGCAAGAGCAGAAAAAAAAGGCAAAGGACAGGCATTTGTGGAAAACCCTTGCGGAAGCCCCATGTGCCCTGGGCACTTAAGGTTCAGAGAGAGAGAGAGAGAGAGAGAGATTCCAAGGCCTTATCAGGGTCAGTAAGTTGGTACACATGATCTAGAGGCGCTGCTTGTAACTCTTTTCAGAAATGATTCTAAGCTGAATTTGCTAAAACTTCTAAATTTAATACTGGTATGTTACTTAGACAGACAGACAGATAGATAGATAGATAGACAGACAGACAGACAGACAGACAGACAGACAGACAGACAGACAGATAGATAGATAGATAAATAGATAGATAGATAGATAGATAGATAGATAGATAGATAGATAGATAGATAGATAGATAGATAGATAGATAGATAGATAGATAGATAGATAGATAGATAGATAGATAGATAGATAGATAGATAGATAGATAGATAGATAGATAGATTACCTTCTACACACTTGTTACTTACGCTCTTTCATCTCTGTAGTGCGACATTCTAAAAGACAGAACTTGCAGATAAGACATTTCTTAATGTATATATGTCACGGTTTTGGAGTGTATCATTTGATATCTATTACCTGGGAGCTGACATACCGTTATACGAGGACCAGGTAAGTTTGTCGAGCCCGGGTCTATTCATAGCTGTCTAGCTTAGGTCAAGTCTGCAATAGCTGGCAGCGATCACAGAGATTAGGTATATTACACCTGGTTCCGGCAAGCGAGTTTGGACTCTTGAAGGGCGGTATTCACGTTGGTGGCGGGCTATAGAAACCCTGGGCCAGGTGTTTGTTTGTGTGGAAGGATTTGTGACACGGCCCAGGTAAATCTAACGGGTCTTAGAGTGCAGGCCTGATTTCATTCCGGCATAATGACAGCTAGAAATGCGATAATGGTGTTATTGATCGCCTGTGATATTTGCTGTGATATCAGTGCACAAGTTCAGGAACGTACCCACAGAGACAGGCGCACATACGTGTACAGACAAGCGCACAAATCTCCCACGTACATATGTACAAGATTCTTGTGGACGAACTCGCACCCTTTGTCCCTCCATCCTTCCTCACCCTCCGCAATACTCCCTCCCCCTTCTCTTCCTCCCTCTCCCACTCTATTGTCCCTTCTTTCATATTAGGACTCCTTTCTGCTCCGGGTGATAAATTTCTTTTAAAATGTTCGTTCTCCTCTGATAATTTCAGTCTCTGTCTGTCTCTTTCTCTCTCTCCCTCTGTTTATCTCTTTTCTCTCTCTCTCTCGCTCTCTTCTTCTTTATTTCTCTCTCCTTCTCTTTCTCTCTTCTCTCTCTTTTTCTCTCTCTTTCTCTGTCTCTCTCTTTCTCTCCTTTTCTTTCTCTCTCTCTTTCTCTCTCTTTCTCTCACTCTTTCTCTCCCTCTTTCTCTCCCTTTCTTTCTCTCCCTCTCTTTCTTCTCTCTCTCTCTTTCTCTTTCCCTCTTTCTTACTGTTTATTTCTATCTCTCTCTCTTTCTCTGTCCCTCTTTCTCCCTTTCTCTTTCTCTCTCTTTCTCTCTCTCTCTCTCTCTCTCTCTCTTTATGTTTCTGTCTCTCTTTCACTGGCTCTCTTTGTCTCTTTTTCTCCTTCTCGAACTTTCTGTTTCTCTCTGTCTCTCACGAGTCTCTGTCTGTCTCCTTCTCTCTGTCTCTCTTCCTCTCTCTCTCTCTGTCTCTCTTCCTCTCTCTCCCTAACTCTCACTCTCTTCCTATCTCTGTATGTCCCTCTTTCTCTCTCCCTCTCTCTGTCTCTCGTCCTATCTCTGTCTCTCTTCCTCTTTCTGTCTCTCTTCCTCTTTCTTTTTCTCTCGCTCTCTCTGTCTCTCTTCCTCTCTCTGTCTCTCTGCCTTTCTATCTCTTCCTTTCTCTGTCCCTTTCCATTTCTATGTCCCTTCCCCTCTCATTGTCTCTCTCCATCTCTGTTCCTCTATCGATATCTCTCGCTCTCTCTCTCTCTGTCTCTCTCAATCTCTCTTGCTCTATCGATCTCGTATATCTCTCCCTCTCTCCGTCTGTCTTTCTCCCTATCTATCTCTCCCTCTCTCTGTCTCTCTCCAACTCTCTATCTCTCTGTGTATAAACTAGGAAAAATGTAGGAACAGCTTTATTACTTAACAATTACACAGTTGTGACTTTTTACTTAACAACTACAAAGTTGTATGTTACTAGAGAGAATAACTTTATATGTGTGTGTGGTTATGAGAATACACCTTCAAGATGTGGGCACACAAATGAGACTAAAGATGAAATAAATGATGAATTTTACCACCCATTCTAACATCTTATAAACAGAGACCCCAAAACATGACATCCTAATTGTAAAAACTTATAAACAGAGACCCCGAACGCGACATCCTAATTGTAACAGCTTATAATCAAAGACCCCCAAACATAACATCCTAATTGTAACAGCTTATAATCAAAGACCCCCAAACATAACATCCTAAATGTAACAGTTTATAATCAAAGACCCCATACATAACATCCTAATTGTAACAGCTTGTAATCAAAGACACCAAACATAACATCCTAATTGTAACAGCTTGTAATCAAAGATACCAAACATGACATCCTAATTGTTTAATGACAAAGTAGGAAAAGGTGACAAGGATGTTGAAAAGATGGTGGGAGTGAAAGGAGTCAATACAGGAAATCAAAATGGAGAGAGAGCAATTGAATTATGTTTTACAGAAGGTTTTAGGGTTAACAGTATTCCCACACAGAGATATACACACACACACAAAACATAATATGACAAATGATATAATTAGGATTTAGATCGATCATCTGTGTATTAGAGAACAAATTAGAACATCTTTGACAATTAAATAATTATTTAAGCCTGTGTTTGTGATAGGTTGTATATTTTTCTTGGGTAAGCTTTTTCTAAAATTCTTACTCTGATAAAATACTTCGTTTCTGGTTAACTTGTAAACTTTTCTGTGGTACCAATGTTTGCTAGTTTGTGCTCGTGCGAGGTTTCTAGTTAGATGTTGGTCATTAGTGAGACCTACAGTTTTTATGTTCACTAACATTTTCTATCTGTGAATCTCCAGGACACAGCTGGGGTGTTTTTTTTTCGTTAATTTTTTTTTTCTGTCGTCTTGAAATATTCATGGATTTTGTTCGGGTTGAGTTTATCAACAAAGCTATGGTGCTCAATTTCATGACGACTTACTGAAATCTGACGAATTTCTCTTCTGCTGTTGGTTTTTGCTTTTCCCTCGATAAAAAGCTCCCCTAATTTTTTGTTGTTGTTGCTGTTAATGGATAATATTATCTTCTATTATTGCATATTTTTTTTTAAATTACAGGGTGTCCTTTTGTTATATTTGATGGAGTTACTGGATAACAGTCTGCCTTGTTGATTTATTTGTTGCTGTTAATGGATAACTTTTTTTCTCCTATTGTGTCTTTTGCTGTTATGGGATAACTTTATTTCCTGTTCCTATTAATGGATGACTTTCTCTCCTGTTGTGTTTTTTGCTGATACGGGATAACTTTTTTCGCGTGTTGTATTTTTTGCTGTTAATGGATAATTTTCTTTCCCTGCTGCAGGATAATTTTCTTTTCTCTCTCTGCAGGATAATTTTCTTTCTCTGCTGCAGGATAATTTTCTTTCTCTGCTGCAGGATAATTTTCTTTCTCTGCTGCAGGATAATTTTCTTTCTCTGCTGCAGGATAATTTTCTTTCTCTGCTGCAGGATAATTTTCTTTCTCTGCTGCAGGATAATTTTCTTTCCCTGCTGCAGGATAATTTTCTTTCCCTGCTGCAGGATAATTTTCTTTCCCTGCTGCAGGATAATTTTCTTTCTCTGCTGCAAGATAATTTTCTTTCCCTGCTGCAGGATAATTTTCTTTCCCTGCTGCAGGATAATTTTCTTTCTCTGCTGCAGGATAATTTTCTTTCTCTGCTGCAAGATAATTTTCTTTCTCTGCTGCAGGATAATTTTCTTTCTCTGCTGCAGGATAATTTTCTTTCTCTGCTGCAGGATAATTTTCTTTCTCTGCTGCAGGATAATTTTCTTTCTCTGCTGCAGGATAATTTTCTTTCTCTGCTGCAGGATAATTTTCTTTCCCTGCTGCAGGATAATTTTCTTTCCCTGCTGCAGGATAATTTTCTTTCTCTGCTGCAAGATAATTTTCTTTCCCTGCTGCAGGATAATTTTCTTTCCCTGCTGCAGGATAATTTTCTTTCTCTGCTGCAGGATAATTTTCTTTCTCTGCTGCAAGATAATTTTCTTTCTCTGCTGCAGGATAATTTTCTTTCTCTGCTGCAGGATAATTTTCTTTCTCTGCTGCAGGATAATTTTCTTTCTCTGCTGCAGGATAATTTTCTTTCTCTGCTGCAGGATAATTTTCTTTCTCTGCTGCAGGATAATTTTCTTTCCCTGCTGCAGGATAATTTTCTTTCCCTGCTGCAGGATAATTTTCTTTCCCTGCTGCAGGATAATTTTCTTTCTCTGCTGCAGGATAATTTTCTTTCTCTGCTGCAGGATAATTTTCTTTCTCTGCTGCAGGATAATTTTCTTTCCTGTTGTTCTATTTGTTGTCTTTGGGTAATGTCGTTAGAGAAAAATCTGGTGTCTTGGCCCAGTTACTTGTTAGAGAAAAATCTGGTGTCTTGGCCCAGTTACTTGTTAGAGAAAAATCTGGTGTCTTGGCCCAGTTACTTGTTAGAGAAAAATCTGGTGTCTTGGCCCAGTTACTTGTTAGAGAAAAATCTGGTGTCTTGGCCCAGTTACTTGTTAGAGAAAAATCTGGTGTCTTGGCCCAGTTACTTGTTAGAGAAAAATCTGGTGTCTTGGCCCAGTTACTTGTTAGAGAAAAATCTGGTGTCTTGGCCCAGTTACTTGTTAGAGAAAAATCTGGTGTCTTGGCCCAGTTACTTGTTTACTTCACATTCTCCACTTGATCACTTCTTGGCCCACGGCCTGGCCTACCCCTTCCCCCAGTTCTCCTCCTCCCCCCATACTCTATTCCCCTCCCCCAGGTAACTTCTACCAACATCCGCCTCAAATTCAATAACCCATTCACGCTTGACCTAATCTGGGAAAACCCCAACATTGGAAATACTTCGGAAATTCCCTGCATCATCATCAGTTTTGGTTTCATTACATGTTTAAGCGACAAGCTCTGGACATGCCAATAAAGGATGTAAGCAGCAGAACGTATTTACAACAGGAACAAATGAGCGCCTGTAGGCTATTAGCCACTCAGCATCCCCACGATAAAGAATGCCTGTCGTGCCTGAAACGTTCTGCTCATCTACGATCTTCTTCTTCTTCGTTCGCTTCTACCACCAAAAACCGCACTGTGAACCTACTGAATTCACGCCTGTGGTCCTCGTTAGGTCCCGTGGTCCCCTGTGTGGTCCCAGAAAAGATCACACGAGATCCAAGAGAGGACCACAAGGGGTTCAGAGTATCACAGGGCTTTAGCCTGTATTCTTGGTGGGTCTCGGAAGCGGGGTTGCGTGACAATGTGGTTTTAATTGCACCAGTTTAGTCTAGGGTTGGACTTTCTCACCGGAAGACCTCGACGTGTTTAGGATATCAGTGCATCCCCGCTGGGTGAGAGGCGGTAGCCCACCCAGGCCAGAGTTGGACTTTCTCAATCTACGGTCTAAAACGTCCTGCGCGTCTACGGTCTAAAATGTTCGACGCGTCTACGGTCTAAGATGTCCGGCGCGTCTACGGTCTTAACGATCTGCGCGTCTACAGTCCAAAACGTCCGGCGCGTCTACGGTCTAAAACGTCTGGCGCGTCTACGGTTTTAACGATCTGCGAGTCTACAGTCTAAAACATCCGGCGCGTCTACAGTCTAAAATGTCCGGCGCGTCTATGGTCTTAACGATCTGCGCGTCTACAGTCTAAAACGTCTGGCGCGTCTACGATCTAAAACGTCCGGCGCGTCTACGGTCTAAAATGTCCGGCGCGTGTACGTTCTTAACGATCTGCGCGTCTACAGTCTAAAACGTCATGTGTGTCCACGGTCTAAAACGTCATGTGTGTCTACAGTCTAAAACGTCATGTGTGTCTACGGGCTAAAATGTCATGTGTGTCTACGGGCTAAAACGTCCTGTATGTCAACAGGTCTAAAATGTCTTTTGTGTCCACTACGTCCAAAGTGTCATGTGTTCCCACACGTCTAAACCCTCCTCTGCTTCCATATGTCTAAAATGTTCTCTGTGTCTACAAGTCTAAAACCTCCTGTATATCTACGTGTCTAAAATATTATCTTTGTCTGCGGGTCTAAAACGTCTTGAATATACGTGAGTATTTATACCTTTCTTTGTTTGGTCTGTGGGGGTCATCTAACTTGAAGATCATGATCACAACAACATGGAGCGATGTACTCTCAGCTCTCCTAGCACAATGATACTGTCTATTTCTGTAATTGAAAAAGAAAAATAAAGCAAAAGAGAAGGTGCCTGCAGTTAAATGGTCATCTACCTCTAGTTAATATAGCCTGCGTCATAGACGACCAAGACTCAGCTGTCATCTACCTCTAAATAACGTAGCCTGCGTCATAGACGACCAAGACTCAGCTGTCATCTACCTCTAAATAGCGTAGCCTGCGTCATAGACGACCAAGACTCAGCTGTCATCTACCTCTAACTAACTTAGCTTGCGTCACAGATGACCAAGACTCAACTGCCATCTACCTTTAACTAACTTAGCTTACGTCAGAGATGACCTGGACTATATTCTACTTCTCTCCTACTAGTTCCAGTAACAGGCTCAACCTGACAACCAGGACAAGGATGGCTATTCTTATTAGTCTGGTGGTGGAGTCTGCTAAAGAAGCACTGCACCTTTTCCCTGCCTTTTAGCGCCACTAGATCTGCAAAAATAGCCATCTTTACCCACTCCCCATCCAGCATGGTCTAGCCCTATCATTAGCAAGCAAAACATTAAATAAAGCAGTCATACCATGAATTTCCCATCGAAACATATGCCTGTGAGACCTGGACACTTAACAAAACAGCTGAGAAACACATAAATGCCTTTGAATGTAAATGCTACAGAAGAGTTCTTCAAATATCATAGACACAAAAAAGAACAAATATATCTATACTACAAGTACTTAATACTGAAGAAGGATGGTTAGTAAAGAGGATTAAAGAGAGAAAACTTAAATATTTTGGACACATTAAACGTCATGATAATCTAGAGAAGACCGTCTTGAAAGGGTACATAATGGGAAAAAGAAAGAGGAAGACCAAGGCGAAGATGGCTGTATGACATCGTTGATGATCTGCAAATGGATGCATCAGCAGCAGGCCATCTTGCTTACAACCGAGAGGCCTACAGGAGTGCTGTTTGGGAGGCAAAGTTCCGCAAGGGACATGCAAATGAATGAGTGAGTGAATGACTATGGATACCAGCCCACAGTAACATCCAAGGAAATGAAGGACAGACAGACAAACAGACAGACTGATAAAAGAGCGAGAAGAAAAATACAACAGATTGACAGACGCACAGTATACAAACATACAAACAAGGAACAACAGATTGACAGAAGCACAGTATACGACCATACAAACAAGGAACAACAGATTGACAGAAGCACACTATACGACCAAACAAACAAGGAACAACAGATTGACAGAAGCACACTATACGACCAAACAAACAAAGAACAGTCTAGAAGCCACATACAAAGCAAATAAACAAAACAACAACCCACGACAGAACCAGGTGAGGAATACTACAAACCTCAGAAATGATCAAGTGATAATCTTCCAACTGAGAAAACGACATCGCAGACTGAGACACTTTCTATACCAGAAGTTAGAAATTGGCCAAAAAAAAAAAAAACAAGTGTGCCTGCAGCACAGAGATACATGTATGTGCATGTATGTAAAGAGAGCACATATTTATAATTTTCACGTAAAAAATAAAATTGCTTTTTCTTATATTATGTTTGTAAAAATTCTACAGAAAATAGCATGATGTCTTGCGTCTTGCGTGCCTGTAAAATATTTTTTTTCTTTTCCCTTCATTTTGTGTTGGTATTTTGTGTCCATCTTTCTTACAAGGAAGATAATAAAAGAGTTGAATGTTTTCATTTTTCATCTGGCTTTTGTGGTTTTATCTGTTGTGTGGTTTCCTGTATGTGATCCATGAGAAAAGACTTTTGCCGAAATATTGGATTGTTGTATGTTTAGACTGAAGAACACAACCACAGTTTATGTTTATATATTTGTTTAGACTGAACCACACAACCACAGTTTATGTTTATATATATGTTTAGACTTACCAACACAACCACAGTTTGTGTTTATATATTTGTTTAGACTGAACCACACAACCACAGTTTATGTTTATATATTTGTTTACACTCAACAACACAACCACAGTTTGTGTTTTTATATTTGTTTAGACTGAACCACACAACCACAGTTTATGTTTATATATTTATTTAGACTGAGCCACACAACCACAGTTTATGTTTATATATTTGTTTATACTGAACCATACAACCACAGTTTATGTTTATATATTTGTTTAGACTGAACCACACAACCACAGTTTATGTTTATATATTTGTTTAGACTGAACCACACAACCACAGTTTATGTTTATATATTTGTTCAGACTGAACCACACAACCACAGTTTATGTTTATATATTTGTTTAGACTGAACCACACAACCACAATTTATGTTTATATATTTGTTTAGACTGAACCACACAATCACAGTTTATGTTTATATATTTGTTTAGAGTGAACCACACGCCGTCTTCCTACTCTTGTTAAACAAACCGGTTTTTATCAGTGTCGTCATTTCTCTTATCTCTCCCTTGATATAATGTGATACTGCTGACATTGCCTAGTATTTCTGATATTATATGATGTTATTGATGTTATATGATGTGATTGTTATTATTTGATGTGTCTGATATCATATGATGTGACTGATGTTATATGATGTGACTGATATTGTATGATGTGATTAATGTTATATGATGTGACTGATGTTATATGATGTGATTGATGTTATATGATGTGACTGATGTTATATGGTGTGACTGATGTTATATGATGTGACTGATTTTATATGGTGTGACTGATGTTATATTACGTGATTGATTTTATATGATGCGATTGATGTTATATAATGTGATTGTTATTATATTATGATGTTATATGATGTGACTGATATGATATAATTGATGTTATATTACGTGATTGATGTTATATGATGCGATTGATGTTATATAATGTGACTGTTATTATATTATGATGTTATATGATGTGACTGATATGATATGATGTGATTTATGTTATATGGTGTGATTGATGTTATATGATGTGATTGATGTTATATGATGTGACTGATATGATATGATGTGACTGACGTTATATGATGTGACTGATATTATATGATGTGATTGATGTAATGCCATATTGCCAAAACTTCCAAATATGCTTGATATCTTGTGGTGTGGTGGGTATATCTTGATATCAGACCCGTACTGCTTTCATCTCTAGGTGCCACTGTGGAAGGACGGACAACTGAAGAAATCATACACTGAATGATATAGTAATACTTTTTTTCCTCCTATGATATATTCTTTCTTATATTATTTCTTCACTCTGTCCTTGCCTGGTTCGTACCACAACTAAAAAACAGCGCCAAGCTCGTGTAGAAATACGCAGATTTTAGAAACCTTTGACCTTTGGTGTATTTCCCAGCCTGCCTTTCCTACAAAAAAGGACAAAAAGCTGATTGTTCGCCTTAGTTCGCCTTGGTGAAAGCGAAATCAAAACTATTAATGTTCGCACTCAGAGCCGAGAATGTCACGGAATGTGTATTGATACAAAATGCCAGAGGAGGTTGTTTGACGTCGAGCGAATGTTTTCATCGAGAATGAAAGTTATATGGGGACGCCCACAACATACTTAAGCGTGAGAAAGTGTTGACAACACTGGCGTGACCCTAACATCGTATCCTGGCGTGACCCCAAGATCATCTCTCGGCGTGACCCTACCGTCGTATTCTGGCGTGACCCCAAGATCATCTCTCGGCGTGACCCTACCGTCGTATCCTGGCGTGACCCCAAGATCATCTCTCGGCGTGACCCTACCATCATTTCTTGACGTGACCCCAAGATCACCCCTGACGTTCGTGTACAGTTCCTTTGACTGTATACACTTGTAACATTGTTCTTGATATCAGCGTAGTGTCCATGTAATCGTCACTTGTGTTGCTATATTGTCCATGATAACGTCACATATTGCTGTATTGTCAGTATTGTCCATTTAATCGTCACTTATGTTGCTATATAGTTTATGATAAGGTCACTTGTGTTGCTATATTGTCCAGGATATCGTCACTTATATTTCTATATTGTCCATGATATAGTCGCTTGTATTGCTATATTATCAACGATATCACCACTTGTACTGATATGTTGTACATGGTATCGTCACTTGTATTGCTATATTGTCCACAGGACAGGGTGGGGAACATTTTTTGGAGGAGGAGGAAGAGGATAAGGGAGGTTTGACGATAAAAATGGGAAAAGGTGGAAAAACTGGGAAACATTTGTTTTTAAAATATGAAAATATTTTTTTCTAAATCACGTTCTCATTTATTATAAACCAAACATACCAGTAGATGGGCACAATATTATCTCGGGAGAAGATGAAAAGATTACTTACAGACTGTATGCACGTCGTACGGAACAATTAACACTGTTTGCTAGATTTGTTACTACATGTATAAGTCTCACGGAACAATTAACACTGTTTGCTAGATTTGTTACTACATGTATAAGTCTCACGGAACAATTAACACTGTTTGCTAGATTTGTTACTACATGTATAAGTCTCACGGAACAATTAACACTGTTTGCTAGATTTGTTACTACATGTATAAGTCTCACGGAACAATTAACACTGTTTGCTAGATTTGTTACTACATGTATAAGTCTCATGGAACAATTAACACTGTTTGCTAGATTTGTTACTACATGTATAAGTCTCACGGAACAATTAACACTGTTTGCTAGATTTGTTACTACATGTATAAGTCTCACGGAACAATTAACACTGTTTGCTAGATGTGTTACTTCAGGTGTAAGTCCTATTGAACAATTAACTTTGTTTGCTGGATTTGTTACTACAGGTGTTTGTTCTTCTGAACAATTAACACTGTTTGCTAGAATTGTTACTTCAGGTGTAAGTCATAGTAGACAATTAACACTGTTTGTTAGATTTTGTACTACATGTGTAAGTTGTAGTGGACAATTAACACTGTTTGTTAGATTTTGTACTACATGTGTAAGTCGTAGTGGACAATTAACACTGTTTGTTAGATTTGTTACTACAAGTGTAAGTCATAGTGAACAATTAACACTGTTTATTAGATTTGTTACTACAAGTGTAAGTCTTAGTGGACAATGAACACTGTTTCTTAGATTTGTTTCTACAGGTGTAAGTCATAGTGAACAATTAACACTGTTTGTTAGATTTGTTACTACAAGTGTAAGTCTTAGTGGACAATGAACACTGTTTCTTAGATTTGTTTCTACAGGTGTAAGTCATAGTGGACAATTAACACTGTTTGTTAGATTTGTTACTACAAGTGTAAGTCATAGTGGACAATTAACACTGTTTGTTAGATTTGTTACTACAAGTGTAAGTCATAGTGGACAATTAACACTGTTTGTTAGATTTTTTTCTACAAGTGTAAGTCATAGCGGACAATTAACACTGTTTGCTAGAAGTGTTACTACAGGTGCAAGTGATATCAACATATTCTTGATGTTATTCCTGTAGAAATCACTACAGGCTCAGTGTTCTTAGAACATTCTTGGACTTGAACATTTCACTGGCAAGTTTGAGCGAACACTGCACGACAATAGATCAAATATGAAAAAAAAAGGAGTTCAATAACGCTTTAAACACTTGAACCTGAGAGCTTTATATTTCTCCCTTGTTCTCATTCGCTCATCTTTGTTGCCGATGACGCCGTAGACTCTTCTAGCGAAGAAGATGATGTCTTTGAAACAGTTCAGAAACTGTTTTTCTCAGCGTCGCTATGGCGTTGGAGAGAGAGCCCCTATAGAAACATACTACAGCTCTAACACTCAAGCCGATAAGTGGCCCCCTGATGGGAGTCTAGAATCGAAGCCATTCGTCCCTGAAGGTTTTCTATTGACACATTTTATGATGGTTTGATAGAAATTGCTGATTATGAGTCGGACAGCTTAGCAAGACCCTTAAACTCAGGGATTTAACATTTTTTCTGTTGCTTTATTATATGGCAAGATGTTTTACGTGAGTTTAATGTTGCAAGAAAACTTACTCTCTCAACAACGGCCGTTACTCGATTGGAAGAACTTCCTATGATTTCAGTTGAGCATGAAATCTCTCAAACATTAGACTTTATTGACCTCTTTCTGGTTCTGCGAATGTGAAAGCGAGGACGGTTTCCTTTTCAAACGCTGGAAATTGACTTGAAGCAACAGACGGCGAAAATAACCGAAGACTTGGACGCTGAGAACTAAAACATGTACAGACCATTGTTTGTGGTCTAGCTCTTCCACGCCTTTCTTCATTTTCCCAAGCTCTTTCAGAATAAATTCTAATAAAAAAAAATTTGGGGCGGAAAGAAATTAGAAAGAAGCTTCTCTATAATTTTTAAAAAAAATGCTCAGTTAGAAATGTGCTACTTTCTATTTTATTTCGAATGTGGCTAAATATCTACTTGAACTTTGACTCGTATACGCAAGTAAGATCTACTGATTCACACATAGACAAGCAAGATCTACTCATTCACACATAGACAAACAAGATCTACTGATTCATACATAATCAGGCGAGATCTATTAATTCACACATAGGCAAACAAGATCTATTAATTCACACATAGGCAACCAAGATCTATTGATTCACACATAGACAAACAAGATCTATTAATTCACACATAGACAAACAAGATCTACTCAGTAAGACATAGACAAACAAGATCTATTGATTTATACATAGGCAAGCAAGATCTATTAATCACACATAGGCAAGCAAGATCTACTGATTCATATAAAGGCGTGCATGATCTACTGATTCACACAGAGACATGCAAGATCTACTGATTCACATATATGCATGCAAGATCTACTGATTTACATATAGGCATGAAAGACCGATTGATTTACGTAGGCAAGTAAGATCTACTGCTTCACATAGGCAAGAAAGATCTACTGATTCAAACATAGGGATGCAAGATCTACTGAAGTCACACATAGGCATATGAGATCTACTGATTCACATAGGCAAAGAAGATCTACTGATTCAGACATAGACATGCAAGATATACTGATTAACACCTAGGCATGCAATACCTACTTATTCACACATAGGCAAGCAAGATCTACTGATTCACACACAAGCAAGCAAGATCTACTGATACACACATAGGCAAGCAAGATCTACTGATACACACATAAGCAAGCAAGATCACACATAGGCAAGCAAGATCTACTGATACACACATAAGCAAGCAGGATCTACTGATTCACACATAAGCAAGCAAGATCTACTGATACACACATAAGCAAGCAGGATCTACTGATACACACATAAGCAAGCAGGATCTACTGATACACACATAAGCAAGCAGGATCTACTGATTCACACATAAGCAAGCAAGATCACACATAGGCAAGCAAGATCTACCATCAAAGCAAGTGTTGAATTGGAGTGAAAGAGTTACAAGCTTTTTGTTCTAAATGTGATGAGCTTTACGACGATCTACGTATGTTCTACATGTGATGGGTTTTGTGATGATCTACGTATGTTCTAAATGTGGTGAGCTTTATGATGACCTACGTATGTTCTACATTTGATAAGTTTTACAATGATCTACGTACTTTCTACAAGTGATGAGCTTTGCAACGATCTATGTATGTACTACATGTGATGATCTTTACGATGATCTACGTATGCTCTACATGTGATGAGCTTTACGATGATCTACGTATGCTCTACATGTGATGATCTTTGCGATGATCTACGTATGCTCTAAATGTGATGAGTTTTATGATGATCTACGTATGTTCTACATGTAATGAGATTTATGATGATCTGTGTACGTACTACATGTGATAAGTGTTGTGATGATCTATGTATGTTCTACATTTGATGACCTTTATGATGATCTCTCTGTGAGCTTTACAATGATCTACGTATGTTTTACATATGGTGAACTTTATGATGATCTACGTATGTTCTGCACGTGATGAGTTTAATGATGATCTATGTATGTTCTACTTTTGATGAACTTTATGATAATCTACGTATTTTCTAAATGTGATGAGCTTTACGACGATCTACGTATGTTCTACATGTGATGGGTTTTGTGATGATCTAAGTATGTTCTTCATGAAATGAGCTTTATTATGATCTACCTATGTTCTACACATGATGAGCTTTACGATGATCTAAGTAAGTTTTACGTGTGATGAGCTTTACAACGATCTACGAATGTACTACATGTGATGATCTTTATGATGATCTACGTATGTTCTACATATGAAGACCTTTCCGATGATCTACGTATGCTCTAAATGTGATGAGCTTTATGATGATCTACGTATGTTCTACATGTGATGAGCTTTATGATGATCTACGTATGTTCTACATTTGATGAGCTTTGTGATGACCTCCCTATGTTCTACATGTGCTGATATTTACGATGATCTACGTGTGTTCTAAATGTGAAGATCTCTACAATGATCTACGGATGTTCTACATGTGATGCGTTTTACAATAATCTACGTATGTTCTACATGTGATGAGCTTTACAATGATCTACGTGTGTTCTACATGTGATGACCGTTATGATGACCTACTTTATGTTCTACATTTGATGAGCTTTACAACGATTTTTGTATGCTCAACATATGAAGAGCTTTACGATGATCTACATATGTTCTACATGTGATTAGCTTTACACTGATCTTTGTACGTTCTATATGTGAATAGCTTAACTATGATTTACGTATGTTCTACATTTGGTGAGCTTTACGATGATCTACGTATGTTCTACATGTGATAATCTTTACGATGATCTACGTATGTTCTACATGTGATAATCTTTACGATGATCTACGTATGTTCTACATGTGATGAGCTTTATTATGATCTATGTACGTTCTACATGTAATGAATTTTACAATGATCTACGTACATCCTACATGTGATGAACTTTATGATGATCTACGTACATCCTACATGTGATGAACTTTATGATGATCTACGTACATCCTTCATATGTTAAGCCTTAATAATGATCTACGTACGTACTACATGTGTTGAGCTTTATGATGATCTACGTATGTCCTGCATGTGATGAGATTTATGATGATCTACGTACGTTCTACGTGTGATGAACTTTACAAAGATCTACGTATGTCCTACTTCTGATGAGCTTTTTGATGATCTATGTACGTTCTACATGTGATGAACTTTACAATGATCTACTTATGTCCTACATGTGATGAGCTTCATAATGATCTACTTATGTCCTACTTGTGATGAACTTTGTGATGATTTACGTATGTTCTGCATCTGATGAACTTTATGATGATCTACGCGTGTTCTACATGTGATGAACTTTATGATAGTATACTTAATATACCTAATTTAATTTTCTTTTTTTCTGACTTTTAATAAAGGTATAGTTCATCTTATTATTTTTTCTTTCGTTCATTTATAAATTATTATCAACGCTGCTTAAAACGGCATTCCGTACATGATGCAGCTTACTTGAGAGAATCAGAGTTTAAAATACGAAGTGTTATTTTGAGAACTGAGTGTGGCGGTAAGATATGGCACTGCACGGAGAGGCAAACTTCCTTCCCCCGTGTTCATAACCCGACAGAATGACTAGGAAAAAAGACTAAAAATGTGAGATTTTTTTTCCTTAAACTAGGCACAAATCATGGCCATTGTAACTGATCACGTAAAGATGACCACTGTAACTGAGCACGTAAAGATGACCACTGTAACTGAGCACGTGAAGATGACCACTGTAACTGAGCACGTAAAGATGACCACTGTAACTGAACACGTAAAGATGACCACTGTAACTGAGCACGTAAAGATGACCACCGTAACTGATCACGAAAACGTGAAATAGCTCCATATAAATTATCCCTTTACCTGCCTGATATCCGAGGACATGATTTCACCTGCTAACTCCACGTTCTCGGGCTTCGACTGTCCAGAGTAAAGTACAACATTCATAAAGACATGATGATGATGATGATGATGATGATGATGATGATGATGATGATGATGATGATTATGATGATGATGATGATGATGATGTTGATGATGATGTTGCAAACATTGGTGAGACACGAAGTTATCCAGCGTCTGTTCCACCTGCGGATGTGGTTGACGCTGCCAGAGAATGGAGGACATTTTGTTTTATCCGAAACTTGTCAGTCCAAAGTTAGTACCGTGGGAGCCATCTTTTCTAAAGTGTTGCACTGAACAGATTATTTTATGAGTATTTTTTATGAGATTATTTTATTTATTTCTTTAGATAATGTTTTATGCTGCTTTTAATAGCAATGTTTCGTAGCAGTTTGTAACAGCACGTACGCGGCAAAGACATGTATATCAGCAACTGCAGGTTTCAAAAATGAGTATTTCCAACTTACTCTATGAGATTATTTAAAAAAAATTTTTTTTAATTGGTAATGAGCTCCTAGCTATGACACTCCTCCTGATCAACGTTGAATATGCTAACCAGTATCAGAAAGCGTGAAGCAACAGCTAGAAGGACTGTGAGCTAGTGCCTAGACAATATAAGCCACCCCTGTCACATGGTGATGTCCTGTTGTGTGTATAGTGATCTGCCATCGCCTCCCTTACCACCCCAGTATCGTAAACCTCGAGCTGTATGTTATGGGAGTAATCTAGGCAACTCAAAGTTGTCCAAGTTAACAAGACTCTAGTTAACCCTGCGAGGACATTATTGCACCGTGAATCTTAACACGGCTGTGGTTTGTAAGTCAGTAGGCAATCGGGTTTTGCCTAAAAGGCAATATTTATATATATATATATATATATATATATATATATATAATATATATATATATATATAATAATTTTTTTTTTTTTTTTCTTGTGTTTTTCATGTTTCTCGTGAATACGAGAGTACAGCGAGAAATGGAGGCCACGGAAATATGGTTTATAAGAAGGATGTTTAAGGTACCATGGACAGCTAAGAAAACCAATGAAGAAGTCTTAAGAGAGGCTGGAGTTAAAAGTCAAATTACAGCAAAGATCAGAGGCAGACAAGCAAGATTTGTAGGACACTTCTGAGAAGAGGAAAATTGGAACACACTGTGGTAAATGGAAAAAATTGAGGGAAGAAGAGACAGAGGAAGACAGAGAGAAAAGTTACTGGATGGGCTGTCAGTGTGGCGGGGAAGAAAGTCACCGGCAGATCTCATAATCAAGTCTAAAGACAGGGAACTGTGGAGAGAAACGATCGCCTACGCCCCCCGGCACGGCACTTTATTGATTGTGTTTTACGTATATTGAAGATATCCACAACAAGGGACTCACTACCAAAAATAGCACTAAGATGGACACCACAAGTAAACAGAAATATGAGTAGATCAAAGGAGACACGGAAAAGAACAACAGAGAGGATGTTGAGCAATAGAGGGCTCACTTTGGCAAGTGCAAAAAAAAAGGCAAAGGGCAGGCGTTTGTGGAAAACACTTGCAGTAGCCCCATGTGCCCTGGGCACTTAAGGTTCAGAGAGAGAGAGAGAGAAATCGAAATATTTCAACTGCTAAAACTAGAACATTTATTTCAAAGTTATTTGCCTATAGCATTAGTTTTTATATCTTGAACTAGCAATACTCATAAAAGTAGGCAAATTATTATAAAATTTCGATGCAGTATATATCAGACCTATTCAACGGGCTGATTAAGTATAACAAAAGTTGGAGCGATTACTCTTGTAGTGTTGTGAACTCTGTTCGGTTTTATGTTCATGAGAATATGTCAAATTCCTGCGTATTTGTTACTTTTTAACACTGTCTTATTTTTGTCCGATATATGAGAGGTAGAAATATGAATTTTTTAAAAAAATGGGAAGTATAACATTCAGGCTGACATTGTGACACCCAGATTTGTTTGTCAGCATTTACACGCTTTCAATACCAACAGCAAAACTAGACACACTTTGTAAGTCCTGACCTCTGGTCTCAGTCACTTGCCTTAAAACACTGGCATTACCAATAACTGTGAAGAAAACAGTCAGTCAGTCATTTGAATGTCCCTTGGGAACTTTGCCTCCCTAACAGCTCTCTTGTAGGCCTCTCGGTTGCCATGCTGCTGAAGCGTCCATTCGCAGATTACCAACGGTGTCTTGCAGCCGTCTTCGCCTTGGTCTTCCTCTCTTTAAACAGAGACTTAATGAAATACTACAAATTAAACTACCCAATTGTTCTCTTAAGCAGAAACTAAACAGCCCCTGTTCTCCATGCTTTACTTCTCAGACTAGTGCTAGTAGCATCAGTGTGTCTGCAGAATCTTTGTGAAAACAAACTCAGAGATACTAAAATGTGCTACATGTAGCCAGTAACCACTTTAATTTCTGTCTTTAGAGGAAAAAAGGAATTTAAACGAAGAAAACGATAAATACAACCGTCAGTACTTTCATAATCATCATAGTTCTTACACTAATGTTTCATAATACCCTGAGTTGTAATCATCATAGCGCTTATGTTAATGTTTCATAATACCCTTAGTTGTAATCATCATAGCGCTTATGTTAATGTTTCATAATACCCTGAGTTGTAATCATCATAGCGCTTATGTTAATGTTTCATAATACCCTGAGTTGTAATCATCATAGCGCTTATGTTAATGTTTCATAATACCCTGATTTGTAATCATCATAGCGCTTATGTTAATGTTTCATAATACCCTGAGTTGTAATCATCATAGCGCTTATGTTAATGTTTCATAATACCCTGATTTGTAATCATCATAGTGCTTAGTTAATGTTTCATAATACCCTGAGTTGTAATCATCATAGCGCTTATTTAATGTTTCATAATACCCTGAGTTGTAATCATCATAGCGCTTATGTTAATGTTTCATAATACCCTGATTTGTAATCATCATAGCGCTTATGTTAATGTTTCATAATACCCTGAGTTGTAATCATCATAGCTCTTATGTTAATGTTTCATAATAAAATGAGTTGTAATCATCATAGCTCTTATGTTAATGTTTCATAACACCCTGAGTTGTAATCATCATAGCGCTTATTTAATGTTTCATAATACCATGAGTTGTAATCATCATAGCTCTTACGCTAATGTTTCATAATACCGTGAGTTGTAATCATCATTATAGCGCTCACGTTAATGTTTCATAATACCGTGAGTTGTAATCATCATTATAGCGCTCACGTTAATGTTAAGATTTTCTTCTTTCATTTCACTTCTAACTTCTGCACTTTCGCTGTTGCCAACGTAAAACAGGTGAAAAGAAGGAGGGAAAAAAGACAGAAAGAAAGACAGGAAAAGAAAGAAAGAAAGACTGGAAAAGAAAGAAAGAAAGAAAAAAAGAAAGACAGTAAAAGAAATAAAGAAAGTCAGGAAAGGAAAGAAAGAAAGACAGGAAATCAAAAAAGAAAGAAAGAAAGACCGGAAAATAAAGAAAGAAAGACAGAAAAGAAAGAAAGAAAGAAAGACAGGAAAAGAAAGAAAGAAAGAATGACAGGAAATCAAAAAAGAAAGAAAGAAAGACCGGAAAATAAAGAAAGAAAGACAGGAAAAGAAAGAAAGAAAGACAGGAAAGAAAGAACTCTAACTCATCTTCTATATTTTCCTCTCTTTCTTTCTCTCTCCTCTATCTCTTCTCTCTCCTCTCCTCTCTCTTTCTCTCTCGAATAAACTGCTAATAAACACCAGCAAAACAAAATCCATGCTCATTACAACAAGACAGAAATGAACAAATTCACCAACAACAACACTACAGCTCCATGCTGGAACTTCACAGATAGAGAATGTTAGTAAACATAAAACTCTAGGTCTCATGATTGACCACCACCTCAGCTGGAATCATCATGTAGACAATCTAACCAAACTCATTGCACAACAATTTTACCAATTTACTAAAATTAAACATATTCTTGACATAGACACCAGAAAAGTATACTACATATCACAGATACAAACACACTTGGACTACTGCTCCACAGTCTGGGATGGTTGTTCTATGCCAAACATGAAAAGACTTTACTCACTTCAAAAACAAGCAGTAAAGCTTATAGATGACAAGCATGCAGCATGTATTACAAATAAGGACAAACATCTTGATATTCTACCCCTCAAGAAGAGATTTCTTTTCAACAAGGACAAATTAATTCACCAAATTCTATCGCACAAGGCTCCACCCTTTCTGTGGTCGTTGTTCAAATCCAACCCAAAACACAGTCAACGCTTAAGCATTTGTATTCTCCCAAGACCAAGGCTTGACGTGTTTTAAAAAAGCTTCTCTTACTCAGCTGCCCACCTTTGGAATGCCCTACCAATTCACATAAAACTTATAAGTAATATTCGTTCTTGTAACTTTAAACTTTATGAACATCTGTTTTATATGTACTATATGCCTCCCTAAGCATAGTCTAAAGTAGTTTAAAGTATGGCTTATTTGTTGTAACTTTTTATATTGCTTTTCTATAAATTTGTTAGTTTTGAATGAATGTAAGAATGCAAGTTTATTTCCTGTTGTTGCATAAATCAGAGTGTAGAGTGTATGGACATGAGATAAGTTTATTATTTATTTATGTAATCATTAAATTGTGTCTTCATGATTATTAATGCTCATTAACAAATGCTGAATGACTGTGATCTATATGATGAAGGGCAGAATGTTAGACGGGCCTGCGTGCCCGATTCTTAACCCTTAGAAAATAAAGTATATTCGTTCGTTCGTTCGTTCTATTTCTCTCTTTCTCTCTTATCACCATCATTTTCTCTCTACATCTTCTTTCTGTGTCTTCAGTTCTACCGGCTTTACTCTCTAACTGATCTATCTTTTCTTCTCTACCATCTCTCTCCCTCTCTTTCTCTCCCTCTCTCTCTCCCTTTCTCTCTCTCCTTCTCTCTCCCTTTCTCTCTCTCCCTCTCTCTCCCTTTCTCTCTCTCCCTCTATCTCTCCCTTTTTTTCCCTTTCTCTCTCTCCCTCTCTCTTTCCCTATTTCTCTCCCTTTCTCTCTCTCCCTCTTTCTCTTTCTCCTTCTCTCTCTCCCTCTCTCTCTCCCTTTCTCTCCTCTCCCTCTTTCTCTCTCTCCCTCTCTCTCTTTTTCTCTCTCCCTCTCTCTCCCTTTCTCTCTCTCTTTCTCTCTCTCCCTCTCCGCTCTCTCTTTCCCTCTCGCTCTCCCTTTCTCTCTCCCTCTCTCTCCCTCTCTCTCTACCTTTCTCTCTCTCCCTCTTTCTCTCTCTCCCTTTCTCTCTCTCCCTCTCTGCCCTCTCTGTCCTCTTTCTCTCTCTCTGCCCTCTCTCTCCCTTTTTCTCTCTCCCTCTTTCTCTCTCCCTCTCTGCCCTCTCTCCCTCTCTCTCTCCCTCCCTCTCTCCCTCCCTCTCGACACATGGCCGACAAAGAAATGTAGTAGAACTGCAGATTGTATTTCAAGAAATGCCAGATTGGCGCCTAACGACCGTTATGTGCAGCCAAGCATGACCTTGGCCTGTATTGTGGTCAGATACCTGGCACGACTTGACATGTTTGTATTTGTGCTTGATGTTTCATATCTCTTCCCTCCTCTCTCTCTCTCTATATATATATATATATATGTGTCATCCTCTTTCTCTTTCCCTGTCTTAAATATCTCTCTGTGTCTTATCTCTTTGTCCCTCTCTCTCCTTTTTCTCTTTCTCTTTCTTTCTCCTTTTTCTCTTTCTCTTTCTCTCTCCTCTTTCTCTTTCTCTGTCCTTTTTCTCTTTCTCTTTCTCTGTCCTTTTTCTCTTTCTCTTTCTCTGTCCTTTTCCTCTTTCTCTGTCCTTTTTCTCTTTATCTGTCCTTTTTCTCTTTCTCTTTCTCTCTCTCTTTTCTCTTTCTCTTTCTCTCTCCTCTTTCTCTTTCTCTTTCTCTGTCCTTTTTCTCTTTCTCTTTCTCTGTCCTTTTTCTCTTTCTCTTTCTCTGTCCTTTTTCTCTTTCCTCTTTCTCTTTCCTTTTTTTTCTCTTTCTCTTTCTCTCTCTCTCTCTTTCTCTTTCTCTGTTGTACAACTCATTAACAACCAATAATATTTCAGACAAGCTAAAATGGCACCCAGTAACAGCAGACAATAAAAAAAGTAACAACAACAGCAGACAATAACAAAAGTAACAACAACAGCAGACAATAACAAAAGTAACAACAACAGCAGACAATAACAAAAGTAACAACACAGCACACACAATAACAAAAGTAACAACAACAGCAGACAATAACAAAAGTAACAACAACAGCAGACAATAACAAAAGTAACAACAACAGCACACAATAACAAAAGTAACAACAACAGCAGACAATAACAAAAGTAACAACAACAGCAGACAATAACAAAAGTAACAACAACAGCAGACAATAACAAAAGTAACAACAACAGCACACAATAACAAAAGTAACAACAACAGCAGACAATAACAAAAGTAACAACAACAGCAGACAATAACAAAAGTAACAACAACAGCAGACAATAACAAAAGTAACAACAACAGCAGACAGTAACAGCTGACAGTAACAAAAGTAACAATAACAAATGTAACAATAACAGCAGACAGTAGCAGCATACAATAACAAAAATAACAATAACAGCAGACAGTAACAGCTGACAGTAACAAAAGCAACAATAACAAATGTAACAATAACAGCAGACAATAACAAAAGTAACAATAACAGCAGACAATAACAAAAGTAACAATAACAGCGGACAACAACAGCAGACAGTAACAAGAGAAATAACAAAAGTAAAAATAGCAAAATTAATAATAACAGCAGACAATACCAAAGTAATAATAACAGCAGACAATAACAGAAAGCAAGATCGAGTAACAATAACAGCATATAGTAACAAAACAGGCTGGCGCAGTAGGCAGAGAACGAGACTAACAGTTTGAAAGAGCCGGCATTTTTTCTCCAAGTGTGTTTCTTCCATCTAACTCCTTTAGCTTTCATTGTCTGATCTGTCATTCCTGAAACAAACAAGACAGAACCAGACAAGACAGAACCAGACAAGTCAGAACCAGACAAGACAGAAACAGTCAAGTAAGAAACAGTCAAGTAAGTTCCAGTCAAGTCCGAAATAGTCAAGTGAGAAAAAAGACTTATTGACAGAAATACTCTATTAGTCGATCAACTGTTCAGTTAGTTAGTCACTTATTAAGTTACTAAGTTATTTAGACAATCATTCATTTGTATAATTAGTCATTAAGTCAGTTTCTTAATGAAGACGTTAGTCAACCAGTTACTCATTTATTTTATCACTTTTCATTACTTGATTAATTAGTTAGTTAGCAATGTAATCAGTAACAATGAGTTAGTATATCAGGCAGTTAATTATTAAAGCAGTCAGTTAGTCAAATAACCAATTAGTTTGTTATTATTTGGTCATTCAGTAAGCCGGTTAAAGATTCAGTTAGTCACTCATTTAACCAAAAAGTCAGCACATTGACTAACCAGCCTGTCAGTCATTTAGCCACTCAATCACACTTAGCCCATCAGTCATCTAGCTAATTGTTCAGTCAGTCAAGTAGCCGTTAATTTGTCAATGTCAGTCAGTCCAGCAACCAGTTAATCAATCAATCAGTCAAAAGGTAAGTTAATTACCCTGTTAACTGATCAGTCGGTTGATCTGCAGGTCAGTTTCTCCGGCAGTTAATTAGTCCATCAGTCAGCCAACCTGTTAATTAACTAATCGCTAGCTAATAGACTAATCTGTCAATCATTTAATTATTCAATCAGTCAGCCAACCGATCAGTTCGCTGACCAACCATTCACCCAGCCACTTTCATAGTTAATGAGTCGGTCAAGCTGTAAATCAGTCAATCATTCTGTCGGCCATGTTATATGCCAGATTTTCCGTGAATTACAGGCCTATTTTTAAGCAAAGCTTTAGATCTCAGGCAAGTATAAAGCGATCAATGTTGGCTGTGGAATGGCTCAATAGCGCTATAAAGGCAATATAATTTATCAACTTTTCGTGAAGACAGGGTAGCATAAACTGAGTTTAGTGCAGATATTTGATAAACTCACAAGCTTGGGCGAATGTTGTACAAGAATTAAACCTTACTGCTTGGTCGCTGAACTTCTGAACAAGAGCGGAAGGCATAACTTTTGTCAGAACTTGTATGCATACTTGTTCTATACAAGGATGTAAACTTATTGTGAATGTCTGCGACAGAGTGAAACTTGAGAGACAAAAGGGCAGAATGTCAGGCAGGCCTGCGTGCCCGGTGCCTCGCCCTTTGCAAATAAAGTTTGTTTGTTCCTTGATATAATCCTCTTTGTAGGGAAACCTTCAGAGAGCTCAAGTCTACATGGGAAATCCCCTCCTCAAGGAACTTCAGGAACAAAAAGCTTGACGGTTACGTAAAAGGCCATCTTGGGTTGACAATAGCGAGGGGTTGGGGGGGGGGGGGGAGGGAGAAAGTGATATTTTGGTGGGGGGGGGGGGAATAAAGTGATGTCTGACAATAAAAACAAACAGAAATTTTGTTGACGGTAAATAAATGTTTTGACAGTAAACAATAGAAGTAAAATTTGTACAAAACGGACGAGGTAAAAATATGTCAAGTAGACAAGATAAGATGTTAAACGAATACTAAGACAAGACATCCAGCACACAGGAAGAGTATGTGGCAGGTACCAACAAGAAAACAAAGCTATGTTTATTAAAAGTTTACATATTCCCAGTGACAACGTACCAACAAGAAAACAAAGCTATGTTTACTAAAAGCTTACATATTCCCAGTGACAACGTACCAACAAGAAAACAAAGCTATGTTTACTAAAAGTTTACATATTCCCAGTGACAACGTACCAACATGAAAACAAAGCTATGTTTACTAAAAGCTTAAATATTCCCAGTGACAACGTACCAACAAGAAAACAAAGCTATGTTTACTAAAAGCTTACATATTCCCAGTGACAACGTACCAACAAGAAAACAAAGCTATGTTTACTAAAAGTTTACATATTCCCAGTGACAACGTACCAACAAGAAAACAAAGCTATGTTTACTAAAAGTTTACATATTCCCAGTGACAACGTACCAACAAGAAAACAAAGCTATGTTTACTAAAAGTTTACATATTCCCAGTGACAACGTACCAACAAGAAAACAAAGCTATGTTTACTAAAAGCTTACATATTCCTAGCGGCAACGTACGGATGTGAAACTTGGACACTTAACAAATCACCGGAAAAGAGAATCAACATTTGACATGACAGCAAGAAATGGAGGCCATGGAGATGTGGTTTATAAGAAGGATGTTGAAGGTACCATGGACAGTCAAGAAAACCAATGAAGAAGTCTTAAGAGAGGCTGGAGTTAAAAGCCAAATTATAGCAAAGATCAGAGGCAGATAAGCGAGGATTATAGGATATTTTCTGAGAAGAGGAAAGTTGGAACACATTGTGGCACATGGAAAAATTGAGGGAAGAAGAAGAAGAAGAAGAGAGAGAGGTTACTGGATGGGTTGTCAGTGTGGCTAGGAAGAAAGTCACCGGCGGATCTCATAATCAAGTCTAAAGACAGGGAACTGAAGAGAAATGATCGCCTACGCCACACGGCACGGCATTTAGATTCAATTTGAAATGAACTGTTACAGAAGGGCACTAATATCATGGATAGAACGAAAATCAAGTAAAGAGATATTGATGGGATTAGGTGTGGCAGAAAACTGGCTCGTTAACATCATCAGAATTAGAAAGCTGAGATACTTCGGCCACATCAAGAGACACGACAGCTTGGAGAGGTTGGTAGTAGAAGACATAGTGCCCGGCCACATCAAGAGACAGGACAGCTTGGAGAGGTTGGTAGTGGAAGTCAGTGCCCAGCACAAGAGAAAAGGGACGACCTGGCCGCTGGTGGTCTCGGGACATCACGGAAAGTCTGAAAGTGTCATTGCAAGACGCTGGTCAACTTGCTCAAGATCGTATAGCATCCAGGGAGGCTGTGAGAGGAAGAACGTTCTAGAAAGGACATGTCACATGACACGCACAATCAAAGGGCAGCCAAATAACAGAAACAAAACAATCAAAAGAGACAATTTTTCTTCAGAAAAAAAAGCAGTTAAAAATTAATATTATTGGAGAAAAACCAGTCAATGAAACAAGAGAAAGTTTTGAAGTAAAAAAAAAAACTACTACAGAATAAAGGATCTCGAGACAAAGTTAATTTCAAATTCGTCAGTTCGTCATGCACTGCTGAACTGCGTCGTGCCCTCGATTTTCTACCTGTTCGATTTCTAGGTCGATCTAACGGGACTTTTCATTCCAGGCATGTTGGCCAGCCCACCCCCACCCCCCTGTCCTCTTTTTTTTCCGATTCGGCAGGTTCCGGGCCTGTCACGCTGGCGCTGACAGTGTGGGCACACAACCGCTTACAGAGGCCTGGGGGCCCACATATTGTCTGGCTACAGGTGCCACGCAAGCCTGAAGTGCCAGGAACACAAAACCGATTGTTGGGTGCGTGAACTGGGACAGGTAGGTGGTGGGGGGACAAGGTGGTATCAATAACAGGTCATATTATTGCATACAGCCAGATTTTGGAAATCTCTTCTACTGATCCCTACGATCCACAGTCTAGTAGTGTATGGTGTGTGGGGGAAAGAAATGGCTGGGTTGGGGGTGAGGTAATGATCCCTGCAGATTTCACATTTAAACACGGTGTAGAGATCTGAGGACGAGGAGGGCGGACACGGGAGGGAAAGAGGACACAGGAGGGAGAGAGAGGCACTGATATTTATAACCAACCCTCTCTCAACCCTGCTCCCTCCATTCAGTCACTGCTTACAACCAGGTAGGGTAGTAGTCAGTGCTGACAACCAGGTAGAGGTGGCAGTGCTAAAAACCAGGTAGGGGTGGTAGCCAGTGCTAACAACCAGTTAGGGGTGGCAGTGCTGACAACCAGTTAGGGGTGGCAGTGCTAACAACCAGTTAGGGGTGGTAGTCAGTGCTAACAACCAGGTAGGGGTAGTAGTCAGGTATCGACGCTGCGGGCTTGCTCGCACTCGCTTCCACGCCGGTACGTGATCTCTGATCTAACAATTGTTGGTGTTTGTTTGTAGAGATTGTTGGATGTGTGTGAGAAGTGACTGCAGGTAACGGATGGGATGGCCGTGTTTTCTTGTAGCGCTACTCCCTTCATGATCAAGACGTGCCTGGTAGATTTCTGCTACAGGAAGTTTTTGTTTTGAGTGACCGAATTCATGATAAGGTGAGAGAAAATATATCTGTTTATCTGTCTGTCTGTCTGTTTGTCTGTCTGTTTGTCTATTTGTCTGTCTATACATTGTGTCAAAATTACATGTTAGTCCGCTGCTTTTAAGTGCACTTAACAAAATTTGTGTACTAGACGTGGACAAGCGCTGGTAACTATGTGTACTAGATGTGAACAAGTGCTGATAACTATGTGTACTAGACTGAACAAGTGCTGATAACTATGTGTACTAGACTCAACAAGTGCTGATAACTATGTGTACTAGATGTGAACAAGTGCTGATAACTATGTGTACTAGATGTGAACAAGCGCTGATAACTATGTGTACTAGATGTGAACAAGTGATGAAAACTATGTGTACTAGATGTGAACAAGTGATGAAAACTATGTGTACTAGATGTGAATGTTGTGGTGTCTGGTGTTTGTCAACAACTTCTACTAGTCAACAACATGCTAGTGTGTGTGTGCGTGTCTTACAGAGAGAGAAAAGAGAGAAAGAAAGAAAGAAAGACGTAATGTCATGTTTCCTCTACTGTAATACAGTAGCTGTTATTTGTTACAACTTAGTTCGTCGACTGCAGAGTTCTGTCTCTAATAACAATCTTATATTTTCTCGCTTCAGTTTCTCTGGTCCCATGTTTTCTGTTTCTAGTGTCATATTTATTACCACAGGTATCATGTTTTCTGTTTCTAGTGTCATATTTATTACTACATGCATCATGTTTTCTGTTTCTAATGTCATATTTATTACCACAGGTATCATGCTTTCTGTTTCTAGTGTCATATTTATTACAACAGGTGTCATGTTTTCTGTTTCTAGTGTCATATTTATTACCTATGGTGTCATGTTTTCTGTTTCTAGTGCCATAATTTTATACCTCTGTTGTCACGTTTTCTATTTATAGTGCCATCTTTTACACCTCTGGTGTCATGTTTTCTGTTTTTAATGTCATATATTATAACTCTAGTGTCATGTTTTCTGTTTCTAGTGTCATATGTTATACCTCTGGTATCATGTTTTCTAATGTCATATTTTGTACCTCTGGTCTCGTGTTTTCTGTTTCTAGTGTCATATTTTACACCTCTAGTGTCATGTTTTATGTTTCTGATGTGAAGCTTTTGTGTTTTTTATGATACTATTTGTTTCTGTTTCTGTCTCATGTTTTATGTTAATAATGTCATGTTTTATGTTTATGATATTATGTTTAATTTTTATGATGTAATGTTTCGTGTTTATGATGGCATGTTTTGTGTCTGTGATATCTTGTTTATGATGGCATGTTTTGTGTTTGGTATCTTGTTTATGATGTCATATTTTGTGTCTGTGATACCTTGTTTATGATGTCATGTTTTGTGTCTGTGATATCTTGTTTATGATGTCATGTTTTGTGTCTGTGATATCTTGTTTATGTTGTCATATTTTGTGTCTGTGATATCTTGTTTCTGATGTCATGTTTTATGTGCCATGTAATTACTTTTACTTCTTTCTTTCTCTTCACTTTAATGTTAATTATTGTCTCTCTCTATATATAGTTTGTTCCTTCAATCACTCACTCATTCCCTCTCTATCTTGTCCTTCCTCCCACACACAAACATCCACACAAACACACACAAACACATTTTGCTGTGAGGTTAAAAAAAAACCCGAAATTGGTCAAGGGGAAATAATCGGAAAACTGTATTGATATTCTTTCATTGTTGGGGCGGAGTTGTCGTTACTGCGCATTGTGTGTCCACAGAGACCAGAAGAAATCAATAACTGTTCGCAGATCGATAAATGAACTCCACAAACCATGACCAGGTCAGGCATTCAGGCAGGCTGAGCAAACTTGCCTTCTCGTGTGACTGAACTTTGATCATTTCTGCAGGCGACTAGCCCTACGTCCTAACTTTTGAGGAAGAAAGATGGCCTCCTACAGTCGTAGCTTAATCGTCTTAGCTGGTCATAACTATATCCTTCCTCGTCCTGGTGCTCCTTGCAACATTCGCCGGCGCCAGAGAGAGAAAATGTGGAGCTGCCCAAGGGCCCAGGGTGGTGGAGCTGTCACAGAGGTAGTTTCTCGGCTTTACAGTCCAGCAGGTCAACAGCTCCTCCAACCAAGGCAAGCAAAAACTATCGTAGGAGGAATGGGAGGAGGGGATTGGAAAGAGGGAGTACCAGGTGAGGAGAAAAGGGAACCGGAAGCTTAGGAAAGGGGAGAAGGGGAATTGAGTATGAGGAACCAGGGACGTGGGAAGGGGGAACCAAGGGATGAAATTTGAAGGAATCAGGAGAAAGCTAACCAGGGAATTGGGTATGGATAAACCAGAGAGGGGAGAAGGCTAACCAAGGGATGAGATATGAAGGGGTCAGAGAGTGGAGAAGGGAACCACGGGATGGGGTATGAAGAAATCATAGAGGGAGAAAGAGGAACCGGGAAATGGAGCATGGAGGAACCAGGGAGGGGAGAAGGAGAACGATGGAGATGGGGTACAAGGGAAGAGATGGGGAACCAGGGGAGATGAATGTATGATAGAGATGCGGTT
Organism: Achatina immaculata; assembly: GCA_009760885.1. Taxonomy (NCBI): domain Eukaryota; kingdom Metazoa; phylum Mollusca; class Gastropoda; order Stylommatophora; family Achatinidae; genus Lissachatina; species Lissachatina immaculata. Next base: position 27,796,328 of record CM019710.1, on the reverse strand, counting down.
GGAAGAAACCAGGGGACGGGAGATGAATGTATGATAGAGATGGGGTCGGGAGAAACCACGGGGAGGAGAGAAGGGGAACCAGAGGATGAGGGAAGAGAAGAAAGAGAACTAAGAGATGGAAAAAAAGGAACGAAGGGAAGGGTAAGGGAACCAGGGAATGAGGAAGGAAGAGCGGAGAGAACGGAAGAGAGAAGAGGAACTGGGGGAACAGTGTAATTGGAATCAGAGGGGGGAGGGGGGGTGACTGCTGTAAACAGCTCCAAGTTTTGCTGCCGCCGTAAACTTTGTTGTCCCCCTAAACTTTGCTGTTCTCATAAATTTTCTTGTCCCCATAAACTTAGACGTCCTTGTAAACTTTGTTGTCCTTGTAAACTTTGTTGTTCTCATAAACTTTGTTGTCCCCAATAACTCTGATGTCCCCATAAACTTTGTTGTCCCCCTAAACTTTGCTGTTCCCATAAATTTTCTTGTCCCCATAAACTTAGATGTCCTTGTAAACTTTGTTGCTCCCGTAAACTTTGTTGTCCTTGTAAACTTTGTTGTCCCCGTAAACTTTGTTGTCCCCGTAAACTTTGTTGTCCCCGTAAACTTTGTTGTTCTCATAAACTTTGTTGTCTCCGTAAACTTTGTTGTTCTCATAAACTTTGTTGTCCCCAATAACTCTGATGTCCCCGTAAACTTTGTTGTCCCCGTAAACTTTGTTGTCTCCGTAAACTTTGTTGTTCTCATAAACTTTGTTGTCTCCGTAAACTTTGTTGTTCTCATAAACTTTGTTGTCCCCAATAACTCTGATGTCCCCATAAACTTTGTTGTCTCCGTAAACTTTGTTGTCCTCGTAAACTTTGTTATCGCGATAAACTGAGAAAGTTTCACAAAGCCTGTTTTTCGTTGAACAAAACGTTGAATTCACCACACAGTTACATCACACAAATACATCACACTTTTGAGCAGGTCATCCCACTTCCATTGCTGCTTCGAGTAACATGACCTACAGTTTGTTTGGCACGTGATACTGGAGGTGAAGTATAGTGTCAGTAGATCTGCAAGTTCTGCTCTGGCTGATACAGGCCATATTAGTTATAGAAGTCACTTTCCTGTACTGTAGTTTAGTATACCAGCGTCACTTTTCTGTACTGTAGTTTAGTATACCAGCGTCACTTTTCTGTACTGTAGTTTAGTATACCAGCGTCACTTTCCTGTACTGTAGTTTAGTATACCAGCGTCACTTTCCTGTAGTTTAGTATACCAGCGTCACTTTCCTGTAGTTTAGTATACCAATGTCACTTTCCTGTACTGTAGTTTAGCATATCAATGTCACTTTCCTGTACTGTAGTTTAGCATATCAGCGTCACTTTCCTGTAGTTTAGTATATCAGCGTCACTTTCCTGTAGTTTAGCATATCAGCGTCACTTTCCTGTGGTTTAGTATATCAATGTCACTTTCCTGTAGTTTAGTATATCAGCGTCACTTTCCTGTAGTTTAGCATATCAGCGTCACTTTCCTGTAGTTTAGTATATCAATGTCACTTTCCTGTAGTTTAGTATATCAATGTCACTTTCCTGTAGTTTAGTATATCAATGTCACTTTCCTGTAGTTTAGTATATCAATGTCACTTTCCTGTAGTTTAGTATATCAGCGTCACTTTCCTGTAGTTTAATATATCAATGTCACTTTCCTGTAGTTTAGTATATCAGCGTCACTTTCCTGTAGTTTAGCATATCAGCGTCACTTTCCTGTAGTTTAGTATATCAATGTCACTTTCCTGTAGTTTAGTATATCAGCGTCACTTTCCTGTAGTTTAGTATACCAGCGTCACTTTCCTGTAGTTTAGTATATCAGCGTCACTTTCCTGTAGTTTAGCATATCAGCGTCACTTTCCTGTACTGTAGTTTAGCATATCAGCGTCACTTTCCTGTAGTTTAGCATATCAGCGTCACTTTCCTGTAGTTTAGCATATCAGCGTCACTTTCCTGTAGTTTAGTATATCAGCGTCACTTTCCTGTACTGTAGTTTAGTATACCAGCGTCACTTTCCTGTAGTTTAGCATATCAATGTCACTTTCCTGTACTGTAGTTTAGGATATCAGCATCGTTTTCCTGTACTGTAGTTTAGTATATCAGCGTCACTTTCCTGTGCTGTAGTTTAGTATATCAATGTCACTTTCCTGTACTGTAGTTTAGCATATCAATGTCACTTTCCTGTACTGTGGTTTAGCATATCAATGTCACTTTCTTCTACTGTAGTTTAGTATATCAATGTTACTTTCCTGTACTGTAGTTTAGTATATCAATGTCACTTTCCTATACTGTAGTTTAGTATATCAATGTTACTTTCCTGTACTGTAGTTTAGTATATGAATGTTACTTTCCTGTACTGTAGTTTAGTATATCAATGTTACTTTCCTGTACTGTAGTTTAGTATATGAATGTTACTTTCCTGTACTGTAGTTTAGTATATCAATGTTACTTTCCTGTACTGTAGTTTAGTATATCAATGTTACTTTCCTGTACTGTAGTTTAGTATATCAATGTCACTTTCCTGTACTGTAGTTTAGTATATCAATGTTACTTTCCTGTACTGTAGTTTAGTATATCAATGTTACTTTCCTGTACTGTAGTTTAGTATATCAATGTTACTTTCCTGTACTGTAGTTTAGTATATCAATGTTACTTTCCTGTACTGTAGTTTAGTATATCAATGTTACTTTCCTGTACTGTAGTTTAGTATATCAATGTTACTTTCCTGTACTGTAGTTTAGTATATCAATGTTACTTTCCTCCCTGGGACCAGTTCTCCCGTCTTCTGCAGGAATTTCTTTCTGGTTGGCTTCCTCCAACCATCCTGCAAGGCAGCAACATTTTAGTTTATGTTATGTCTGACCACTGCTCTCAGGTCTTTCTAGCCCTTACTCTCATATCTGTATTTCCCATACTCTCAAACCTATATGGCCCCTGTAACAGACCTTTCTGACTCCTACTCTGTCTGGCCACTACTCTCAGACCTTTCTGACCCCTACTCTGCCTAGCCCCTACTCTCAGACCTGCCTAGCTCCTACTCTCAGACCTGCCTAGCCCCTACTCTCAGACCTGCCTAGCCCCTACTCTCAGACCTGCCTAGCCCCTACTCTCAGACCTGCCTAGCCCCTACTCTCAGACCTGCCTAGCCCCTACTCTCAGACCTGCCTAGCCCCTACTCTCAGACCTGCCTAGCTCCTACTCTCAGACCTGCCTAGCCCCTACTCTCAGACCTGCCTAGCTCCTACTCTCAGACCTGCCTAGCCCCTACTCTCAGATCTGCCTAGCCCCTACTCTCAGATCTATCTGGCTCCTACTCTCAGACCTGCCTAGCCCCTACTCTCAGACCTGCCTAGCCCCTACTCTCAGATCTATCTGGCTCCTACTCTCAGATCTATCTGGCTCCTACTCTCAGACCTGCCTAGCTCCTACTCTCAGACTTGTCTGGCCCCTACTCTCAGACCTGCCTAGCTCCTACTCTCAGACCTGCCTAGCCCCTACTCTCAGATCTATCTGGCTCCTACTCTCAGACCTGCCTAGCTCCTACTCTCAGACTTGTCTGGCCCCTACTCTCAGACCTGCCTAGCCCCTACTCTCAGATCTATCTGGCTCCTACTCTCAGACCTGCCTAGCTCCTACTCTCAGACTTGTCTGGCTCCTACTCTCAGACCTGCCTAGCCCCTACTCTCAGACTTGTCTGGCTCCTACTCTCAGACTTGTCTGGCTCCTATTCTCAGACTTATCTGGCCTCTACTCTGAGACCTGCCTAGCCCCTACTCTCAGACTTGTCTGGCTCCTATTCTCAGACTTATCTGGCCTCTACTCTGAGACCTGCCTAGCCCCTACTCTCAGACTTGTCTGGCTCCTACTCTCAGACTTTTCTGGCTCCTATTCTCAGACTTATCTGGCCTCTAATCTGAGACCTCTTACAAGAGAAGTCGCGCGGGAATGATGGGACTAAAACGAACTGCCTCATCTGTTGTGATAGAGACTGGCGTTGATGCATGAGCGAAACGATTTGGACGAAGAAGAAGAAGAGGAGGAGGATATCTTCTTTTCCTGCTCGTAACTTCCATTGAGAGTTCTTCCTAAAAGATCCTGGGCCATGTTCCATCGCAGCCCTGGAACAGTTTAGCTGAGACCTGCAGACTATTGCGCCTGTCAACATCACTTGTCTAACAAGAAAAAACAACCATCTCAGGTTTCTTGTCTCAGATCATTGCTCCCACCACAAAATGAGAACCACTGAAAGAAGAAACAGAAACAAGGACCCCACAAAATAGAATCCCCTCCTCCCGCAATCTCTCTACCCGGCCCTGGCAAACAAATGACAATCAAGCCCGGCCCTGCTGTGGCCAGATCAATGCCAGCTTTCATGTCCCCAACATAACCAGGACAATCTTCATTAAACAACACAGGAGATCGATACCGGCCATCTATTACTGTGTGGCTAGTCTCCTTGGCATCGTAGGCAGCAATCGATCCCTACCGTCTATTGTTTTATTGCTGGTTTTGCATGCAAGTAGGCTGTAATCGATACCAGCAAAATATGTCTCTCACAACAACAAAAGATTTCAATAAAAGTCTCTAAAATACATAGCAGCTAGAAATTGCACAGCAACAGGAAATTACACAGCAAACAGGAAAGTACACACCAACAGGAAATTACACAGCAGCAGGAAATTACATGACAACTACATTTGCACAACAATGTGGAATATTTAATGATGGTACAACATTTCTGCATTATTTTCAGGCGAACAGCAAAATGTTCAGTACCCAGTGAAGTGACACATCAGACTTGGTTACAATGTATTCTAGCAACAATTGAGACTTTGCTTATGTCACATTCGTTTGCCACACTTTGGTCTTGTCACATTCTGTTGTCCCAGGAAAGTTACTACTCTTTACTTGGATACGCTTCTACCCCTTCTCTAATGTAATGTTTCTGTACTACTCTTCTTGTGTAAGGGACTAACTACACTTTGCTCGCCTACACTATAATCTGCTCGCTTACACTATACTCTGCTAGCCTACACTGCACTCTGCTGCCTACACTACACTTTGCTCGCCTACACTACACTCTGCCGCCTACACTACACTCTGCTCGCTTACACTACACTCTGCTCGCTTACACTACACTCTGCTGCCTACACTACAATTTGCTGCCTACACTATATTCTGCTGCCTACACTATACTCTGCTGCCTACACTTTGTTGCTCTGTTCTGGGTTCAAGGACGTACTGATGAGCTTGAGTTGTGTATGGAGCGACTACCTTGAGTTTGTGTGTCTACATCCCGGATTCGGGGGGGGGGGGGGCGTCCAGAAAATTGCCATGAAAGTAATAAAGACAAAGAGTTTGGAGATTGACGAAGTGAAATCCAGAAAACTGGAGAGTGATGAAAGTAAGACACAGAAAACTGGAGAGTGATGGAAGTAAGACAGAAAACTGGAGAGTGATGAAAGTAAGACACAGAAAACTGGAGAGTGATGAAAGTGACATAAAGAAAACTGGAGAATGATGGAACTGAGATGCAGAAAACTGGAGAACTGGAGATTGATATAAGTGAAGAGGAGAAAACTGCAGATTGACGAAAGTTAGAAAGTTGGAGAATGACAGAACTGGAGGATGACTTCTGTTTTTCTGTGAAGATTATGGAGGGTGACGTCTTTTTTTCTGTGAAGATTATGGAAGATTATGGAGGGTGACTTCTTTTTTCTGTGAAGATTATGGAAGATGACTTCTGTTTTTCTGTGAAGATGTGCCACGCTAGTCCTGACAACCAGAAACTTTGACTTCAGACAAAAAAACGCATCCGCCTATCCTGATCCCAGGGATTCGCTTATCCACATACGCCGTCTTCTCGCTGGCCCGCGGTGAAGCGTGGCAGAGAAAAAAAAATTTCTATCGCTGGGTCTCGATAACAGAAAGATGTAGCCATGTTTTGGCCATTTTTTGGTACAAGTTTCTCGGTCGATGACAATATTGCTCATGCTGACATTGTTCTATGTTGAGAAGTTCAAGCAGTACTTACAGATCCCACTTACGCTTAGCCAGACCTTCAGAGTACTTACAGATCCCACTTACGATTAACCAGACCTTCAGAGTACTCACAGAGCCCACTTACGATTAACCAGACCTTCAGAGTACTCACAGAGCCCACTTACGATTAACCAGACCTTCAGAGTACTCACAGAGCCCACTTACGATTAACCAGACCTTCAGAGTACTCACAGAGCCCACTTACGATTAACCAGACCTTCAGAGTACTCACAGAGCCCACTTACGATTAACCAGACCTTCAATTGTGCCAGCGAAGGTGAACCCTCTAAGAATTTCTTTTTCAAATATTTCAAGTTTAAAGCGACAAAGGTTTTTTTAACTGTAAATTTAGACAGAAATGTATAATTTAAAAACTAGCTATGAAGTGAAGGGAAAAGGTTTGAATGAGTGGAAAAGTTAGCTACAGATCCTTTTTGTTGTCTAGACCAAATTAGAGTAAAGCAACTCCTGCACCACCTAGCAACTCCTGTGCCACCTAGCAACTCCTGCGCCACCTAACGACTCCTGCACAGTTTAGCAATTCCTACGCCATCTATCAACTCCTGCATCACTATCAACTCCTGCATCACTATCAACTCCTGCATCATTAGCAACTCCTGCATCACCTAGTAACTCCTGCATCACTAGCAACTCCTGCATCATTAGCAACTCCTGCATCACGTAGTAACTCCCGCTCCATATATCAACTCCTGAGCCACCTAGCAACTTCTGCGCCATCTGTCAACTCTTGCACCACCTAGCAACTTCTGCGCCATCTGTCAACTCTTGCACCACCTAGCAACTTCTGCACCACCTAGCAACTTCTGCGCCATCTGTCAACTCTTGCACCACCTAGCAACTTCTGCGCCATCTGTCAATTCTTGCACCACCTAGCAACTCCTACGTCATCTATCACATCCTGCACCACGCAACAACTCCAGCGCCAGTTAAACGGGAAAGCTTGGCTTCTCCAATGAATCACGTAATTGACTCTCCTACGTTTTCTCTTATTTTCTGATTTCCTGGAAATGATTTATTGAATAGTTGTGTTTTGGGAATCATGGAAAGCCTGTATGTTTGTCTGTATGTTTGTCCGTATGTTTGCGTGCATGTTTTCAGCGTGAAAATCGTGGTCGCTGGCATGGGATGAAAGCAATGATTTATAACGGATACACCTCATCTGTCTATTTTCATTCACTGTTGGGAACTGACGACAGATTGTTGAGTTTAGAAATGACGACAGATTGTTGAGTTTAGAACTGGCGACAGATTGTTGGGTTTAGAACTAACGACAGATTGTTGGGTTTAGAACTGACGACAGATTGTTGGGTTTAGAACTGAAGACAGATTGTTGGGTTTAGAACTGAAGACAGATTGTTAGGTTTAGAACTGAAGACAGATTGTTAGGTTTAGAACTGAAGACAGATTGTTAGGTTTAGAACTGACGACAGATTGTTGAGTTTAGAACTGAAGACAGATTGTTGGGTTTATCTCCGTATAAAGGCATTCTGGTAGCTCGCGTGCTAGATACTATATCAGTTTGATAAACCTCGCTGGGTGGAGCCTTTGCTTGGGACAACAGTGGATTAGTAGCACTCTGAAAACAAACAAACAAACAAACAAACAAACAAACAAAAGAATAGAAAATAATATTAGTAGATGTACCAGATATCATCGCATCATTCAGCTGGAAAATTTATAGGTCGAATCCCTCGATTTTGAAAAAAGTGGTGAAAGTGATACCAACCACTGTAAAGTTCATCCGAGGAGAGAGTTTGAATCATCTAGACTTTCAAAACGTTCTGCAGACGGAATTAGATCAGTTGATGTTGTCAAATTCTTCGGCATCCCACGGTAAAGTCATTCTAATGTCCTGGTGAGGATTTTTTTTTTTTTTGGTTTAGTTGAACGATGTTGGTCGAGAGTTCATGACAGAAATACCAGGAGTCGACCATCCCAAGTGGCTGACTAGCCTTCCCTTTCTTACGGACATTTCTTTTTATCTGAGTTAAACCTGAAACTTCAGTCAAAACATCAACTGATGTGTGTCCAGATCAACTGATGTGTGTCCAGATCAACTGATGTGTGTCCAGATCAGTTGATATATTTCCTGATCAACTGTGTATCCTGGTCAACTGCTGTATTTCCTGATCAACTGATGTGTGTCTCGATCATCGGATGCATGTCCTGATCAAATGATGTATGTCCTGTGTAATCACATCGCAATTTTCAGATGAAAGTGGAACTCTTCAAGTGCCATCTTCCAGACCAGAATTGAACTCAAACAATGTGGAAAGTGCACTCTGCGGACAGTGCTTCTCACCATGTGGCTGCAGTATCTCGGCTCTAGACCGATTCCCAAGACTGATCCCAAGATTTCCGTGTTCAAGAGATAACCCTGGAAGGTGGAAGCTAGCCCTTCTCTGTGAGTGAGACACGGATTTCGGGAAACCTCAGAGTGGAAATTACCCACCTACACATGTCACGCAGACCTGATCAAGTGTATCTCCTAGAATCTGAACAAATTTTTTTTTAAAAAAGACGCTGTGTTAAGAAGGTATGAGGCAAGGGTCTTGCCCCTCCGAATCTTCGGAAGCGTGCACTTGTGCGAACAAACGTTTTCTAGAATGAAGCACAGAAGTCAACAATGAGGACAAAAATGATTACTATCATCTAGAGAGCTGCCTCCGATTAACTACCACAGAAATACTTCCTGACATTGTATTACTAGTGAAAAAAAATATAACCAGAATCTTGTCTTCTCGTTAACTGAAGCTTTCACTGTTTTATACTGTATGCTAAAATACAGTGTTTATAAATGCGGTTTGTCTCTGTCTCTTACACAACCTCTAGGTTTGCAGAAAACTTATTACATGGAGTCGAATTCAGAATCAACTCTCAAAGGTTCTAAAGCCGACTTTTTTGTTTTAAATAACATGATAGTAAAGTCCATGAAACAGCACAGTACAAGGACAGGAAACGGGATCTAAAACTTGTCTAATGTGTGACTTGCAGGATATAAGACTTGTCTACTGTGTGACTTGCAGGATATAAGACTTGTCTACTGTGTGACTTGCAGGATATAAGACTTGTCTACTGTGTGACTTGCAGGATATAAGACTTGTCTAATATGTGGCATGCAGGATATAAGACTTGTCTAATATGTGGCATGCAGGATATAAGACTTGTCTAATGTGTGACTTGCAGGATATAAGACTTGTCTAATGTATGGGTTGCAGGATATAAGACTTGTCTAATGTGTGACTTGCAGGATATAAGACTTGTCTAATGTGTGGCTTGCGGCCCGCACAACATTTTCAATCTGGCCCCCAACTTTCAAAACGTTGAGCAGCCTCACCAGGTAGGAACAATGCTTCAGTAAGCACGATGTACCCTACCTCGGGGGGTTTTCCAGGAATGCAACCTGCAGCAATTAGCTAGAACTAGCAGGACGAACTTTTCAATACCTTACAGGTCATCCCGTACTGTTTGTCAGCCACCCACCTCCCCAACCCCTCCAACCTGCCCTTCCTTTTTGGTGTGTTTTATTTAAATTACTCTCTCAAAAACATCTATTTCTGTGAGGTCGACGATGATGTCAGCTTCGATCTGTCCTTCCTTGTGTTCCGTCAAGCTGTATGCATGTAGGTGAACTCCGTCAAGCTGTATGCATGTAGGTGAATTCCGTCAAGCTGTATGCATGTAGGTGAACTTCGTCAAGCTGTATGCATGTAGGTGAACTCCGTCAAGCTGTACGGATGTAGGTGAACTCCGTCAAGCTGTATGGATGTAGGTGAACTCCGTCAAGCTGTATGGATGTAGGTGAACTCCGTCAAGCTGTATGCATGTAGGTGAACTCCGTCAAGCTGTATGCATGTTGGTGAACTCCGTCAAGCTGTATGCATGTAGGTGAACTCTGTCAAGCTGTATGCATGTAGGTGAATTCCGTCAAGCTGTATGAATATTGGTGAACTCCGTCAAGCTGTATGCATGTTGGTGAACTCCGTCAAGCTGTATGCCTGTTGGTGAACTCCGTCAAGCTGTATGAATATTGGTGAACTCTGTCAAGCTGTATGCCTGTTGGTGAACTCCGTCAAGCTGTATGAATGTTGGTGAACTCCGTCAAGCTGTATGAATGTTGGTGAACTCCGTCAAGCTGTATGAATATTGGTGAACTCCGTCAAGCTGTATGAATATTGGTGAACTCCGTCAAGCTGTATGAATGTTGGTGAACTCCGTCAAGCTGTATGAATATTGGTGAACTCCGTCAAGCTGTATGAATATTGGTGAACTCCGTCAAGCTGTATGAATGTTGGTGAACTCCGTCAAGCTGTATGAATGTTGGTGAACTCCGTCAAGCTGTATGCATGTTGGTGAACTCCGTCAAGCTGTATGCATGTTGGTGAACTCCGTCAAGCTGTATGCATGTTGGTGAACTCCGTCAAGCTGTATGCATGTTGGTGAACTCCGTCAAGCTGTATGCATGTAGGTGAACTCCGTCAAGCTGTATGCATGTAGGTGAACTCCGTCAAGCTGTATGCATGTTGGTGAACTCCGTCAAGCTGTATGAATGTTGGTGAACTCCGTTTTAGCGATCTGTGGGGGGATTCATTTTGCTCTTGCCTTGCCGAACATCTGAACAGCACCGGCAAGGTCATGACTTAAGAAAATCTACTGGATAGACGGGCAGACACTTGACATGATGAAGGTCTACTGGATAGACGGGTAGACACTTGACATGATGAAGGTCTACTGGATAGACGGGTAGACACTTGACATGATGAAGGTCTACTGGATAGACGGGCAGACACTTGACATGATGAAGGTCTACTGGATAGACGGGCAGACACTTGACATGATGAAGGTCTACTGGATAGACGGGCAGACACTTGACATGATGAAGGTCTACTGGATAGACGGGCAGACACTTGACATGATGAAGGTCTACTGGATAGACGGGCAGACACTTGACATGATGAAGGTCTACTGGATAGACGGGCAGACACTTGACATGATGAAGGTCTACTGGATAGACGGGTAGACACTTGACATGATGAAGGTCTACTGGATAGACGGGTAGACACTTGACATGATGAAGGTCTACTGGATAGACGGGTAGACACTTGACATGATGAAGGTCTACTGGATAGACGGGCAGACACTTGACATGATGAAAGTCTACTGGATAGACGGGCAGACACTTGACATGATGAAGGTCTACTGGATAGACGGGCAGACACTTGACATGATGAAGGTCTACTGGATAGACCGGCAGACACTTGACATGATGAAGGTCTACTGGATAGACCGGCAGACACTTGACATGATGAAGGTCTACTGGATAGACCGGCAGACACTTGACATGATGAAGGTCTACTGGATAGACGGGCAGACACTTGACATGATGAAGGTCTACTGGATAGACGGGCAGACACTTGACCTGACCAAGGTCCATTAAACAACACTGGCAGACTCTTGCTTTGTCGAAGGTAGACGGGGCATCACAAGTAGGAGGTAGACGGGACATGACAAGTAGAAGGTAGTACACCCACATCCCGACACTTGCTCAGTCTCTGTTTAGTTTACGGGGGACCCGTAAACTTCGACCCAGAAAGCGCGCGTGCTAGCTACAGGAAATGTGTTCAAGTCACGTGGCTTCTACAACGCCTGGAAATCCCCAGTACCGTCCTAATTCTCACCACCAGACTACTCGGGGAGTAAGAGGGAAAGGGGGGGGGGGTCAGAAATACCAGGTCTGTCAACTGTTTTCTAAGCGTGGAAGGACACGAGAAGGGCCCTCAGACTGAAAGAGAAATCCAGCTTCTAGAGCCCCGTCACCTGGTAGACCCAAGATATCAGATACCATCACAGGCTAGGCTGACCCTCCCCGTCCCAAGGTAACCACCAAAATTTTGAAAATCTTGTCCTGGTTTTTTTTTTTCCCTAGTTTTATTGCACGCGAGGTCACGCTAGGTCATTTTTTAAAACGGTTTAAAACATCCAGCAATATTCCCCATCCACCCCCCCCCCCTCCCAAATCGAAATAAAAATGAGAAAAGCTAATCTTAGAAAAGTCATAACAAACACACGACCTGGTTCTAGCCACTTCTTAAATGTCCCAGGTATGTACGTTTTGTTGCTACTACCACGTGTGTTTTGTAACATAATGAAGGCGCTGTCATGCGTGCTACTACTAACCTTACTTTCTGACGTGTTACTATGAAATTGTTATTAGTTATTATCACAACTTCGATGTTATAACGATACTGCTATCAATTTTCTAGATAAAGGAATGTGAGCTGAGTTCAGGTAAGACAACAACAACAACAACAACAACAACAACAAAACCATCAAATTTTCGGGATAAAGGGATGTGAGATGAGTTGAAGGAAGACAAGAAAACATCAAATTTAGGCTAATGATGCTTTCATCAGACAGACAAAGTCTGGTATTCTCTTGTTTTAAGATCTGAGGCTGCAGGCAAAGTCTGGTATTCTCTTGTTTTAAGATCTGAGGCTGCAGGCAAAGTCTGGTATTCTCTTGTTTTAAGATCTGAGGCTGCATACAATGTCTGGTATTCTCTTGTTTTAAGATCTGAGGCTGCAGGCAAAGTCTGGTATTCTCTTGTTTTAAGATCTGAGGCTGCAGGCAAAGTCTGGTATTCTCTTGTTTTAAGATCTGAGGCTGCATACAGTGTCTGGTATTCTCTTGTTTTAAGATCTGAGGCTGCATACAATGTCTGGTATTCTCACCATGTTTTAAGATCTGAGGCTGCATACAATGTCTGGTATTCTCACCATGTTTTAAGATCTGAGGCTGCAGACAATGTCTGGTATTCTCACCATGTTTTAAGATCTGAGGCTGCATACAATATCTGGTATTCTCACCATGTTTTAAGATCTGAGGCTGCATACAATGTCTGGTATTCTCACCATGTTTTAAGATCTGAGGCTGCATACAATGTCTGGTATTCTCACCATGTTTTAAGATCTGAGGCTGCAGACAATGTCTGGTATTCTCATCATGTTTTAAGATCTGAGGCTGCATACAATGTCTGGTATTTTTTGTTTTAAGATCTGAGGCCGCATACAATGTCTGGTATTCTCTTGTTTTTAGATCTGATGCTGCATACAATGTCTGATATTCTCTTGTTTTAAGATCTGAGGCTGCATACAACGTCTGGTATTCTCTTGTTTTAAGATTTGAAGCTGCATACAACGTCTGATATTCTCTTGTTTTAAGATCTGAGGCTGACTTGTCTCCCAAAAAATCGCCCCAGCCTCAATCAATCAAGTTAGATGACTGTAAAGAAACCAACCGTCCTCTATTACACGGGACAGACCTGTAGCTTACGGATTTGTTCTGGGAATTGTATTACTTCAGACGGGAAACCTCAACGTCCCTAGGGTTATAAAACATGTGTTCCATATTGTCCCGTATCCTCATCTGTGATCTGACGTGTTCAGATATAGCCAGAATTTAAAGAAATTATCTTAGCAGAAATGTTGCTATTTGAAGAGTGGTGATCTGTAGAAGTACGCCAAGCAGACCTGACATTTGTAAGTAACCTAGTCTGTTGGTTGAAGTCTGGGTTTAAAATTTAAACTTAACTTAGAAAAGATGATCACATTATTCTAGTCGCATCTCTGAATACAAATACGATTTTTAAGAGCATGCATCTTTCCCATCGCAATATATGCCTGTTAGACCAGGACACTTAACAAAACAGCTGAGAAACACATAAATGCCTTTGAACGTAAATGCTGCAGAAGAGTTCTTCAAATATCATGGACACAAATATATCCATACTATAAGAACTTAATATTGAAGAAGGTTGGCTAGTAAAGAGGTTTAAAAAGAGAAAACTTAAATGTTTTGGACACATTAAACGTCATGATAATCTAGAGAAGACAGTCTTGGAAGGGTGCATAATGGGAAAAAGAAAGAGAGGAAGACCAAGGCGAAGATGGCTGTAAAACATCGTTGATGATCTGCAAATGGATGCATCAGCAGTAGGCCATCTTGCTCACAACCGAGAGGCCTACAGGAGAGCTGTCAAAGAGGCAAAGTAAGTGACATGCAAATGACTATCTGACTGACTCACTCACTAACTGACTCACTGACTCTGAGTGACTCTCTGACTGACTCTGACTGACTGACTGATTGACTGACTGACTATGAGTGACTATCTGACTGACTGATTGACTGATTGATTGACTGACTGACTGACTGACTATGAGTGACTGACTCTGAGTGACTGATTGACTGACTCTGAGTGACTGACTGACTGATTGACTGACTGACTGACTGATTGACTGACTGATTGACTGAATGACTCTTTGCCTGACTGACTCTGAACAAGTCTATTTTAAAAACATGTTTCAGTTCGTGTTTCGCCTTGAACGTCACCACCACTACCATCACAACAACCACCACGACCACCATCACAACAACCACCACAACCATCACCACCACAACAACAACCACCATCACAACAACCACCACTACCAATACAACAACAGCCACCACCACCACCATCATCATCATGTGCAATGTCGATAGGCTCGGAACACAATGTGCCCCTCGCGAAGTTAGTTATATTTCTTCAAGAATCTTGAATAGCCTGTTCAGAACTATCTCTCTCTTGGGTTTTCTTGGTTTTCATAACGTCCATCTTCTCATTACCAGTGTGGGATGTGGGATGTGGGATGTGTTCTTGTGTGTGTTCCATGTCGGACTGTGAAGTCCTGGAGCTTCGGCTGTGACATAAACTTGCTAACAAAGCCAAGATTATCCAGAAAAGTGCAGCAGAGTATCAGAAAATCTTCTCTGCCGGGTCAGTGGTTAGCGGTCACCTTTCACATGAAGACCAGCGGTTTAAGAGCCACTAAGTCACCCAACTGTAGAAGCTGGTGACCGGCTTTCTCTAGAGCTGGGACACTGGAGGCAGCCAGGCGTGACACTGACCACAACATCTTCTAGAAGTGGGACACTAGAGGCAGCCAGGCGTGACACTGACCAAAACATCTTCTAGAAGTGGGACACTAGAGGCAGCCAGGCATGACACTGACCACAACATCTTCTAGAAGTGGGACACTAGAGGCAGCCAGGCGTGACACTGACCAAAACATCTTCTAGAAGTGGGACACTAGAGGCAGCCAGGCATGACACTGACCACAACATCTTCTAGAAGTGGGACACTAGAGGCAGCCAGGCATGACACTGACCAAAACATCTTCTAGAAGTGGGATACTAGAGGCAGCCAGGCGTGACACTGACCAAAACATCTTCTAGAAGTGGGACACTAGAGGCAGCCAGGCATGACACTGACCACAACATCTTCTAGAAGTGGGACACTAGAGGCAGCCAGGCATGACACTGACCACAACATCTTCTAGAAGTGGGACACTAGAGGCAGCCAGGCATGACACTGACCACAACATCTTCTAGAAGTGGGACACTAGAGGCAGCCAGGCGTGACACTGACCACAACATCTTCTAGAGCTGGGGCACTAGAGGCAGCCAGGCGTGACTCTGACCAAAACATCTTCTAGAAGTGGGACACTAGAGGCAGCCAGGCATGACTCTGACCAAAACATCTTCTAGAAGTGGGACACTAGAGGCAGCCAGGCATGACACTGACCACAACATCTTCTAGAAGTGGGACACTAGAGGTAGCCAGGCATGACACTGACCACAACATCTTCTAGAAGTGGGAAACTAGAGGCAGCCAGGCGTGACTCTGACCAAAACATCTTCTAGAAGTGGGACACTAGAGGCAGCCAGGCATGACACTGACCACAACATCTTCTAGAAGTGGGACACTAGAGGCAGCCAGGCGTGACTCTGACCATATCATCCTCTAGTGATGGCCAACCTTTAGGTTCATCGGGCCGCAAAAGTTGTTTTTTTTTTTGTATCATCTTTATCTGGTTGTACATTTACGAACCTCATAGTTGCAAAAATTCACATAATTAAATTTAGAGAGACAACACACGGATAAATAGACAGATAGACGGACAGACAGACAGACAGATAGACGGACAGACAGATAGATAGACGGACAGACAGAAAGAGAGAGAAGAGATATTTTATTATGAAATCGTCAAGCCAGGCTATTGTAACTCTATAATTTAAAATCATTATTATTAACATTTCCAGCAAATTATACTTTTTTTTTTGGAGAAACTACCTAGACTTGCTGCAGGCCACATAAAATGTTACTGCGGGCTTGATGTGATCCGCGGGCCAAGAGTTGCCTATATGTGCTGTAGAATGTGGATAGGTAAAGAAACATGAACACTAACATCATGTCTTCCCCCCCCCCCACCCAAGTTCCTGTCTGGTGTGGCAGGGACAGAGCACTCTCTGTGTGTTTTGTGAGTTGGCATAATTACTTCCCTATATATTTCTCTCTCTCCCTCTCTCTCTCCCACTCTCTCTCCCTCTCTCTCCCTCTCTCCCTCCCTCTCTCTCCCTCTTTTCCTTCTCTCTCCCTTTTTCTCCCTATCTCTCCCTCTTTCTCCCTCTCTCCCTCTCTCCCCTCTCTCTCCTCTCTCTCCCTCTTTTCCTTCTCTCTCCCTTTTTCTCCCTATCTCTCCCTCTTTCTCTCTCTCCCTCTCTCTCTCCCCCTCTCTTCTTTTTCTCCCTCTCTCTCCCTCCTCTCCCTTTCTCTCCTCTCCCCCTCTCTTCCTCTCTCTCTTCCCCCTCTCCTCCTTCTCCCTCTCTCCCCTCTCCCCCTCCCCCTCTCTCTCCTCTTTCTCCCTCTCTCTCCCCCTCTCCTTCTCTCTCTATCCCTCTCTCTCCTCTCTCTCTTCCCCCTCTCTCCCTCTTTCTCCCCCTCTCTCCCTCTCTCTCTCTCTCTCTCTCCTTCTCCCTCTCTCTCAGACTCGTTTATAGGAAAACTGTGGGAAGAGATTACGGCCCGAGACAAATACTTGAAACAAATGAACCTGGAAAGGAAAGATTTGGGAATTATGTCAAGTATAGCGGCAGATAAAACGAGGGAAGGCGGACAGTAGGTTGGCGTAGACCAGAAAGCTTTCTGGGTAGCCGTTTTCTACAGACAATAAGTTGGAATCAACAGACATGCTTCTAGAGAAGGATGCAACAAGCAAGCTGGCCAGTCTCATTAAAATATTACATGAACAATCTACCAGAGAAGTCACAGGACGCAGCTACTGGTTAAAGCTGTCAGAGAAGTCACAGGACGCAGCTACTGGTTAAAGCTGTCAGAGAAGTCACAGGACGCAGCTACTGGTTAAAGCTGTCAGAGAGGTCACAGGACGCAGCTACTGGTTAAAGCTGTCAGAGAAGTCACAGGACGCAGCTACTGGTTAAAGCTGTCAGAGAAGTCACAGGACGCAGCTACTGGTTAAGCTGTCAGAGAAGTCACAGGACGCAGCTACTGGTTAAAGCTGTCAGAGAGGTCACAGGACGCAGCTACTGGTTAAAGCTGTCAGAGAAGTCACAGGACGCAGCTACTGGTTAAAGCTGTCAGAGAGGTCACAGGACGCAGCTACTGGTTAAAGCTGTCAGAGAAGTCACAGGACGCAGCTACTGGTTAAAGCTGTCAGAGAAGTCACAGGACGCAGCTACTGGTTAAAGCTGTCAGAGAAGTCACAGGACGCAGCTACTGGTTAAAGCTGTCAGAGAGGTCACAGGACGCAGCTACTGGTTAAAGCTGTCAGAGAAGTCACAGGACGCAGCTACTGGTTAAAGCTGTCAGAGAAGTCCCAGGACGCAGCTACTGGTTAAAGCTGTCAGAGACGTCATAGGACGCAGCTACTGGTTAAAGATGTCAGAGAAGTCCCAGGACGCAGCTACTGGTTAAAGCTGTCAGAGAAATCCCAGGACGCAGCTACTGGTTAAAGATGTCAGAGAAGTCACAGGACGCAGCTACTGGTTAAAGCTGTCAGAGAAATCCCAGGACGCAGCTACTGGTTAAAGCTGTCAGCAAAATGATAATCAGATTTTCTTGCAAACTTCAGGAGAAGCCAGAACTGATCTGCTCTTTAATTAATGTTCTAGGAATAGCCTGCTCTGTTCTACGACAATACTCTAAAATAGCCTGATCTGCTCTATAACTAATGTCCTAGGAACAGCCTGATCTGCTCTATAACTAATGTCCTAGGAACAGCCTGATCTGCTCTATAACTAATGTCCTAGGAACAGCCTGATCTGCTCTATAACTAATGTCCTAGGAACAGCCTGATCTGCTCTATAACTAATGTCCTAGGAACAGCCTGATCTGCTCTATAACTAATGTCCTAGGAACAGCCTGATCTGCTCTATAACTAATGTCCTAGGAACAGCCTGATCTGCTCTATAACTAATGTCCTAGGAACAGCCTGATCTGCTCTATAACTAATGTCCTAGGAACAGCCTGATCTGCATTATAACTAATGTCCTAGGAACAGCCTGATCTGCATTATAACTAATGTCCTAGGAACAGCCTGATCTGCATTATAACTAATGTCCTAGGAACAGGCTGATCTGCATTATAACTAATGTCCTAGGAACAGCCTGATCTGCATTATAACTAATGTCCTAGGAACAGCCTGATCTGCATTATAACTAATGTCCTAGGAACAGCCTGATCTGCATTATAACTAATGTCCTAGGAACAGCCTGATCTGCATTATAACTAATGTCCTAGGAACAGCCTGATCTGCATTATAACTAATGTCCTAGGAACAGCCTGATCTGCATTATAACTAATGTCCTAGGAACAGCCTGATCTGCATTATAACTAATGTCCTAGGAACAGCCTGATCTGCATTATAACTAATGTCCTAGGAACAGCCTGATCTGCATTATAACTAATGTCCTAGGAACAGCCCGAAATGGAAAGAGGGGCAATCAAAAGAAATGCTCTTTGTCTGAGTTCTTTGCTCTTTGTTTGAGTTCTTTGCTCTTTGTTTGAGTTCTTTTCTCTTTGTTTGAGGCCACCCCCGTGTTCTGCTACAAACTGCGCAGCAAAGGAGATGTTGACCTTTGACCTACGATCTCTAGAAATAAGATAGCCCGACGTAGGGTGGCACAGGTTGTTATGCCATCTTATCTCGTCTGGTCATTCAAGTCGTTTTGATCTGTGGCCTGGATAAGTTGAAGAGTCCTGAGATGAGTGTTAAGCTGAGATCTGTTCTGAGATTGGCGAGCGTTTGGACGAGGGCACAATTAGGAGATTTTTTTAAAAAAAGTTTTTGGAGTGGAGAGTATTTTTGGTAAATAAAACGCTAACCTTTGACCTCGGTGATCGCAGTATAATTGAAGCGGTTGTCATGGTGATTATTGTGTTCCAGGTTAGCCTAGGATCGTGCTTGTGTGAGTAAGACATCCTTCTGTGCTTAATTAAATCATTCCAGCTTAAGCTCCATTTTGTCAGTTCTTCTTTAGTAGAATTTTAAAATATTGTCCCCGGGGCATTCTGTGCGCTGCCCCCACAATTTCCAGCGATCTTATCACTGAAGTTCTACATATCTATAGATCTCATCACTGAAGTTCTGTCTCTCCGCATGTAGCATCACTGAAGTTTCTGTATCTCCATAAATCTCAGCACTGAAGTTGTACATCCCATATATCCCATTACTAGTAGTTCTACATCTCCATAGATCTCATTACCAAAAGTTCTGCATCTCCATAGCTCCCATTACTAAAAGTTCTACATTTCCTTAGATCTCATTACCAAAAGTTCTGCATCTCCATAGATCCCATTACTAATAGTTCTACATTTCCTTAGATCTCATTACCACAAGTTCTACATTTCCTTAGATTTCATTACCAAAAGTTCTACATCTCCATAGATCTCATTACCAA
Organism: Achatina immaculata; assembly: GCA_009760885.1. Taxonomy (NCBI): domain Eukaryota; kingdom Metazoa; phylum Mollusca; class Gastropoda; order Stylommatophora; family Achatinidae; genus Lissachatina; species Lissachatina immaculata. The sequence goes on along the minus strand of CM019710.1, from coordinate 27,776,451 downwards.
AAGTTCTACATCTCCATAGATATTATCACTGAAGTTTTGCATCTCTGTAGATCTCATTACTAGAGGATCTACATGTTTATAGATTTCATTACTATAAGTTCTACATCTTAACAGATCTCATCTCTGAAGCTCTACATCTCCAAGATCTCATTATTGGGCTCTACATGTCCACAGATCTCATGGCTGAAGCTCTACGTTTCCGTGGATCTCATTGTTACGTTCTGCATCTCCACGGATCTAATCACCGGAAGCGTGTATCTCCATGGATCTTACCACAGAATCATCTGTAGTCTACCACTTATCATCTGTAGTCTACCACTTATCATCTGTAGTCTACCACTTATCATCTGTAGTCTACCACTTATCATCTGTAGTCTAAAATTATCTTGATTGTTTGAACCTGGAATCTAAAATTATTAAGATTGCTTGAGGCGGGAATCTAAAATTGCCACAAATGATTGTTTGAGACTGGAATCTAAAATTGTCACACGTGATTTTCTGAGGCTGAAATTTACAGTTATCAAGTACGACTGTTTGAGGCTAGAATCTATAGTTATCAAACATTTCTATTTGAGGCCGTATACAATCTACCCCTCCCTAAGTACGGGCTGTCTACGGATGTTGTGCATGCATCAGCAGACCACAGTAACCGCGGGCCACACATAGAGAGCTGGTTTCTTTCTGTTAGACAGGGGAGGTTATTCATTTTATTTTTCCCTAGCGAAACAGTTCATCGTGAATTTTTATTCCTGCATAATATGTTGCTAGTAAGATTGTTGGTTTATAAGATTGTTGGTTTATAAGATTGTTGGTTTATAAGATTGTTGGTTTGTAAGATTGTTGGTTTATAAGATTGTTGGTTTGTAAGATTGTTGGTTTATAAGATTGTTGGTTTGTAAGATTGTTGGTTTATAAGATTGTTGGTTTGTAAGATTGTTGGTTTATAAGATTGTTGGTTTGTAAGAATGTTAGTTTGTAAGATTGCTGGTGTGTAAGATTGTTGGCTTGCATGGCAGGGTGTGAGTAGTTACTCGGTTATAAGTACTCATACATTTACAACTGTCTTGAATCTAGGACTTAACCTCTCGGAGCACACAGACGCACCTTCATGCGCGCGCGCACACACAGCCACTGCAGTAAAGTTGTTCTAACAAAATATTAGAACTATTTAAAACAAAAGTAGGAATAGTTTTATTAATCAACAAGCACACACGTGTAAAGTTGCAGTAAGTGCTCTCTTTTTTTCTACTAATCTTTCTTTCATTCTGGTTCATGTGAATTTATATTTTGTCTGTTTTTTTCCTATGCTTCTTTGTCCTGTATGTTTTTTCTATGATTAAGACATAAACAAATTTTTACTTTAGTTAATAAAGCTGTTTCTACTTTTGTTTTCAGTTGTTTATAAGACTGTTAATCTGTAAGGTTGTTGGTTCCTAAGATTGTTAGTTTGTAAAATTCTTAGTTTGTAGGTTTCTAAGATTGTTACTTTGCAAGATTGTTGATTGGTAAGATTGTTAGCCTGTAAGAATGCTAGTTTCTAAGATTGTTACTTTGCAAGATTGTTGATTGGTAAGATTGTTAGCCTGTAAGAATGCTAGTTTCTAAGATTGTTTGTTGTGTGTTTGATTTACACCAGGGTGTGCTTGTGAGTGAGTGAGTGAGTGAGTGAGTGAGTGATGAGTGAGTGAGTGAGTGAGTGAGTGAGACGCTGTTTACATTCACTTGCTGCTGAAAAAAAAAATAATCATGAAGAGATTTCATTGTCTGCGGCCCTCCAGGTCTCATATCTGCGGCCCTCCAGCTCCCATATCTGTACTCAAGTGGGCCGCATAATGTCAGGGTGCGGGGATCCAGGAGTTTGACAAGTGCTCTCTGGGCAGCGTCCCTCGCGAGGAAGACTTGCCCATCCAAGCATTTTCAGTTGTTAAGATAGGGTCTTCCTGCCACTCCCACCCCTACCTCTCAAGCTCTGTCCGATCTTCGCCAGGAACAAAAGAAAAGACAAACAGACAGAATAACAGAAACTAAATAAGCAGACAAATACGTAAACAAATAAACAGATTTCAGGTAATGTCTTCAGCTCGCGCTAAAGGACAAGCCCAGTAATGTGTATACCAAGGTCAGAAATTTAAGGAGAAGGGGGGGGGGGGGGTGTAGGGATAGAAGGGGGAGGAGCTTATGAAGAAGGAGAAGTGAAGACCTGTCAGTCTTATCTCATATGTGCCTGGTCTCAAGCTGGGTTTTCCCCACTTTCAAATGTGAACAGTTACAAACTGGAGAGATATCAAGATATCAAAATGATGTACCAATTTGTCGCTGCGCACAAAATCCCTGCACGGGGGAAATCATTGATTCAGAAACTGGAAGATAAAACTTCCACCAGTCTTTCTATTCTACAGATTTTTTTTTCTTGTGGTAATTTATGCTTAGACATTATTTTCATTACATCTGTCTGTCAATCAGTCTGTCTGTCTGTCTGTCTGTTTCAGTTCTTGAAGACGTGTGTTTCCATTTGCTAAACGAACTGTCTCTCTTGCTCTATCGTTCCTTGTTCTCTTATAGTTTAGTCTGCCATATCCATGTTCTACTTTCCCTACACCTTTCTGCTTTCCCCCACATATCTCTAGTTTCCCCATCTTTTTCTACTTTCCCTACACTTTTCTACTTTCTCTACACTTTTCTACTTTCCCTACACTTTTCTACTTTCTCTACACTTTTCTACTTTCCCTACACTTTTCTACTTTCTCTACACTTTTCTACTTTCTCTACATTTTTCTACTTTCTCTACACTTTTCTACTTTCTCTACACTTTTCTACTTTCTCTACACTTTTCTACTTTCTCCACATTTTTCTACATTCTCTACACTTTTCTACTTTCTCTACACTTTTCTACTTTCTCCACACTTTTCTACTTTCTCTACACTTTTCTACTTTCTCTTCACTTTTCTACTTTCTCTACTCTTTTCTACTTTCTCCACATTTTTCTACTTTCTCTACACTTTTCTACTTTCTCCACACTTTTCTACTTTCTCTACACTTTTCTACTTTCTCTACATTTTTCTACTTTCCCCAGCATTTGCCTGTTTGCATATCACTTGTTTCATTTTCCCATAAATCTCTACGGAGACTAACATACAGTACAGAGACGAACATACAGTACAGAGACGAACATACAGTACGGAGATGAACATACAGTACAGAGACGAACATACAGTACGGAGACGAACATATAGTACGGAGACGAACATACAGTACAGAGACGAACATACAGTACAGAGACAAACATACAGTACAGACAAATAAGACAAAATATCTGGTTACGCAGGAAACCAAAAGTAGAGAAATGTTACTACACAGAATGTTACCAACGATAGAGAAATGTTACTACACAGAATGTTACCAACGATAGAGAAATGTTACTACCCTGAATGTTACCAACGATAGAGAAATGTTACTACACAGAATGTTACCAACGATAGAGAAATGTTACTACACAGAATGTTACCAACGATAGAGAAATGTTACTACCCTGAATGTTACCAGCGATAGAGAGAAGTGTTACTACACAGAATGTTACTAAGGATAGAGAAATGTTACTACACAGAATGTTACCAACG
>CM019710.1:27555334-27770334 GCA_009760885.1 Achatina immaculata | reverse complement strand
TTTGATTACTCTCAGCTTCTAGAACATAGAGTAGTGTGTGAAGTATACATAACATTTGATTACTCTCAGCTTCTACAACATAGAGTAGTGTGTGAAGTATACATAACATTTGATGACTCTCAGCTTCTACAACATAGAGTAGTGTGTGAAGTATACATAACATTTGATGACTCTCAGCTTCTACAACATAGAGTAGTGTGTGAAGTATACATAACATTTGATGACTCTCAGCTTCTACAACATAGAGTAGTGTGTGAAGTATACATAACATTTGATGACTCTCAGCTTCTACAACATAGAGTAGTGTGTGAAGTATACATAACATTTGATGACTCTCAGCTTCTACAACATAGAGTAGTGTGTGGAGTATACATAACATTTGATTACTCTTAGCTTCTACAACATAGAGTAGTGTGTGAAGTATACATAACATTTGATTACTCTTAGCTTCTACAACATAGAGTAGTGTGTGAAGTATACATAACATTTGATGACTCTCAGCTTCTACAACATAGAGTAGTGTGTGAAGTATACATAACATTTGATTACTCTCAGCTTCTACAACATAGAGTAGTGTGTGAAGTATACATAACATTTGATGACTCTCAGCTTCTAGAACATAGAGTAGTGTGTGAAGTATACATAACATCTGATGACTCTCAGCTTCTACAACATAGAGTAGTGTGTGAAGTATACATAACATTTGATGACTCTCAGCTTCTACAACATAGAGTAGTGTGTGGAGTATACATAACATTTGATTACTCTTAGCTTCTACAACATAGAGTAGTGTGTGAAGTATACATAACATTTGATTACTCTTAGCTTCTACAACATAGAGTAGTGTGTGAAGTATACATAACATTTGATGACTCTCAGCTTCTACAACATAGAGTAGTGTGTGAAGTATACATAACATTTGATTACTCTCAGCTTCTACAACATAGAGTAGTGTGTGAAGTATACATAACATTTGATGACTCTCAGCTTCTAGAACATAGAGTAGTGTGTGAAGTATACATAACATCTGAGACTGAATTTCAGCTGTAGTATACTGATGAACAATATTACTGCAATATTTGCTTATATTATGAATTGTATACAAGTCTGTGTGTGTGTCTGCGTGTGCACGTGAAAATGATCATACATAACGAGGTCAAAACACTCGGAGAGAGAAGGTAGCTGGGGAAAGGGGCCTACCCAAACTGGGGGGAAGGTGACAGCCCTGATTTATGCTCACGTCACTGGTACGGGACGCCAGTTATCAAGCCAGTGAAATTATCAACGACAAGTAATTGGCCCGCTTGGGGCGTTTGTTTATCAGCGCTTTACGTGCCCAGTTCCAGCACCGCACATCTGAGGGTAGCTAGCTGTTACGGCTAGCACGGCTGTGATTAGCTGTTCCAGTTGGGACGGTCCTGATTTGTTGTTCTTGATTATAACTGAATTGAAATGTTACATTTGGTAATATGTAATCTGAGGCGCGTGCACAGCGGAGATTGTGTCAGACTGAGATTGTACTGATTGGAGATTGTGTCAGACTGAGATTGTACTGATTGGATATTTCTTTTCAGTGACCTGCACGCTGTGGTCAGTTTTGTGAGAAGCTGAACAAGAGAAAACTTGAACAGATCCGGTAGAATATTGCTATTATTTAAGTTGTGGAGATAATATTGCTAGTATTTAAGTTGTGGAGATAATATTGCTGTTGTTTAAGTTGTGGAGATTTGCTGCAGGTTCTGCATTTGTGTCAGTTTAGACTGTATGTGCAAGACTCGGCTGTATTTGTGTAAAGTTTAGACTGTGTTTGTGTGAAGTTTAGACTGTGTTTGTGTGAAGTTTAGACTGTGTTTGTGTGAAGTTTAGACTGTGTTTGTGTGAAGTTTAGACTGTATTTGTGTAAGACTCGACTGCATTTGTGTAAGTTTAGACTGTGTTTGTATAAAGTTTAGACTGTTTGTGTAAAGCTTAGATTGTGTTTATGCAAGACTGGCGTGTATTTGTATAAAGCTTAAACTCTGTTTGTTTAAAGTATAGACTGTATTTGCGTAAGATTAGACTGTATTTGTGTAAGATTCTACTGTATTTGTGTAAGATTCGACACATCTTGTGTAAGATTCGACTGTGTTTGCGTAAAGTTTAAACTGTTTGTGCAAGACTCACCTGTATTTGTGTAAAGCTTAAACTGTGTTTGTGTAAAGTATAGACTGTATTTGCGCAATATTAGACTGTATTTGTGTAAGATTAGACTGTATTTGTGTAAGATTCGACAAATCTTGTGTAAGATTCGACTGTGTTTGTGTAAGATTCGACTGTTTGTGTAAAGTTTGACGGAACTTGTGCAAGATTCATCTGAGTTTGTCTGAAGTTCGGTTATAATCTTGCAGTATTCGTCCGCGTGTCGGTAACTTTCGCTGCATTTGTGTGTGTATATGTATATGTGTATGCTTATGTGTGCGTATGTGTATGTATGTCTTTGTGTGTTTTAATGTACAGAAAGTAACTATCAACACTTTTTCCAGATTTTTCCCCCATAGTTATTCTTTTTTAACTAATTCTTGAAATACTTAGACTCGTTCTAGAAAAGATCCCTCGCTCCCTCGCCTTGATACTCAGCCAGGTTGAGTCCTGTCAGTTCTCATTTGTTATCTTCCCATCCACGTCTCTGTCTTCCTCTTGTTCTTTTTCTTTCCACTTTTCTTTCTAGTATGGTCTTCAGTGTATTGTTGTGTCTTTTGATATGGCCAAAGTATTTTGTTTTCTTCATCTTTATTTCTTTGAAAAGTTCACATTGCTCTTTGAGCTGTTCTAAAACTTGTGCATTTGTTCTTTTCAATGTCCATGTTATATGACCTAGTTTTCTGTAGATCCACATTTCTGCTGCAGTCAAGTCATTTAAGTCATTTCTATGACTTCAGTCAAATCATTTAAGTCATTTCTATTACCCGACCTTTGCATGTCTTATTCTGCACGGGATGTTGTGAGCAGTACTTGATAAGTACTGACCTACGGGACGTGCCGACGTGCTCTGCCTTCACATACATATGTGCTCATATGTGCTCGTTTTTTGTGTTTACTTTGATATTATCATTAAACTTATCATGATAAGAGGAGCTGTATGAATCGAAGCATACTACAACAAAAGATTCATGGGAGTGATGTTTTTCTGATACTAGAAGATGTCAGATTTACTGATAGGTTTCTTCTTCTTTTCTACTTTCTTCAGGCCGTCAAGGACATTTAAGAATGAGCAGTGTTTATGACGACCAAGGCCTGGCCCTGCGAGAACGGTAAAACTGCCACTGTGCCACTGTGACCTCCCAGCTGAGACATGGCGGAAATGAGAATTCCGGCGGACAGAATTCCTGCAGACATTCTGAAGCGTCTTCACGCCATTGGCCAGTCCATGAACTGGGAGACGTCTCTGTCCCCAGCGAAGACGCCAACATCTCAAGCAACATCAACCACAACGTTGGCATCATCATCCACACCCTCGTCATCGCCCTGTGCAGACGCACCATCAGCCTCGTTCTCGCCTGCCACGAGACTGCAGCATCTTCAGTCGTCGCTGCCTTCAATCACTTCCTCTGACGAGGTGGATGGGGGCTCGTGTGAGTCTGTCCTTCAGTTGTCAAGGTCAAGCCCCCGAAAGAGGAAGTTCAATGACATTTTGGACGATTCAGGCATTGTCAGAGTCTTCCCCTTAGAAGAAGAGGAAGATAAAAGTATGAAAGACCAATCCTTCAAGCCCCACAGTGATTCAGACAAAAGTATGGAAGTCCATACGTTCAACTCACACAATGATTCAGAAATCGTGAGAATCTTTCCACGGCTGGACTCTAACAGAAATGATGTAGATGAGTCAAGCATTGTCAGGGTCTTGACCCCCACCTCGTTCGGTCAAGCGATCACATCTCAGCCAGAAAGCTCTAGATTGTTGACGGATCTTCGACCAACTTGGGCAACTTCCTGTGGGGACTGGAACCTTCAGTTGTCAGGTGACTGTCATCCCAAACCATTTGTGATCAATAGCCAGGATTCAGTTCAACCCACTTGTCATTCTACACCAAAACGTTCTCCCATGAACAGCGCAAACAGCATGGCGAAAGACGCCACAAACTTCGCCAAAACTCTCTCTCCTCGCCTCAGTCCGGGCTTGTCCGGCGTAGGCCAGTCGTCCACCAGAAATCACTTCGCCGACCATCAGAGGAGCACAAGAAAATGTCAACTCACTTCGGGTGTTTCTGTCAATCCTCGCCCGTCTCCGGGGCTTCCAACCCCGCCCCAGACACCAGATGACGCGGATGCTGATGATGATGAAGTGTTTACCTACAGCGCTCCCAGCCGGGACGATGTTATCTACCGCCCTTTCCAATGTGAGGTAATATTGACAGTATTCCTGGCGTATATATGCTCTCTCTCTCTCTCTCTCTCTCTCTCTCTCTCTCTCGTCCCCTACATGTATGTCTCTCTCACACACATATTCACACACACACAGTTCACGTAGTTTCCTAAGACGCGTGTGATGGTACAAGTTTCAGGTCGGTGATACATGTGTGATGGTACAAGTTTCAGGTCAGAGATACATGTGTGATGGTACAAGTTTCAGGTCAGTGATACATGTGTGATGGTACAAGTTTTAGGTCAGTGATACATGTGTGATGGTACAAGTTTCAGGTCAATGATACTACCACCGGTCTTGACATTGGAGAAAAGAATCCAGCACCAACAACAGCAGTAGAGACATTAACAGCAGCAGAGACAACAACAGCAGAGACACCATCAACAGCAACAGTTCTTAAGAAGAATACTGAAGGTAGCATGAACAGTTCTTAAGAAGAATACTGAAGGTAACAAGGACAGCTTTTAAGAAGAATTCTGAAAGTAGCAAGGACAGCTCTTAAGAATACTGAAGGTAGCAAGGACAGCAGAAAAATAGAACAAGGAAATCCTGACATAACAAAAAGAAACAAAGAACATTATAACAAAGATCAGAAAACAACAATCTAAATTTGTGGGCCATGTTTGGGGCGGGCTAGAGCAGCTGATGGCAACAGGGAAGATCGGAGGTAGAAGAGGCAGAGGAAGACAGGAGAAAAGATGTTTGATGGTTTGACATCCTGGCACGGGGGAATGCACAGTGACAAGCCAGGTGAGATGCACAAGGGATGGAGGGTTATGGAAGGACATGATATTGTACACCTGTCTGCGGGGACCTTGAGATAAACTTAAGGTCATGTCTGATCTATCTCCTGGGCGCTCGCATAAATGAAGAACGGAGAAGTTTTTCTTGTTCACTAATTTATAATTAATTTGTTATATTCCTACGTGATACAGGAGTGATTATGTTATATTTCTCTATGACAGAAGCAACGTGTTATATCTCTACGACAGAGTCAACGTGTTATATTTCTATGACAGAGTCAACGTGTTATATTTCTACGACAGAGTCAACGTGTTATATTTCTATGACAGAGTCAACGTGTTATATTTCTATGACAGAAGCAACGTGTTATATTTCTACGACAGAAGCAACGTGTTATATTTCTATGACAGAGTCAACGTGTTATATTTCTATGACAGAGTCAACGTGTTATATTTCTATGACAGAGTCAACGTGTTATATTTCTACGACAGAAGCAACGTGTTATATTTCTACGACAGAAGCAACGTGTTATATTTCTATGACAGAGTCAACGTGTTATATTTCTACGACAGAAGCAACGTGTTATATTTCTATGACAGAGTCAACGTGTTATATTTCTATGACAGAGTCAACGTGTTATATTTCTATGACAGAGTCAACGTGTTATATTTCTACGACAGAAGCAACGTGTTATATTTCTATGACAGAGTCAACGTGTTATATTTCTACGACAGAAGCAACGTGTTATATTTCTATGACAGAGTCAACGTGTTATATTTCTATGACAGAGTCAACGTGTTATATTTCTACGACAGAAGCAACGTGTTATATTTCTATGACAGAGTCAACGTGTTATTTCTACGACAGAAGCAACGTGTTATATTTCTATGACAGAGTCAACGTGTTATATTTCTATGACAGAGTCAACGTGTTATATTTCTACGACAGAAGCAACGTGTTATATTTCTACGACAGAAGCAACGTGTTATATTTCTATGACAGAAGCAACGTGTTATATTTCTATGACAGAAGCAACGTGTTATATTTCTATGACAGAAGCAACGTGTTATATTTCTATGACAGAAAATGTCAACTCACTTCGGGTGTTTCTGTCAATCCTCGCCCGTCTCCGGGGCTTCCAACCCCGCCCCAGACACCAGATGACGCGGATGCTGATGATGATGAAGTGTTTACCTACAGCGCCCCCAGCCGGGACGATGTTATCTACCGCCCTTTCCAATGTGAGGTAATATTGACAGTATTCCTGGCGTATATATGCTCTCTCTCTCTCTCTCTCTCGTCCCCTACATGTATGTCTCTCTAACACACATATTCACACACACACACACACAGTTCACGTAGTTTCCTAAGACGCGTGTGATGGTACAAGTTTCAGGTCAGTGATACATGTGTGATGGTACAAGTTTCAGGTCAGAGATACATGTGTGATGGTACAAGTTTCAGGTCAGAGATACATGTGTGATGGTACAAGTTTCAGGTCAGTGATACATGTGTGATGATACAAGTTTCAGGTCAGTGATACATGTGTGATGGTACAAGTTTCAGGTCAATGATACTACCACCGGTCTTGACATTGGAGAAAAGAATCCAGCAAGAACAACAACAACGGTACAAACAACAGCAGAAGCAACAGCAGAGACATCAACAGCAGCAACAAAAACAGCAGAGACATCAACAGCACCAACAACAGCAGCAGAGACATTAACAGCAGCAGCAACAACAACAGCAGAGACATTAACAGCTGCAGAGACAACAACAGCAGAGACACCATCAACAGCAACAGTTCTTAAGAAGAATACTGAAGGTAGCATGAACAGTTCTTAAGAAGAATACTGAAGGTAGCATGAACAGTTCTTAAGAAGAATACTGAAAGTAACAAGGACAGCTTTTAAGAAGAATACTGAAAGTAGCAAGGACAGCTCTTAAGAAGAATACTGAAGGTAGCAAGGACAGCAGAAAAATAGAACAAGGAAATCCTGACAGAACAAAAAGAAACAAGGAACATTATAACAAAGATCAGAAAACAACAATCTAAATTTGTGGGCCATGTTTGGGGCGGGCTAGAGCAGCTGATGGCAACAGGGAAGATCGGAGGTAGAAGAGGCAGAGGAAGACAGAGAGAAAAGATGTTTGATGGTTTGACATCCTGGCACGGGGGAATGCACAGTGACAAGCCAGGTGAGATGCACAAGGGATGGAGAGTTATGGAAGGACATGATATCGTACACCTGTCTGCGGGGACCTTGAGATAAACTTAAGGTCATGTCTGATCTATCTCCTGGGCGCTCGCATAAATGAAGAACGGAGAAGTTTTTCTTGTTCACTAATTTATAATTAATTTGTTATATTCCTACGTGATACAGGAGTGATTATGTTATATTTCTCTATGACAGAAGCAACGTGTTATATTTCTATGACAGAGTCAGCGTGTTATATTTCTATGACAGAGTCAGCGTGTTATATTTCTATGACAGAGTCAGCGTGTTATATTTCTATGACAGAGTCAGCGTGTTATATTTCTATGATAGAAGCAACGTGTTATATTTCTATGACAGAAGCAACGTGTTATATTTCTATGACAGAGTCAACGTGTTATATTTCTATGACAGAGTCAACGTGTTATATTTCTATGATAGAGTCAGCGTGTTATATTTCTATGACAGAAGCAACGTGTTATATTTCTATGACAGAGTCAACGTGTTATATTTCTATGACAGAAGCAACGTGTTATATTTCTATGACAGAGTCAACGTGTTATATTTCTATGATAGAAGCAACGTGTTATATTTCTATGACAGAAGCAACGTGTTATATTTCTATGACAGAGTCAACGTGTTATATTTCTATGACAGAGTCAACGTGTTATATTTCTATGACAGAAGCAACGTGTTATATTTCTATGATAGAGTCAACGTGTTATATTTCTATGATAGAGTCAACGTGTTATATTTCTATGATAGAGTCAACGTGTTATATTTCTATGATAGAGTCAACGTGTTATATTTCTATGACAGAGTCAACGTGTTATATTTCTATGATAGAGTCAACGTGTTATATTTCTATGACAGAGCAACGTGTTATATTTCTATGATAGAGTCAACGTGTTATATTTCTATGATAGAGTCAACGTGTTATATTTCTATGACAGAGTCAACGTGTTATATTTCTATGACAGAAGCAACGTGCTGTGTTTCTCTACGACAGAAGCAACGTGTTATATTTGTGCACTACACTGAAATAAATTGTTATTTTTGTACAGTACAGAAAGAACGTGTTATATTTGTGCACTACACTGAAATAAATTGTTATTTTTGTACAGTACAGAAAGAACGTGTTATATTTGTGCACGACGCAGAAATAACTTTAGTATAAGTTATAACTTACTGTATTTCTGTACTATTTAAAACAGAACTTTTAAAACAGAACTTATTATATTTCTGAAATGGAGAATGTTTCCTCCCATTCCAGTACACATACACACGCAGGCATACGCAAACACACACACACACACACCATCTCACACACTCACATCAAGGCCCATTGTTCTATGTTCTAGAGGACACTCTCCGTTGTAAGATTAAGGCGGGGATATAGTGGATGAAAACCGAGTGGTTATCAGTAGAGGTGGGGGGCGGGGGCGTTAGGGAAGAGACAGTTTTATTACAGCCTACAAAATTTCTATGAGAGGTCATAAGAAGATGGCTGCAAGAAATCGTTGACGATCTGCAAATGGACGCAGCAGCAGCAGGCCATCTTGCTCACAACCGAGAGGCCTACAGGAATGCTGTTTGGGAGGCAAAGTTCCGCAAGGGACATGCACATGAATGAATGAATGAATGGTCTTCATCACGGACAAACTGTCACACATTATAGTATGTTTCACTTCATTGTTCATTAAGTGTTACATTTTCTAAATGGTAGCTTGATTGTTCTTAACCTCGTATATTGTCTTTTTTCTTTTTCCTACAATCTGTACAGCTAATCAGGAACACGATGGACTCCACCCCGAGACGTCATATTCAGAACTCACGACACAATTCTGACAGAAGTGGTGAGGTGCATCAACGTATCATCAATCGTTCCCTTCCTGCAAACTCCGCCCACTTTCCTGGCCTGAATTGTGGAGACATATTTAAAACAAGAAAGAGGCTGTCTTTTGATGAAGATGCGGCACACCAGTCAGCTAAACCCCGCCCTTACCATCACAGCGAACCAGCTTCTATTCAGTCTACGGTGTTCCCACCTCACTGTGGTGTCTCCAGTAGCAGCGGGCTTGCACTTGTTGGTGCCAGTCAAAAATATCACCTTGACCCACAGAAAGGTGGCAGCTCAGAATGTAACTACCAAACACAAAACAGGCCCTCATCTTTTCATGCGCACTGCTCATCCCCTATAGATCATTCAATAAAAGCAAGCCAGTCGAGTCCGTTGGCTCAAAAAGTGACATCTGTCACTCAGATTCAAGGACCAGCTATATCGTCTCATCCACCAGTTGTGAACAATTCCGCCGTGCGAGATGTTTTCACGGTTTTGGAAGGAGCCATGCGCCAACAGTTGTCTAAGACAGGTGTAAGGTCAAGGCTGCACTCAGACGGTGATGACGTCACTGACCAGCAAGAATCACGTGACAGAAATTCACCAATCCTGGAGACACACGCAAGACGGAGACAATCTTTTTCTGGCAGTAAACGACGGCGACGAGGTAAGTAGCTCTCCAGACACGTGATCAAGTTATCCGAAACTTACAAGAAAGCCCATCAGATCATCCACGTACGAGATATCTGTGGCTAACTAGATCACATCATTCATAAACTTGTGTAGAAGTTGGCGAGATGATCAATAGACTTACTGGCAAGTTGATCTGAGAATGTTGTAATAATTCGATTTAATTATCCTTATACCTGCAAAGGGGGGGGGGGGGGGGGGGGGGGGGGGGGGGGTAGAATGGTAGAAGTGTGGTAAGTCTGGGGTTATCTGCTGCCTAGATTCAACGTGTTATATTTCTATGATAGAGTCAACGTGTTATATTTCTATGACAGAGTCAACGTGTTATATTTCTATGATAGAGTCAACGTGTTATATTTCTATGACAGAGTCAACGTGTTATATTTCTATGATAGAGTCAACGTGTTATATTTCTATGATAGAGTCAACGTGTTATATTTCTATGACAGAGTCAACGTGTTATATTTCTATGACAGAAGCAACGTGTTATATTTCTACGACAGAAGCAACGTGTTATATTTGTGCACTACACTGAAATAAATTGTTATTTTTGTACAGTACAGAAAGAACGTGTTATATTTGTGCACTACACTGAAATAAATTGTTATTTTTGTACAGTACAGAAAGAACGTGTTATATTTGTGCACGACGCAGAAATAACTTTAGTATAAGTTATAACTTACTGTATTTCTGTACTATTTAAAACAGAACTTATTATATTTGTGAACTATTTAAAACAGAACTTATTATATTTGTGAACTATTTAAAACAGAACTTATTATATTTGTGAACTATTTAAAACAGAACTTATTATATTTGTGAACTATTTAAAACAGAACTTATGTACTATATGAACTATTTAAAACAGAACTTATTATATTTGTGAACTATTTAAAACAGAACTTATTATATTTGTGAACTATTTAAAACAGAACTTATTATATTTCTGAAATGGAGAATGTTTCCTCCCATTCCCGTACACATACACACGCAGGCATACGCAAACACACACACACACACACACCATCTCACACACTCACATCAAGGCCCATTGTTCTATGTTCTAGAGGACACTCTCTGCTGTAAGATTAAGGCGGGAATATAGTGGATGAAAACCGAGTGGTTATCAGTAGAGGTGGGGGGGGGGGGGGCGGGGGCGTTAGGGAAGAGACAGTTTTATTACAGCCTACAAAATTTCTATGAGAGGTCATAAGAAGATGGCTGCAAGAAATCGTTGACCATCTGCAAATGGACGCAGCAGCAGCAGGCCATCTTGCTCACAACCGAGAGGCCTACAGGAGTGCTGTTTTGGAGGCAAAGTTCCGCAAGGGACATGCACATGAATGAATGAATGAATGGTCTTCATCACGGACAAACTGTCACACATTATAGTATGTTTCACTTCATTGTTCATTAAGTGTTACATTTTCTAAATGGTAGCTTGATTGTTCTTAACCTCGTATATTGTCTTTTTTCTTTTTCCTACAATCTGTACAGCTAATCAGGAACACGATGGACTCCACCCCCGACGTCATATTCAGAACTCACGACACAATTCTGACAGAAGTGGTGAGGTGCATCAACGTATCATCAATCGTTCCCTTCCTGCAACTCCGCCCACTTTCCTGGCCTGAATTGTGGAGACATATTTAAAACAAGAAAGAGGCTGTCTTTTGATGAAGATGCGGCACACCAGTCAGCTAAACCCCGCCCTTACCATCACAGCGAACCAGCTTCTATTCAGTCTACGGTGTTCCCACCTCACTGTGGTGTCTCCAGTAGCAGCGGGCTTGCACTTGTTGGTGCCAGTCAAAAATATCACCTTGACCCACAGAAAGGTGGCAGCTCAGAATGTAACTACCAAACACAAAACAGGCCCTCATCTTTTCATGCGCACTGCTCATCCCTATAGATCATTCAATAAAAGCAAGCCAGTCGAGTCCGTTGGCTCAAAAAGTGACATCTGTCACTCAGATTCAAGGACCAGCTATATCGTCTCATCCACCAGTTGTGAACAATTCCGCCGTGCGAGATGTTTTCACGGTTTTGGAAGGAGCCATGCGCCAACAGTTGTCTAAGACAGGTGTAAGGTCAAGGCTGCACTCAGACGGTGATGACGTCACTGACCAGCAAGAATCACGTGACAGAAATTCACCAATCCTGGAGACACACGCAAGACGGAGACAATCTTTTTCTGGCAGTAAACGACGGCGACGAGGTAAGTAGCTCTCCAGACACGTGATCAAGTTATCCGAAACTTACAAGAAAGCCCATCAGATCATCCACGTACGAGATATCTGTGGCTAACTAGATCACATCATTCATAAACTTGTGTAGAAGTTGGCGAGATGATCAATAGACTTACTGGCAAGTTGATCTGAGAATGTTGTAATAATTCGATTTAATTATCCTTATACCTGCAAAGGGGGGGGGGGGGTGTTATATTTCTGTAACAGAAGCAACGTGTTATATTTCTATGACAGAAGCAACGTGTTATATTTCTATGACAGAAGCAACGTGTTATATTTCTGTAACAGAAGCAACGTGTTATATTTCTATGACAGAAGCAACGTGTTATATTTCTATGACAGAAGCAACGTGTTATATTTCTATGACAGAAGCAACGTGTTATATTTCTGTAACAGAAGCAACGTGTTATATTTCTATGACAGAAGCAACGTGTTATATTTCTATGACAGAAGCAACGTGTTATATCTCTATGACAGAAGCAACGTGTTATATTTGTGCACTACACTGAAATAAATTGTTATTTTTGTACAGTACAGAAAGAACGTGTTATATTTGTGCACGACGCAGAAATAACTTTAGTATAAGTTATAACTTACTGTATTTCTGTACTATTTAAAACAGAACTTATTATATTTGTGAACTATTTAAAACAGAACTTATTATATTTGTGAACTATTTAAAACAGAACTTATTATATTTGTGAACTATTTAAAACAGAACTTATTATATTTGTGAACTATTTAAAACAGAACTTATTATATTTGTGAACTATTTAAAACAGAACTTATTATATTTGTGAACTATTTAAAACAGAACTTATTATATTTGTGAACTATTTAAAACAGAACTTATTATATTTCTGAAATGGAGAATGTTTCCTCCCATTCCCGTACACATACACACGCAGGCATACGCAAACACACACACACACACACACCATCTCACACACTCACATCAAGGCCCATTGTTCTATGTTCTAGAGGACACTCTCTGCTGTAAGATTAAGGCGGGAATATAGTGGATGAAAACCGAGTGGTTATCAGTAGAGGTGGGGGGGGGGGGGGCGGGGGCGTTAGGGAAGAGACAGTTTTATTACAGCCTACAAAATTTCTATGAGAGGTCATAAGAAGATGGCTGCAAGAAATCGTTGACCATCTGCAAATGGACGCAGCAGCAGCAGGCCATCTTGCTCACAACCGAGAGGCCTACAGGAGTGCTGTTTTGGAGGCAAAGTTCCGCAAGGGACATGCAAATGAATGAATGAATGATCTTCATCACGGATAAAAGGGATGGCGACTGCAGTAAAACTGGTTAATATAAATAAGGTCGATAGAGGTGTATGGTGCAGTTTTACAAAGTGAGGGAGGAAGTGAGCAAGGACAAACTGTCACACATTATAGTATGTTTCACTTCATTGTTCATTAAGTGTTAGATTTTCTAAATGGTAGCTTGATTGTTCTTAACCTCGTATATTGTCTTTTTTCTTTTTCCTACAATCTGTACAGTTAATCAGGAACACTATGGACTCCACCCCGAGACGTCATATTCAGAACTCACGACACAATTCTGACAGAAGTGGTGAGGTGCATCAACGTATCATCAATCGTTCCCTTCCTGCAAACTCCGCCCACTTTTCTGGCCTGAATTGTGGAGACATATTTAAAACAAGAAAGAGGCTGTCTTTTGATGAAGATGCGGCACACCAGTCAGCTAAACCCCGCCCATACCATCATAGCGAACCAGCTTCTATTCAGTCTACGGTGTTCCCACCTCACTGTGGTGTCTCCAGTAGCAGCGGGCTTGCACTTGGTGCCAGTCAAAAATATCATCTTGACCCACAGAAAGGTGGCAGCTCAGAATGTAACTACCAAGCACAAAACAGGCCCTCATCTTTTCATGCGCACTGCTCATCCCCTATAGATCATTCAATAAAAGCAAGCCAGTCGAGTCCGTTGGCTCAAAAAGTGACATCTGTCACTCAAATTCAAGGACCAGCTATATCGTCTCATCCACCAGTTGTGAACAATTCCGCCGTGCGAGATGTTTTTACGGTTTTGGAAGGAGCCATGCGCCAACAGTTGTCTAAGACAGGTGTAAGGTCAAGGCTGCACTCAGAAGGTGATGACGTCACTGACCAGGAAGAATCACGTGACAGAAATTCACCAATCCTGGAGACACACGCAAGACGGAGACAATCTTTTTCTGGCACTAAACGACGGCGACGAGGTAAGTAGCTCTCCAGACACGTGATCAAGTTATCCGAAACTTACAAGAAAGCCCATCAGATCATCCACGTACGAGATATCTGTGGCTAACTAGATCACATCATTCATAAACTTGTGTAGAACTTGGCGAGATGATCAATAGACTTACTGGCAAGTTGATCTGAGAATGTTGTAATAATTCGATTTAATTATCCTTATACCTGCAAGGGGGGGGGGGGGGTAGAATGGTAGAAGTGTGGTAAGTCTGGGGTTATCTGCTGCCTAGATTGCAACATTTCAGATAACGGTGTGTTCATTAAAAAATGCTGTCTTATGTTGTGTGATGGTGCCTCATTATTGTTTCATATTACCTTACAAGTATGTATGTTGCCTCATGTTGTTTCTTGTCGTTACAGATGAGGAAAGCGAGAAGCTACAATGTCAGACCAGCCCAGGTCATTTTCAAATGTCATGGCCGCAAGAAAAAAGCAATGACACGAGTGGAGACTGCGCATGCTCGAAAATCGCCAGGAACTTCCTGCAGATGGTGGAGGGAGCGTACAGGGGCGTCAGTCAGATGGGAAGCGCCCAGACTGGGCTGGTGCAGTTCAGGCAAGAGCTGTCCCAGACAAACGACATTCTGCGCGAGTCTCTGAGCATCGTCCAGCAGTTTAGAGCCATGTGCCAGCATGGCAACAGAGCTTTACTGCCAGACTCCCCCGTGTCCTTGAGCCAGCAGTGAATATCACGTTTTAGTATTTTATAATTTATCATTTGTGTGAGTGCGTGTGCGTGCGTGCGTATGTGTGTGTATGCGTGCGCGCGCAAGTTTAGCGACCAAAGAACAGAAAATATCCTTCTTCTCCAGGTGTCTCCCTTATGTTCCCATTTAAAATTTGTTTAGCTTCTGTACACTGTGTACCGGTCACTGACTGACCAATCATTGTACCAGCCACTGAGCAATCACTGTACCAGCCACTGACCAATGATTGTACCAGCTACCGACCAATCACTGTACCAGCCACTGACCAATCATTGTATCAGCCACTGACCAATCACTGTACCAGCCACTGACCAATCACTGTATCAGCCAATGAAAATCATTATACCAGCCACTGACCGTTCAATATCTTATATATCCTTCCCGTGCCGTTAAACGTCACATAGGGCTCGCAAAGTAGTTCGCCAATTTTTCCTGTCTTCGGCGAGTCTTTCAAACTCGTCAAGGGATTTTATGCCCACTAAACTGGCCTCTCTTAACAATGTCCTCTTTAGAGTTTAACGTGGTCTGCCTCTTTTTCTTTGGCCTGTTGTGTTCCACTTTATAGCTTGTTTTTGGATTCTCTGATCATTTCTTCTCATCAAGTGACCAACATATGTCCATCTCCTTTTCCTGATCACCCATGAGACTGGTTGTTGTTCGCTTATCTGTCTTATCTTTGCATTGTTCTTGAATTCATACCGCTTGATGTGGAGTATTTTCTTTAGGTATTTGTTTTCAAAAGAGTCTAATTTATTGTTTATTTCTTTAGTTGTTTTCCAGCTTTCGCATGCATAAATGAGGCATTTAAGTTGAATAATCTTAACTTGTTTTTTTTTTTGCTTATAACATTTGAATGCCATATGTTCTAAAGATTCTTGAAGATCAATGCTGCTTTTGCAATTCTAACTCTAATTTCCTTTCTGGTGTCACCATCCTGGTCTATATAGCTGCCAAGGTATGCAAATTGATTGACTTCTTCAACATCTGTCCCTTCTGCGTGTATTTTTCCATTTTGATTAATGAGAAGTTTCGTTATTTTTCTTTTGTCCTTGTTAATTTCAAGTCCTATTTTGCTAGCCAGTGAAGACAGGCTATCTGTTTTTTCTTGCATGGAATTCACATTGTTACTGATAAGAGTTATGTCATCAGCAAAACCAAGACCGTTGACTATACCAATCATTAAATCATGTTTGGAAAATACAGTAATACAATTTTACGTTTAAAACTTTTTTTTTCTTTTTCTGATAGTTTTAACACTGTTGAAATGTTGTGGATAGTTTTTAACACTGTTGAAATGCTGTGGATAGTTTTTAACACTGTTGAAATGCTGTGGATAGTTTTTAACACTGTTGAAATGCTGTGGATAGTTTTTAACACTGTTGAAATGCTGTGGATAGTTTTTAACACTGTTGAAATTCCGTGGATAGTTTTAACACTTTTGAAATGCTGTGGATAGTTTTAACATCTTTGTTGTGTGCTAAACAATTGAGAGACCAGAAACATAAAAGTGTCTTAACATGACGTGACAAATATAGTTTACAACACAAGATTGTGAGTGACAGATTCACAACTGTGGCAGTGACAGATTCACAACTGTGGCAGTGACAGATTCACAACTGTGGCAGTGACAGATTCACAACTGTGGCAGTGACAGATTCACAACTGTGGCAGTGACAGATTCACAACTGTGGCAGTGACAGATTCACAATTGTGGCAGTGACAGATTCATATCCATCACCCTGGACAGGCTCAAGCTTAGGGCCCGAAAGGGGGTGGGGGTGGAGCCCCTCAAGAGAAAACAGACAAATCAGTCAGTCAGTCTTGCTGAACTTTGCCTCCCAAACAGCTCTCCTGTAGGCCTCTCAGTTGTAAGCAAGATGGCCTGCCGCTGCTGCATCCATTTGTAGATCATCAACGATGTCTTGCAGCCATCTTCGCCTTGGTCTTCCTCTCTTTCTTTTTCCCATTATGTACCCTTCCAACATGGTCTTCTCTAGATTATCATGACGTTTAATGTGTCCAAAATATTTAAATTGTCTTTGTTTAATCCTTTTTACTAGCCAGCCTTCTTCAGTATTAAGTTCTTGTAGTATAGATATATTTGTTCTCTTCAAAAAGTAAAACAACTAAAGAATCTGTGGAAAGGAACAGACAGAACTACAAAAATAAGATTTTTAAGGGCATGCATCTTTCCCATCGCAACATATGCCTGTGAGACCTGGACACTTAACAAAACAGCTGAGAAACACATAAATGCCTTTGAATGTAAATGCTACAGAAGAGTTCTTGAAATATCATGGACACAGAAAAAGAACAACTATATTCATACTAGAGGGATATCTGGTCATTTATCTGGAGACTGAGGGTGTGGCTCTAAAGAGACGGTAGCCCTTATTATATTTAGCCTTAACTACCCCTTGTAATGTATAATCTATCGCTGCTAAACACATAAGTCACGTGAGTGTCACGTGACAAACGAGTCAGTCCAAGGTACAAAAAAAAACGTGTGCGTATTTGTTGAGTTGTTACTGCTAAGTTGATATAACTATCATTACTAATACTATCTGTTGATTGTTATAGTTAACATCTGCTGATTTTTGTTGTTAACATCTGCTGATTTTTGTTGTTGTTAACATCCACCGACTGTCGTTGTTAACATCTGCTGAAAACTTTAAAAACTGCTGAAAATTTTATTTATTCATTTTGTCAATTTTCCTGTGAGGAGAAAATGTAGATTTTCTAACCTCAGACATGTGTCAAGGATGTGTTGAGGATTTGTCAAAGATGTGTCGAGAATGTGTCAAGGATGTGTCAAGGATGTGTCGATGATGTGTCAAGGATGTGTCATTGATGTGTTTAAGATGTGAATGTGTCATGAATGTGTCAAAGATGTGTCATGAATGTGTCAAGGATGTGTCAAAGATGTGTCTAGGACCTATATTTCATCATGATTGAACTTTTTCTTCTGATGTATGTCGTATGCTTGTGTATCGTTCAGTTTCCCACTGAATTCTGATGACACATTCCATAAATTATCGCTGTAAATATTTTAATATCGATGTAACATTCCAAATATTTTCCTAAATATTTCCCTTGTTTGTAACATTCCAAATACATATTTTATTATTTTATTTTTAGAATTTTTTTTTCTAAACTGTAACATTAGTTACTAAGCCCACTGCGTGTTTTAAAACAAAAATATCTACTTCTATGGCTGTATCTTTGTGATGTGTACATATTCCGGGTTGTTGCTCAATGTACTATTTATAGCAATGTTCAGACACGTGATTTAGTCATGTGATATGCAAGTTTTTTTTCCATATTTATTTATTTATAAGTTTAGTGAAAATGAAGTGATCTCCTGACATTTGACCTCTGCCCTCTACCCTCCAGCCCCGCTTTGCCCTCCATCCCTTGCAGACGAATAACAGAGGAAAGAAAGGAAGAAAATGACAGCAGAACGTCTGGAGTCTGTCTTATATGCCCAGGATCCAGAGCACGTGTTCCTTGCAGCCGATGCTGTGAAGATGTTGAAGCGTAAATATGGTGTTACATGGGCAGCGGGTTACATCGGCGGGCTTTTTTAGTCTCTGGGTGGAGCTAACAAAGCAGGAAAAGATGCAGTACTTCTTTAGCAGAATCCACCACCATGGGCCAAACTTGTTACTGGGGGTGCCAGTGGAGAAGGGAGAAATAGGGTCTTGGCCGGTTATGAGTGATTATGTGATTATGTGGTAGACGAGACGTTCACAACTTGCTTGACGTCTGCTGGCAGCCATATTATTTGTCAGTTTTTACTACAGAATAATAATCATAATAATAGTAATAATAATAATAATGATGATGATGATATGTATTAAAACACAAAATGTAGTAATGTTGATGTCGCGAACGATGATAAAACTTTTTGACTTTGACTATTTATTATTCCACTGAAACCTCGTTTTTTTGTGATATCATTTATAAATTGATACTTATTTATAGCCTAAGATAACAATATCATGATATCATTTATAACAATATCATGATATCATTTATAGCTGATCCATTGTTTGCTTGTGGTGACCCAGAAAGGGCTGGTAGTGGAGCCAAGCTTGTCATGGTCTGCTGATTTCCTGGGCGAGCTAGGAAAGCGGAGAGATTTGCCTTCTTTTTTACATTCTAATTTATATGAGGGGGGTGGATCTAAGGAAGCAGTGACTCTTAAATAAGTTTGTCAGTCAGAGAGAGCGCTATCACTCAGTTCCGCAGCCAGTGTTTGTGTTTGCTGTACATAATGTTCACGTGGTTGCACGCCAGCCCGATCAGCCATCCGTCCCTGAGATGTTTCTATACTGTAGTCCTTGTACATGCCAGTGTAAAAGCGAACTCTATACTCTAGCCAGACTTGTAGATCAAACTATAGCCAAAAATGTATCCTCTCTTTTTTTCAGATAAAGATTTTCATATACCAGCATAATGTACATACAAATATTGTTTTTAAGAATATTTTTATTTATTATTTGGGGGAAAACTGGAGTACATGGTGAATGTGCTCCTTTATTTATTTATGTATAACCAGTTTGTGTATGACTTGTACACAGCTTGTTTGTGTTCTACTTGCACACAATTTGTCTGTGTAGTACTTGCATAAAATTTATTTTTTACTTGTACAAAATTTGTCTGTGTATTGTTTGCATACAGTTTTATTTCTTGTAGACAGTTTCTGTATTATTTGTACGCAATTTGTCTCTGTTTTACTTGTACAAAATTTGTGTAATGCTTGCGCACACAATTTGTGTATTACGTGTACACAATTTGTGTATTACGTGTACACAGTTTGTCTGTGTTCTGACGGAACTTTTTCTGTGTGAAGAAATGTGTGATAACAAGGAAGCTGTCACGTGGTTCATCACGTGGTCTAGCACGTGGTTGTCACAGTCTCTGACGAACAGATTACTTGCTTCAACCACATTCTGAAAGTTTGTGGGTGGTTTAGTTTGTTCAGTGTTTCCAACAATCCCACCATAGGTGTCTTAAAGCTGCAACAGGTGAGAGTTGCTGGTTGTGTTGTAGGTATGTTATCTTATATATGGCACATGATTATATTGGAATATATGAACTATCTAGTAACAGGCTGTTGTAGTTTGTAGACAAATAACATCTTGGTGACATCAGCTCAGTCTATGCACGATGGTCTGAGACTGCTTACCATAACCCTGTCAACATGACTTTCCCTGGCTGGAGGCTCAGATTTGCCTGTAGACACTTAAGAGTGTTAAGAGTTAAGCTTGGATCTTTCCGGGCGCTCTCTGTCACGTGACACAAGGGACATAATCTCTTGTTTTTATTCTTCCTGATTTATTTTCGCCTGTTTGGATGGTCAATTCGCGGTGCTCTCCCCTGTTGCCATGACTACGAACACTGTTTATTTCGTTTATGAATGTGGGGGGTGGGAGTGGTGGAATGGAATGGAACTGAGACGAAAGAATTGTTTTCTTTTTTCTGTTACATAAATATGGTTATAGGGTTCTGACATTCTGCTGACTGACTACTGTGACCTCGTCTTTGTCTTGTCTTGTCTCCTTCCTCTTATACCTCTCTCTCTGTTGAG
This sequence comes from Achatina immaculata, assembly GCA_009760885.1. Taxonomy (NCBI): domain Eukaryota; kingdom Metazoa; phylum Mollusca; class Gastropoda; order Stylommatophora; family Achatinidae; genus Lissachatina; species Lissachatina immaculata. Next base: position 27,749,632 of record CM019710.1, on the reverse strand, counting down.
GAGACACAAGACGACTTGATAAGGCCGGGCAATTTGCTTCATATAACAGGATGTTAAGTTTTCTGTGATTTCCTCTCTCCATTTCTATCAGAGCTGTTCCATACACGGTTCTTTGTTCTAAATATGCCCTTATGTTCAACAGTCAGGCAACTTATATTTTATCAAATTTTATTGAAAGATAGTGGCAGTATTTATTTAATAATGCTAAAGCAGATGAGAACCAACAAGACCTGAGTCGGTATGCTGACAAGACAGTACTGATAGCTGACAACCAACAAGACCTGCAAAATCTCTTGGATAAAGTCGCCAAAGAAAGTGAACAGAAAGGCCTTACTTTGAACATCAAAAAGACAGAGACTGTGGTTATATCTAAGAAACAGAACCCACCAATATGCAGTATACATTTAAACGGAACTATTCTAAAGCAAGTGCAGAAATGCAAATACCTTGGAGCAGTAATAACTTCAGATGGGAAATGCAGAACAGAAATTAAGAACGGAATAGGCCAAGCAAAGACTGCATTTCAGAGAATGAGAAACATATTATCCAACACATCCTTATCAATGAATGTTAGAAAACGAGTCCTAAAATGCTATATTGAACCTATCTTGTTATATGGAAGTGAATCTTGGACAATAGGCAGGTCTGCACAAAAATCATTGGAAGCAGCAGAAATGTGGTTTATTAGAAGAATGTTGCGAATCCCCTGGACAGCAAAAATAACTAATGAAGAATGTATGAGAAGAGCTGGAGAGACAAAAAATCTTGTCAAAAATTTAAGAGAGAGACAATGTACTTTCATAGTACATGCAATGAGAAGAGGGGGCACTGAAAATATTATAACAACAGGAAAAATAGAAGGAAGAAGATCAAGAGGAAGACCAAGAGAAATGATACTGGACAGTCTGACGGGATGGTGTGAGAGGAGATCACCAACTGAGCTGATGGCCTGCATGAAGGATCGGGTACTCTGGAGAAGCATAATAGCCAACGCCAGTCGGCACGGCACTTGATGATGATGATGAAAGCAGACGGATTGTTTCACAGAACCCACTAACAAACGTCAGAATGAAGCTTTAAAAACTGAGTAGATCGTGACAACTGTCACCCCAAAACAAAAGCTGACACTGTCATTCTGGCGTGACCACGAGAGGCACCAACTCAAGCCTGACAGTGTCTCGCGGATCAGGCTGTTCTGGCACTCGTACATAAAGGTTACCTCTAGCACATGAAGCGTGACTGACGCTAATAGAAAACGCTGGAGTTTGCCCATGCATGTCAGATTTGTGCCACGTCCGGAGATGTTGCTAGTCACAGCAAGATGGCAGCCTGTATGTCCTGCTCAGACAACGATGGTAACACAGCGCTGTTGTAGAATTACTCCAGGTCGACAGGCTTCTAGAAACAGCTGAGTGTGCTGTCTCACAGTTTCATCTAGACACCAGAGCCCTGCCAGACTATCCTGAATGACCACAAGATGTGAGAGATGACCTATGAGAGTTGACCTGTGAGAGTTGACCTGTAGTAAAGCATCCTTGTGTGAGTACACCCTCCTACAGCATGCAACTCGCTCCACAACGCAGCTGTCTGCATATCTCGCCCCACGTCAGCGATAAACATCAACTTGAGACAGTTAAACCTGAACTATCGGCTAACATCACCTTTTTTTCATTGAGCAAAAGTACAACGAATGTGCTGCCTAGCCCACTACAAGCAGGCAACACTTGCTCGAGGTAGCAGTGCAGGTCAAGTCGACCAGCTGGATGTAAATTCTCTGGTAGTCATCGACTCACAGTGTCACAGATGATTCTGTACTGACCAGAAATGCCAACAGTGACGATGGGAGGCAAAAGTCGGTCCTGTGGGACAGAGAAATCTGAAGATCCTGCTGATTTTGTTAGCAACACGTGGAAGACCATGTCTGAACAAGTCGGAGAACTTCCATTGTTCTATAATCTGCTGGCTCGATATGGCGAACATTGTGTACCAAACTGCCTAGCCAGTGGCCGACTCGATGCAGTCTTCTTGTAATATCCCAACATCTCTCAGGCAACCACCACTTTACCCGGCATTGTGCAGTTGCTTTAAGTCTAACACTCCTGTTTTTACTTTCACATGACCTGCGTTATTCATTCGAGACTTGTTGCACTTTTTGCGCCTGCGTCTTGCGAAGTTTACAGAAAATACACTGTTTGCGCATGCGTCGTGTGAAGTTTACAGAAAATACACTGTTTGCGCATGCGTCGTGTGGAGTTTACAGCAAACGCATTGTTTTGGAAACATGAACTTGTGCGTGATATTGAATGGATGCTCATGCGAAAAACCGCAACAAGCTGCAGGTTATAATCTGCGACTGTTTACAGTAGAAATGGTATGGACCGATTTTTCTTCATTTTTAAAGAGAGGCAAATCTGAACTGGTCAGCCATGTTTGTTGTGTGGATGTAATAAACATTTTTTCTGATGCACGCACACCTCAACATTCTAATACATACGTGGGACCTCGACATTCTAATACGCAGGTGGGACCTCGACATTCTAATACACAGGTGGGACCTCGACATTCTAATACGCAGGTGGGACCTCGACATTCTAATACACAGGTGGGACCTCGACATTCTAATACACAGGTGGGACCTCGACATTCTAACACACTCGTGGGACCTCGAGATTCTAACACACACACGTGGGACCTCGACATTCTAACACACACACGTGAGACCTCGACATTCTAACACACAGGTGAGACCTCGACATTCTAATACACAGGTGGGACCTCGACATTCTAACACACTCGTGGGACCTCGAGATTCTAACACACACACGTGGGACCTCGACATTCTAACACACACACGTGAGACCTCGACATTCTAACACACAGGTGAGACCTCGACATTCTAATACACAGGTGGGACCTCGACATTCTAACACACTCGTGGGACCTCGAGATTCTAACACACACACGTGGGACCTCGACATTCTAACACACACACGTGGGACCTCGACATTCTAACACACACACGTGAGACCTCGACATTCTAACACACACGTGGGACCTCGACATTCTAACGCACACGTGGGACCTCGACATTTTAACACACACACGTGGGACCTCGACATTCTAACACACAAGTGGGTTGCTGCAGCACTGACTTGTGGTGACGATTGCCAGGATCAACTAAGTTTCTCATGAAGACAACGCTCTGGCAGTTTTCTTTGATAGTTGATTATCTAGAAGACTCCAGGTCGTCTTCTGAGGACAGCAGCTGTCGGCTGTCATGACAGAATGACGCTTAACTTTAGTTTATCAGCGCATGAGAGGGCAGCTAAAGAGAGTTGCTACGAAGAAAATGATAATCTGAGCTCTTGTATCACTGAAATACAGTGTAAAGTGGACTTTATAAAACCTCACAGGCTTTTAATGAGAACAATGATAAAGTGGATTTGATAAACCTCACAGAGTTTTAATGAGAGCAATGATAAAGTGGATTTGATAAACCTCATAGACTTTTAATGAGAGCAATGATAAAGTGGATTTGATAAACCTCATAGACTTTTAATGAGAGCAATGATAAAGTGGATTTGATCAACCTCACAGAGTTTTAATGAGAGCAATGATAAACCGGATTTGATCAACCTCACAGAGTTTTAATGAGAACAATGATAAAGTGGATTTGATAAATCTCACAGACTTTTAATGAGAGCAATGATAAAATGGATTTGATAAACCTCACAGAGTTTTAACGAGAACAGTGATAAAGTGGATTTGATCAACCTCATAGATTTTTAATGAGAACAATGATAAAGTGGATTTGATAAACCTCACAGAGTTTTAACGAGAACAATGATAAAGCAGATTTCAGATGTGACACTGAGAAGAACTTGCCACTGGCTTTCTCTTTTGACATTCACGCTGACATCAGAAAGCGCAGGGCACTGAGAAACTTTCTTGCTGTGCCACATCATCAGATCCGTCTATCTCGCTGGTTCGTGACCTGTTTTTTGGCTGTGGATCCTCTTTCTTGACCCGAGAACAACGGTGACACCTCATTAAAAATAAAGCAATAAATAGAATCCTGATGATTCTAAGATTATTGTAGCCGAGTCGATCCATTTGCTGGCCGTGGGCCCCTACAAATCCTTCTATGTACCCACTGGCGGTCCATGGTCTAAGAATCACTGGTCTAATTCGTTGACCAAATAAGGCTGGAGTCAGCGATACTGTGGTTCTTAAGAAGAATGCTGAAGGTAGCATGGACAGTTCTTAAGAAGAATACTGAAGGTAGCATGGACAGTTCTTAAGAAGAATACTGAAGGTAGCTTGGATAGTTCTTAAGAAGAATGCTGAAGGTAGCATGGACAGTTCTTAAGAAGAATGCTGAAGGTAGCATGGATAGTTCTTAAGAAGAATACTGAAGGTAGCATGGATAGTTCTTAAGAAGAATACTGAAGGTAGCATGGATAGTTCTTAAGAAGAATGCTGAAGGTAGCATGGATAGTTCTTAAGAAGAATACTGAAGGTAGCATGGATAGTTCTTAAGAAGAATGCTGAAGGTAGCATGGATAGTTCTTAAGAAGAATACTGAAGGTAGCATGGATAGTTCTTAAGAAGAATACTGAAGGTAGCATGGATAGTTCTTAAGAAGAATACTGAAGGTAGCATGGACAGTTCTTAAGAAGAATACTGAAAGTAGCATGGACGGATCTTAAGAAGAATACTGAAGGTAGCATGGACGGTGAGAAAACAGAACAAGGAAGTCCTGACAGAGAAACAAGAAACAAGGAACATTATAACAAAGATCAGAAAATAACAATCTAAATTTGTGGGCCATGTTTGTAAGAGGGGCGGGCTAGAGCAGCTGATGACAACAGGGAAGATCAGAGGTAGAAGAGGCAGAGGTAGACAGAGAGAAAAGATGTTTGACAGTTTGGCATTCTGGCACGGTGGAATGCACAGTGACAAGCCAGGTGAGATGCACAAGGGATCGAGGGTTGTGGAAGGACACGATATCCTACATCTGTCTGCGGGGACCTTGAGACGGAGAGCAAGAATACGAACACCCAGCCTCCTTCCGCCACATCTAACGATGTATATTATCTCTGCATGAAAGCTGGCGAATGTGCTCTGCTTGTATCTGTTTCTAATTTAACCTATCTACAAACATTCCACAAACATTCCTTCATGTTTTTGATGCAAATATTTTAAGCTTTGTGCTGTAGATTTATGTACATGTTCTGTGTAAACATATCTGCTTATACATTCCATGTGAGTGTATTATATATATATATATGCACACGTACCTAACTAATCAAATGTGACCAAACTGCTGACTTACCACCAAAATAAAACTTTTTTCTATACGTTTACAAAGTATATGTTTTGTTTATAGTATCATGCACAGTCCATAATATACTTATCATGCACAGATGGCCTCAGCGCTGGATTCAGACAAAGCTAAAACAAGGGTCTCATACACCTGGTCAATGTTCTCTCTAAGCTACGCGGCTGCGCACACAGAAAGATCATGCTGCGCACGAAATTGTATATGCTGCGCAAATAATAATAACATTGGTACTTTTATTTTTCTATTTCCTTGTGTTTCTTTCTGTTACTCCACCCTTGTGTCATTCCTTTGTGTTACTCCGTCTTTCTGTTACTCCATCCTTGTGTTACAGCATCTTTGTGTTATTCCATCCTTGTGTTACTCTACCCTTGTGTCATTTTTTCCTTGTGTTACTCCGCCCTTGTGTTACAATGTTCTTGCGTTACTCCGTCCTTGTTTCACTCCTTCTTTGTGTTACTTCATCCTTGTGTTACTCCGCCCTTGTGTTACACTTTTCTTGCATTAATCCATCCTTGTGTTATCCGCACTTGTGTTGCACCATTCTAGTGTTACTCTATCTTTGTGTCACTCTTTCCTTGTGTTACTCCATCCTTGTGATACTCCACCCTTGTGTTGCACCATTCTAGTGTTACTCTATCTTTGTGTCACTCTTTCCTTGTGTTACTCCGTCCTTGTGTTACACTGTTCTTGTATTACACCATCCTTGTGTACACCGTTCTTGTGTTATTCTGTAAAAAAAAAAAAAAATATGGTAGTGTAACATGAGTTTGTTTTAATGATTTCTTTGGATTTTAGTTTTTTTTCTTTTTTCCACGAGAACTTTAAATTATGACCTGTAATTTGACTTATGACGCACATTTGCCCACACAATTGTTTTAGTGCAGGGGCTTAAAGTTTTGCCCACGAACCACAAAACCTTAGGGGACACAGAAGGGGGCCCCAGGCTTTATATATCTTAGGACCTTAACAAATCTATATCCAGCACTGAATGTCCTGTAGAGCCAGTAACTATTGTAGTAACTGTGTACTATATACAAGCAAGCATTTCTTACTGCTTGTGATCCATGTACATTTAATTGTACAGATTTTAGAATAGACAAATTTATATATCTAGAAATGTGAAGTACATAAAGTTATTCTGTGTGAAGATGTTTGAATGTGAAGTACATAAAGCTGTTTTTGTGTGTAGCTGTTAGAATGTGAAGTACATAAAGCTGTTCTTGTGTGTAGCTGTTAGAATGTGAAGTACACACAGCTGTTCTTATGTGCAGCTGTTAGAATGTGAAGTACACACAGCTGTTCTTATGTGCAGCTGTTAGAATGTGAAGTACACACAGCTGTTCTTATGTGCAGCTGTTAGAATGTGAAGTACACACAGCTGTTCTTATGTGCAGCTGTTAGAATGTGAAGTACACACAGCTGTTCTTGTTTGTAACTGCTCAGTATGAGGTAAACACAGCTGTTCTCAAGTGCAGTCTCAGCAATTCTACAAAATATCTATTTCCATATCAAAGGGTATCTTTTTAATAGATTTGATATTTGTTGTGAAGATTAGATGTATTATTTTTTCATAGATTAAATAATTTGTTGTTTAGATGAGATATTTTGTTGTGAAGATTTGATGTTTTGTCAACTAGATTTAATATTTTGTTGTGAAGATTTGATGTGTGATAGTTTGTTACATAAATCAATTTTTACTGTGCTAATTTGATGTTCTTTTGTGTAGATTTGATCCATGCCATTTATGATTATATTTTCACATATCAACTTTTCTTTGCTGAATATTTTAAGAATTTTTTTATCTGCATTTTTTCCCATCTGCACAGAACTGATGTGAGTAGATTGTTTGGTTCAATATGGCAACTGTATGTACATATAAAGTATCTCAGACAAACTTCTCTATGTTTATAGAAAAAAAGATTGTATCAATATATATTTACGCTTCTTAGAAAGTTGGCTTGTGAAATCGTTGTTCTGTACGTGACAAGCTTTCTGTTTCCAGGTCGTAGAAACCTGCGCCCCCTATCTCCTTTGCTTTATTTGGTTCTCCTCATGCATGGTCTAGCTCACTGTTTGGTCTCCTAGGAGTAGCAGGTTGGCTTATCTGGTCATTAAGTTGACTTGAATTCTACATGTCTTAATTTGTTGAGTGATAAATGTCTCCTTGCAATATAAGCATTGCCACAAATATTATCACATGAATGTCACAAATATTTGGTTGAACAGGCAGGAAAGCAAGTAAATAGATAACATTGTGGGTTAAAACATCATTCGCGTGGACAATCTTTGGTTAAAATCACAAATGTTTTAGCCACGCTGGGCCACATGTGAAAAAAATGTGATCTCCTGAGCAAAGATTGTGATTTTAGTTTGGCTAGATCAGAAACATGTAAAGTGTGATAAATTGTTAGTCTTGTGCCTGCTGTAGTCCTATATGCTGCCTGAATGTGGTAAACAGTCCGCATTAGATGTTTGGATGTTACAGATGTTTTGCCATGAAATGTAAGTTTGATCATGTAATAAATGTTTGATTGTGGGGTGTAAGTTTGGATATGTAACAGATGTTTGGCTGTGAGATGTAAGCTTGGATGTGTGGTGAATGTTTGCTTGTGTGATATAAATATCTTAATGAAACATGGTTCTGTGATACAACTGTTTGCACAGCAATTGTGTGGTTGAGAAGTACTATTTACATAAAAAAAAAACTGTGTTTAGATGTAACTATTTCAGTAATAAATGTGTAGTTGTGATATTAACTGTGTGATGAAAAAAACTTGTATCAAAAAAATGTGCTCACTGTACGACATATGCTATTTTTTTTATATTACATATTAGCTCCCATGATTAAAGGTGGGTTCTGTGGTGTAGTGATTATTGCTTATGCCTGTGACCAGAAGGTCTGGGGTTCAGTTCTGCAAAGTGACCAGCACTGAGTGCAACATTCTCAAAAACTGGGTACCTGGGGTTTTCTGGGAAAAACAGAGACCTTGAGGACAGGCTCTGGCCTCCCTACCTCACAGATGTAGAGGCCTAGACATGTGAAGGTAGTAACATTTAACACCCCAGCTGCATGCGGATGCCACAGGACGTAATTTTATTATTTATTATAAAAGAAACTACGTGAAGTTTCGTGTCTGTGGTATACCCATGGGTTATGTGTTGAGAGCAATATGTGAAGTTTCTATGTCTGTGAGTATAACAGGTTATGTGTTGAGAGCAATATGTGAAGTTTCTATGTCTGTGAGTATAACAGGTTATGTGTTGAGAGCAATATGTGAAGTTTCTATGTCTGTGAGTATAACAGGTTATGTGTTGAGAGCAATACATGAAGTTTCTATGTCTGTGGGAATAACGGGTTATGTGTTGAGAGCAATACGTGAAGTATACAGTGTTGAATTTGGTGAGCAGTGCTGCTTGCTCAGAATACAACTCTTGAGCTTGTTTCTGAGTTTCTGATGCATGATGGTGGTCCCAAACAAGTTTATCTGACATGTATGTGTGTGTGTATGTGTCTATGAGTCTGTGTCAATGTTTGTCCATCTGGGTCTGTGTATGTGTGTTGTATAGCAACAAATTCTGGTTCTGTGAGACTGTCTTGAAAGTTGTGAAATGCCAGACAGCTCTCCCCTAGGAACAAAGAAAGACCTGTTAAAGTGTACGAGTGTTGTGTACGTGTGTAAGACTGGGTTTCAACAGCTAAAATCTACCAGTTATCTTCATCCATCATAGCTGTCAAAATAACTCTCATCTTACATCTCATTAAAAGATTGTCTCAAATGTCAGTAAAGGCATCATCTTAGCTGTTATCATGAGCTCTTGTCTCAAATGTCATCTCAAACTTGTCTTTAATATCATCATATCTTGTTTTAGATGTCATCTCAACTTCTTGTATCAGATGTCATCCCAACTTTGAGTCTCAGATGTCATCCCAACTTTTTTGTCTCAAATGTCACCCCAACTTCATGTCTCAGATGTCATCTCAACTTCTTGTATCAGATGTCATTTCAACCTTCTGTCTCAGATGTCATCTCAAGTTCCTGTGATTCTAACACACAAGACAGACTACTACACAAAATATTGTCAATGGCAACATTTGCTCACAACAAATACTTTCTCTCCTCATCTTCACGTATTTATTCAAACTTCTATTTATTATACTGTACATATTCAGCTTGTATATTTATCTAATTTATTTTCAAATTTGGAATGAGAAATAAAATAAATTAGAACCAGGCTGTTTTTTGTCCAGTATTTCATATAGAAAGTGCAGGAGGAAGTATGTGGACTGACCGACTGACCAAACAAATGTTTTCAGGTCAAGATGGCCGCCAGATACACAAGTAACAAGTAATTCTCTTTGTCTGAAGAATACAAGCAGAAACGAAAGCTGCTGTTTTGATTTTTATTCACAGCAAGTAAAAAAAAAAGTAGTTTGTTTCAACACATGTTTGTGATCTGTGGCGAAACTTTGAAATTTTCTGTTGGTAACTCAATTCTCCAGGAAGAATCAATCTGTCTCAGTTGGTGGTGGAAGAAAATGAGTGGCTGCCGTCTGCAGGAAATGAGAAAATGTCCATGCAGAATACACAAAAGAGAATCTTTTCGAAGACATTGGCTGTTTGTCCCTGCAGAATCTAAAAAGGCATACTCTATACAGAAACAATGGTTGTCTGTCCAAACAGAATCCACAAAACAGACTAAACACAGAAACAATGGTTGTCTGTCCAAACATAATCCACAAAACAGACTCTACACAGAAACAATGGTTGTCTGTCCAAACAGAATCCACAAAACAGACTCTACACAGAAACAATGGTTGTCTGTCCAAACATAATCCACAAAATAGACTAGACACAGAAACAATGGTTGTCTGTCCAAACAGAATCCACAAAACAGACTCTACATAGAAACAATGGTTGTCTGTCCAAACAGAATCTACACAGAAACAATGGTTGTCTGTCCAAACAGAATCCACAAAACAGACTAAACACAGAAACAATGGTTGTCTATGTCTGTGAGTATAACAGGTTATGTGTTGAGAGCAATACATGAAGTTTCTATGTCTGTGGGAATAACAGGTTATGTGTTGAGAGCAATACGTGAAGTATACGGCGTTGAATTTGGTAAGCAGTGCTGCTTGCTCAGAATACAACTCTTGAGCTTGTTCCTGATGCATGATGGTGGTCCCAAACAAGTTTATCTGACATGTATGTGTGTGTGTATGTGTCTATGAGTCTGTGTCAATGTTTGTCCATCTGGGTCTGTGTATGTGTGTTGTATAGCAACAAATTCTGGTTCTGTGAGACTGTCTTGAAAGTTGTGAAATGCCAGACAGCTCTCCCCTAGCAACAAAGAAAGACCTGTTAAAGTGTACGAGTGTTGTGTACGTGTGTAAGACTGGGTTTCAACAGCTAAAATCTACCAGTTATCTTCATCCATCATAGCTGTCAAAATAACTCTCATCTTACATCTCATTAAAAGATTGTCTCAAATGTCAGTAAAGGCATCATCTTATCTGTTATCATGAGCTCTTGTCTCAAATGTCATCTCAAACTTGTCTTTAATATCATCATATCTTGTTTTAGATGTCATCTCAACTTCTTGTATCAGATGGCATCTCAACTTTGAGTATCAGATGTCATCCCAACTTTTTTTGTCTCAAATGTCACCCCAACTTCATGTCTCAGATGTCATCTCAACTTCTTGTATCAGATGTCATCTCAACCTTCTGTCTCAGATGTCATCTCAAGTTCCTGTGATTCTAACACACAAGACAGACTACTACACAAAATATTGTCAATGGCAACATTTGCTCACAACAAATACTTTCTCTCCTCATCTTCACGTATTTATTCAAACTTCTATTTATTATATTGTACATATTCAGCTTGTATATTTATCTAATTTATTTTCAAATTTGGAATGAGAAATAAAATAAATTAGAACCAGGCTGTTTTTTGTCCAGTATTTCATATAGAAGGTGCAGGAGGAAGTATGTGGACTGACCGACTGACCAAACAAATGTTTTCAGGTCAAGATGGCCGCCAGATACACAAGTAACAAGTAATTCTCTTTGTCTGAAGAATACAAGCAGACACGAAAGCTGCTGTTTTGATTTTTATTCACAGCAAGTTAAAAAAAAAAGTAGTTTGTTTCAACACATGTTTGTGATCTGTGGCGAAACTTTGAAATTTTCTGTTGGTAACTCAATTCTCCAGGAAGAATCAATCTGTCTCAGTTGGTGGTGGAAGAAAATGAGTGGCTGCCGTCTGCAGGAAATGAGAAAATGTCCATGCAGAATACACAAAAGAGAATCTTTTCGAAGACATTGGCTGTTTGTCCCTGCAGAATCTAAAAAAGCATACTCTATACAGAAACAATGGTTGTCTGTCCAAACAGAATCCACAAAACAGACTAAACACAGAAACAATGGTTGTCTGTCCAAACAGAATCCACAAAACAGACTCTACACAGAAACAATGGTTGTCTGTCCAAACAGAATCCACAAAACAGACTCTACACAGAAACAATGGTTGTCTGTCCAAACATAATCCACAAAATAGACTAGACACAGAAACAATGGTTGTCTGTCCAAACAGAATCCACAAAACAGACTCTACATAGAAACAATGGTTGTCTGTCCAAACAGAATCTACACAGAAACAATGGTTGTCTGTCCAAACAGAATCCACAAAACAGACTAAACACAGAAACAATGGTTGTCTGTCCACATAGAATCCACAGAACAGACTCTACATAGAAACAATGGTTGTCTGTCCAAACAGAATCCACAAAACAGACTCTACACAGAAACAATGATTGTCTGTCCAAACATAATCCACAAAACAGACTCTACACAGAAACATTGGTTGTCTGTCCACACAGAATCCACAAAACAGACTAAACACAGAAACAATGGTTGTCTGTCCAAACAGAATCCATAAAACAGACTCTACACAGAAATAATGGTTGTCTGTCCAAACATAATCCACAAAACAGACTCTACACAGAAACACTGATTTCAGCAAAGTGAAACCTGTTCATAAAGTTGAGTCCCAGAGTGCACCATCTTATCTTTAGCCACAAACTCAACCAACATTTAAGCAAAAACTCATCAACAATTTATATCTCACCTGCACTCATAGCTCAGACTGTCCTAGCTCTACTTCAGGTAAGACCAGAGAATATTCTACCTCTACTCCAGATGAGAGCAGAGAATGTTCTAGCCCTACTTCAGGTGAGATTAGAGAATATTCTACCTCTACTCCAGATGAGAGCAGAGAATGTTCTAGCCCTACTTCAGATGAGACTAGAGAATATTCTACCTCTACTCCAGATGAGAGCAGAGAATGTTCTAGCCCTACTTCAGGTGAGACTAGAGAATATTCTACCTCTACTCCAGATGAGAGCAGAGAATGTTCTAGCCCTACTTCAGGTGAGATTAGAGAATATTCTACCTCTACTCCAGATGAGAGCAGAGAATGTTCTAGCCCTACTTCAGGTGAGACTAGAGAATATTCTACCTCTACTCCAGATGAGAGCAGAGAATGTTCTAGCCCTACTTCAGGTGAGACTAGAGAATATTCTACCTCTACTCCAGATGAGAGCAGAGAATGTTCTAGCCCTACTTCAGGTGAGACTAGAGAATATTCTACCTCTACTCCAGATGAGAGCAGAGAATGTTCTAGCCCTACTTCAGGTGAGACTAGAGAATATTCTACCTCTTCTCCAGGTGTCAGTCAGTCATTTGCATGACCCTTGTGGAACTTTGCCTCCCTAACAGCTCTCCTGTAGGCCTCTCGGTTGTGAGCAAGATGCCCTGCTGCTGATGCATCCATTCACAGATTATCAACAATATCTTGTGCCATCTTCACCTTGGTATTCCTCTTTCTTTTTCCCATTATGTACCCTTCCAAGACCATCTTCTTTAAATTCTCATGACGTTTAAATATGTACAAAATATTTAAGTTCTCTGCTTAATCTTCCTTACTAGCCAGCTTTCTTCAATATTAAGTTCTTGTAGTATGGATATATTTGTTCTTTTTTATTTGCTCTTTTTTTGTGTCCATGATATTTGAAGAACTCTTCTGTATCATTTACATTCAAAGGCATTTATGCATTTCTCAGCTGTTTTGTTAAGTGTCCAGGTCTCACAGGCATATGTTACGATGGGAAAGATGCACGCCCTTAAAAATCTTATTTTTGTAGTTCTGTCTGCTCCTCTCCACAGATTCTTTAGTTGTTTTACTTTCTGAAGAGCGACATATGTCCTCCTTTTAATTTCCCTCATTGTATCTCCATTATTAGTTGGTAGTGATCCAAGATATTCAAAACTCTCCAGTTCTTCCAATTTTTCCTCATTGATAAATATTTCAGCTGCCTTGTTTGTTTTGCCAGTTGTCATCAATTTAGTTTTCTTTACATTAAGGTCTTGCTCTTCATCGTTCTTACAGACTGACATAATTAGTGACTACAAGTAAGAATAGTTAACACTTTGATCTCACCCCAGGCGATAACAGAGAATGTTCTAGCTTCATTATACATAAGAACAGAGAATGTTCTAGCTTCATTATACATAAGAACAGAGAATGTTCTAGCTTCATTATACATAAGAACAGAGAATGTTCTAGCTTCATTATACATAAGAACAGAGAATGTTCTAGCTTCATCACACATAAGCACAGAGAATGTTGGGCAGGATTTTTTTGTTGTTCTACCTTAAATGAGAAAATAGAATGTTCTTGCTCCACACCAGCAGACCAGAGAATGTTCTAGCTCTACTTCAGGTGAGATTAGAGAATATTCTACCTCTACTCCAGATGAGAGCAGAGAATGTTCTAGCCCTACTTCAGGTGAGACTAGAGAATATTCTAGCTCTTCTCCAGGTGTCAGTCAGTCATTTGCATGTCCCTTGTGGAACTTTGCCTCCCTAACAGCTCTCCTGTAGGCCTCTCGGTTGTGAGCAAGATGCCCTGCTGCTGATGCATCCATTCACAGATTATCAACAATATCTTGTGCCATCTTCACCTTGGTATTCCTCTCTTTCTTTTTCCCATTATGTACCCTTCCAAGACCATCTTCTTTAAATTCTCATGACGTTTAAATATGTACAAAATATTTAAGTTCTCTGCTTAATCTTCCTTACTAGCCAGCTTTCTTCAATATTAAGTTCTTGTAGTATGGATATATTTGTTCTTTTTTATTTGCTCTTTTTTTGTGTCCATGATATTTGAAGAACTCTTCTGTAGCATTTACATTCAAAGGCATTTATGCATTTCTCAGCTGTTTTGTTAAGTGTCCAGGTCTCACAGGCATATGTTACGATGGTAAAGATGCACGCCCTTAAAAATCTTATTTTTGTAGTTCTGTCTGCTCCTCTCCACAGATTCTTTAGTTGTTTTACTTTCTGAAGAGCGATAGATGTCCTCCTTTTAATTTCCCTCATTGTATCTCCATTATTAGTTGGTAGTGATCCAAGATATTCAAAACTCTCCACTTCTTTCAGTTTTTCCTCATTGATACATATTTCAGCTGCCTTGTTTGTTTTGCCAGTTGTCATCAATTTAGTTTTCTTCACATTAAGGTCTTGCTCTTCATCGTTCTTACAGATTGACATAATTAGTGACTACAAGTAAGAATAGTTAACACTTTGATCTCACCCCAGGCGATAAAAGAGAATGTTCTAGCTTCATTATACATAAGAACAGAGAATGTTCTAGCTTCATTATACATAAGAACAGAGAATGTTCTAGCTTCATTATACATAAGAACAGAGAATGTTCTAGCTTCATTATACATAAGAACAGAGAATGTTCTAGCTTCATCACACATAAGCACAGAGAATGTTGGGCAGGATTTTTTTGTTGTTCTACCTTAAATGAGAAAATAGAATGTTCTTGCTCCACACCAGCAGACCAGAGAATGTTCTAGCTCTATTCCAAAGAGGACACATATATTTTAACTCCACTCCAGAAGAGAACACAGAATATTCTAGCTCCACCTCAGAAAAGCAGGGAATGTTCTAGCTCTATCTTAGAAGAGTATATGGAATGTTCTAGTTATATCCCAGGTAACTGTCAGACTTGCTGAATATCAACTCTATATGACTGGATATGTCAAAACACAGAGCCATTCAGATCAGAAGTACAACATGACAACCATTATTACACAACAAAAAATATATCCTCCAAGATCTGACTTTCCTCCTCCTCAAAATCTACAACACCCTCAGCCTCAAGACCTGTAACTCTCAAGCCTTCCAGGCCTGACACTCTTAGCTTATCCGAGCCTGACAATCTTAGCTTATCCGACCCTGACACTCTTAGCTTATCCGACCCTGACGCTCTTAGATTATCCGAGCCTGACACTCTTAGCTTATCCGACCCTGACGCTCTTAGATTATCCGAGCCTGACACTCTTAGATTATCCGAGCCTGACGCTCTTAGCTTATCCGAGCCTGACGCTCTTAGATTATCCGAGCCTGACACTCTTAGATTATCCGAGCCTGAAACTTTCAGGTCATCCATGTTCCGTATGAGATCCTTCACCAAAGAATACTCCTCAGAACTGTCGCAGCCATTACCACCAAAAGCTAATCTCTTTCTCTGAGAATTCTTGCCAATGTCAGCGTCATGAAATCTTGTCAAAACTGTGCTCTTCTCCGTGCCCGAGTCAATAAGAGACCTACTCTGCTTTACTACACCACCTCCTCTGTCCGCGTCACCACCGTCACCACCACAGTCACTTCTCCCAGCTGCCATGCTGCTGCTGCTTAGCCTGCTCGTTCTCTTCAGCTCAAACAATTCCAGGACAGGGTCTTGATCATGGGAGACCACGGAAGACCTGAGTGGAGATGATGAAGAGAACTGTCTTGTATTCCTGTCTGCAAAGACAGGAGCTGTCTCATCACAGCCACTCTGTCTGCTCTGTAGAACAGAGTCAAACTTGGCTGCTCTAAAATCCTTCCCGCTGTAGGTGAAGTTCTGGTCCAGCGACCTGGCCTTTGATATGCCTGAGTGCTGCCCTTGACCTAGGTATTCCTCTCTTTCTTTTTCCCATTATGTACCCTTCCAAGACCATCTTCTTTAAATTCTCATGACGTTTAAATATGTACAAAATATTTAAGTTCTCTGCTTAATCTTCCTTACTAGCCAGCTTTCTTCAATATTAAGTTCTTGTAGTATGGATATATTTGTTCTTTTTTATTTGCTCTTTTTTTGTGTCCATGATATTTGAAGAACTCTTCTGTAGCATTTACATTCAAAGGCATTTATGCATTTCTCAGCTGTTTTGTTAAGTGTCCAGGTCTCACAGGCATATGTTACGATGGTAAAGATGCACGCCCTTAAAAATCTTATTTTTGTAGTTCTGTCTGCTCCTCTCCACAGATTCTTTAGTTGTTTTACTTTCTGAAGAGCGATAGATGTCCTCCTTTTAATTTCCCTCATTGTATCTCCATTATTAGTTGGTAGTGATCCAAGATATTCAAAACTCTCCACTTCTTTCAGTTTTTCCTCATTGATACATATTTCAGCTGCCTTGTTTGTTTTGCCAGTTGTCATCAATTTAGTTTTCTTCACATTAAGGTCTTGCTCTTCATCGTTCTTACAGATTGACATAATTAGTGACTACAAGTAAGAATAGTTAACACTTTGATCTCACCCCAGGCGATAAAAGAGAATGTTCTAGCTTCATTATACATAAGAACAGAGAATGTTCTAGCTTCATTATACATAAGAACAGAGAATGTTCTAGCTTCATTATACATAAGAACAGAGAATGTTCTAGCTTCATTATACATAAGAACAGAGAATGTTCTAGCTTCATCACACATAAGCACAGAGAATGTTGGGCAGGATTTTTTTGTTGTTCTACCTTAAATGAGAAAATAGAATGTTCTTGCTCCACACCAGCAGACCAGAGAATGTTCTAGCTCTATTCCAAAGAGGACACATAATATTTTAACTCCACTCCAGAAGAGAACACAGAATATTCTAGCTCCACCTCAGAAAAGCAGGGAATGTTCTAGCTCTATCTTAGAAGAGTATATGGAATGTTCTAGTTATATCCCAGGTAACTGTCAGACTTGCTGAATATCAACTCTATATGACTGGATATGTCAAAACACAGAGCCATTCAGATCAGAAGTACAACATGACAACCATTATTACACAACAAAAAATATATCCTCCAAGATCTGACTTTCCTCCTCCTCAAAATCTACAACACCCTCAGCCTCAAGACCTGTAACTCTCAAGCCTTCCAGGCCTGACACTCTTAGCTTATCCGAGCCTGACAATCTTAGCTTATCCGACCCTGACGCTCTTAGATTATCCGAGCCTGACACTCTTAGATTATCCGAGCCTGACACTCTTAGCTTATCCGACCCTGACGCTCTTAGATTATCCGAGCCTGACACTCTTAGATTATCCGAGCCTGACGCTCTTAGCTTATCCGAGCCTGACGCTCTTAGATTATCCGAGCCTGACACTCTTAGATTATCCGAGCCTGAAACTTTCAGGTCATCCATGTTCCGTATGAGATCCTTCACCAAAGAATACTCCTCAGAACTGTCGCAGCCATTACCACCAAAAGCTAATCTCTTTCTCTGAGAATTCTTGCCAATGTCAGCGTCATGAAATCTTGTCAAAACTGTGCTCTTCTCCGTGCCCGAGTCAATAAGAGACCTACTCTGCTTTACTACACCACCTCCTCTGTCCGCATCACCACCGTCACCACCACAGTCACTTCTCCCAGCTGCCATGCTGCTGCTGCTGGGCCTGGTCGTTCTCTTCAGCTCAAACAATTCCAGGACAGGGTCTTGATCATGGGAGACCACGGAAGACCTGAGTGGAGATGATGAAGAGAACTGTCTTGTATTCCTGTCTGCAAAGCCAGGAGCTGTCTTATCACAGCCACTCTGTCTGCTCTGTAGAACAGAGTCAAACTTGGCTGCTCTAAAATCCTTCCCGCTGTAGGTGAAGTTCTGGTCCAGCGACCTGGCCTTTGATATGCCTGAGTGCTGCCCTTGACCTCTCAGTCCTGAGACTGGTTCTGGCCCTGAGAGTGTCTTGATGATTTCCTCCACTGACAGTGTCTTGCTTCTGCCCAAACAAAAACAGAAATTTAATAACTTCATTGTGTGATTATATACTCTGACAATGGTATAACTTGATTATATACTCTGACACTGGTATAACTTGATTATATACTCTGACAATGGTATAACTTGATTATATACTCTGACAATGGTATAACTTGATTATATACTCTGACACTCGTATAACTTGATTATATACTCTGACACTCATATAACTTGATTATATACTCTGACACTTGTATAACTTGATTATATACTCTGACACTCGTATAACTTGATTATATACTCTGACAATGGTATAACTTGATTATATACTCTGACACTTGTATAACTTGATTATATACTCTGACACTCGTATAACTTGATTATATACTCTGACACTCATATAACTTGATTATATACTCTGACACTTGTATAACTTGATTATATACTCTGACACTTGTATAACTTGATTATATACTCTGACAATGGTATAACTTGATTATATACTCTGACACTTGTATAACTTGATTATATACTCTGACACTCGTATAACTTGATTATATACTCTGACACTCATATAACTTGATTATATACTCTGACACTTGTATAACTTGATTATATACTCTGACACTCGTATAACTTGATTATACACCCTGACACTCATATAACTTGATTATATACTCTGACACTTGTATAACTTTATTATATACTATGACACTCATATAACTTGATTATATACTCTGACACTTGTATAACTTGATTATATACTCTGACACTCGTATAACTTGATTATACACCCTGATACTCATATAACTTGATTATATACCCTGACACTCATATAACTTGATTATATACTCTGACACTTGTATAACTTTATTATATACTATGACACTCATATAACTTGATTATATACTCTGACACTTGTATAACTTGATTATATAATCTGACACTTGTATAACTTGATTATACTCTGACACTCTTAGATTATCCGAGCCTGACACTCTTAGCTTATCCGACCCTGACGCTCTTAGATTATCCGAGCCTGACACTCTTAGATTATCCGAGCCTGACGCTCTTAGCTTATCCGAGCCTGACGCTCTTAGATTATCCGAGCCTGACACTCTTAGATTATCCGAGCCTGAAACTTTCAGGTCATCCATGTTCCGTATGAGATCCTTCACCAAAGAATACTCCTCAGAACTGTCGCAGCCATTACCACCAAAAGCTAATCTCTTTCTCGGAGAATTCTTGCCAATGTCAGCGTCATGAAATCTTGTCAAAACTGTGCTCTTCTCCGTGCCCGAGTCAATAAGAGACCTACTCTGCTTTACTACACCACCTCCTCTGTCCGCGTCACCACCGTCACCACCACAGTCACTTCTCCCAGCTGCCATGCTGCTGCTGCTTAGCCTGCTCGTTCTCTTCAGCTCAAACAATTCCAGGACAGGGTCTTGATCATGGGAGACCACGGAAGACCTGAGTGGAGATGATGAAGAGAACTGTCTTGTATTCCTGTCTGCAAAGACAGGAGCTGTCTCATCACAGCCACTCTGTCTGCTCTGTAGAACAGAGTCAAACTTGGCTGCTCTAAAATCCTTCCCGCTGTAGGTGAAGTTCTGGTCCAGCGACCTGGCCTTTGATATGCCTGAGTGCTGCCCTTGACCTAGACCTCTCAGTCCTGAGACTGGTTCTGGCCCTGAGAGTGTCTTGATGATTTCCTCCACCGACAGTGTCTTGCTTCTGCCCAAACAAAAACAGAAATTTAATAACTTCATTGTGTGATTATATACTCTGACACTGGTATAACTTGATTATATACTCTGACACTTGTATAACTTGATTATATACTCTGACACTTGTATAACTTGATTATATACCCTGACACTCGTATAACTTGATTATATACTCTGACACTTGTATAACTTGATTATATACTCTGACACTTGTATAACTTGATTATATACTCTGACACTTGTATAACTTGATTATATACTCTGACACTTGTATAACTTGATTATATACTCTGACACTTGTATAACTTGATTATATACTCTGACACTTGTATAACTTGATTATATACCCTGACACTCGTATAACTTGATTATATACTCTGACACTCGTATAACTTGATTATATACTCTGACACTTGTATAACTTGATTATATACTCTGACACTTGTATAACTTGATTATATACTCTGACACTGGCATAATTTGCGTGATACATTTACATGTGTGAGTTTTAGAGTATCTGTGTGTGTCTGTGTGCTGGTGTATCTATATAATTTTAATGTAATTGTGTGATATACTTTCTTCTTTTATGTAATTCCTAACAGCAACACATATTTATTTATATAACAGTGATATATTACGCAAATGATGTATATAAATGTCATGATAACAACAATATCAGATGTCTGGAGACATATAAGCTTTATCAAAAGCATTAATAGAATTTAAGCGTCAATGTTAAATTATAAGATACTTGAATTGAAATTCAATTAATTGTTAAACACATGATATACCGGATGTTAACATATGAGGATCTGTATCAATATCTACTTACTCATCACTGTTAACATACGAGATATCTGTATCAATATCTACTTACTTGTCACTGTTAACATATGAGATATCTGTATCAATATCTACTTACTTGTCACTGTTAACATATGAGATATTTGTATCAATATCCACTTACTGGTCAGTATTAACATATGACATATTTGTATCAACATCCACTGCGTGAGGAGAACTCAGCTGCCGACATGACACACATACTTCGTTCTGACTGGCTGGTATACTCACATGATCTGGTTTCACCGCAGTTTCATTTTCTAAACAAAAGCAAAAAATAGTTTTGAAATATTTATGCCCACAGTCCAACCTGGCACATCAAATTTGGTAGCAACATTCACAACAATTATAAGATAAATAATTTGATGTCTATCATAACAAACAACAGACAACTAGATCCTGGTTATCACAGATAACTTGACAATGGTTACCACAGATAATTTGATGCTGGTTATCACAGATAACTAGGTGCTGGTTATCACAGATACCTTGGTGTTGGTTATCACATGTAACTAGATGTTGGTTATCACAGATAACTAGATGCTGGATCTGATTTAAAAGTGTGAATGGGTGCTTTAAATTTCTAAATACCTGGTTCTTGATCAAACACAAATCTCTATCTTTCAGCTTAAGCCTGCCACTAGAAATATGTTCACTACTTTTTACCTGACACTACATGACTTATGAGTGACCTGTCTCCACACATGACACTAGATGACTTATGAGTGACCTGTCTCCACACATGACACCAGATGACTTATGAGTGACCTGTCTCCACACATGACACCAGATGACTTATGAGTGACCTGTCTCCAAACATGACACCAGATGACTTATGAGTGACCTGTCTCCACACATGACACTAGATGACTTATGACTGACCTGTCTCTGCACATGACACTAGATGACTTATGAGTGACCTTCTCCACACATAACACTAGATGACTTATGAGTGACCTGTCTCCACACATAACACCAGATGACTTATGAGTGACCTGTCTCCACACATGACACCAGATGACTTATGAGTGACCTGTCTCCACACATGACACTAGATGACTTATGACCTGTCTGCACACATGACTTATGACTGACCTGTCTCCACACATGACACTAGATGACTTATGACTGACCTGTCTCCACACATGACACTAGATGACTTATGAGTGACCTGTCTCCACACATGACACCAGATGACTTATGAGTGACCTGTCTCCACACATGACACTAGATGACTTATGACCTGTCTGCACACATGACTTATGACCTATCTCCACATGTGATGCTAGATGACTAAGCCATATCTCCCCATGTATCATTAATTGACTTTTAACCATATCCCCACATAATAACTAAATAACTTTTAACCATTCTCCCCATAACACTAGATGACTTATGACCTGTCTCCACACATAACACTAAATGACTTATGACCTGTCTCCACACATAACACTAAATGACTTATGACCTGCCTCCAACATAACACTAGAAAACTTATGACCTGTCTCCACATATAACACTAAATGACTTATGACCTGTCTCCACATATAACACTAGATTACTTATGACCTGCCTCCACACATAACACTAGAAGACTTATGACCTGTCTCCACACATAACACTAGAAGACTTATGACCTGTCTCCACACATAACACTAGAAGACTTATGACCTGTCTCCACACATAACACTAGAAGACTTATGACCTGTCTCCACACATAACACTAGAAGACTTATGACCTGTCTCCACACATAACACTAGAAGACTTATGACCTGTCTCCACACATAACACTAGAAGACTTATGACCTGTCTCCACACATAACACTAGAAGACTTATGACCTGTCTCCACACATAACACTAGAAGACTTATGACCTGTCTCCACACATGACTTATGACTGACCTGTCTCCACACATGACACTAGATGACTTATGACTGACCTGTCTCTACACATGACACTAGATGACTTATGAGTGACCTGTCTCCACACATGACACCAGATGACTTATGAGTGACCTGTCTCCACACATGACACTAGATGACTTATGACATGTCTGCACACATGATATTACATGACTTATGACCTATCTCCACATGTGATGCTAGATGACTATGCCATATCTCCCCATGTATCATTAATTGACTTTTAACCATATCCCCACATAATAACTAAATAACTTTTAACCATTCTCCCCATAACACTAGATGACTTATGACCTGTCTCCACACATAACACTAAATGACTTATGACCTGTCTCCACACATAACACTAAATGACTTATGACCTGCCTCCACACATAACACTAGAAAACTTATGACCTGTCTCCACATATAACACTAAATGACTTATGACCTGTCTCCACATATAACACTAGATTACTTATGACCTGCCTCCACACATAACACTAGAAGACTTATGACCTGTCTCCACACATAACACTAGAAGACTTATGACCTGTCTCCACACATAACACTAGAAGACTTATGACCTGTCTCCACACATAACACTAGAAGACTTATGACCTGTCTCCACACATAACACTAGAAGACTTATGACCTGTCTCCACACATAACACTAGAAGACTTATGACCTGTCTCCACACATAACACTAGAAGACTTATGACCTGTCTCCACACATAACACTAGAAGACTTATGACCTGTCTCCACACATAACACTAGAAGACTTATGACCTGTCTCCACACATAACACTAGATGACCTCTGACCTCCCAACAAGATACCAGACAACTAAGTGCCACCTGGCAAACAAACGTGGGGCTGACCTGTGTCAGAATGGATGGAGTAGTTAAGTTTTCTCACAACGTCCTTGACCTTCTGCTTAGTGTATGTAACTTGAACCCCCTCATCTTTCTCTCGCACATGAGACAATTCATCTTCTTCTACAGCTGCTATCTTGGCTTTGCCAAGTGTGGCCTGCCTTGGCTCTTTACTGTATCCCTGGCTAGCTGTGCTCTTTATGGGTAGTGCTGCTCGGACTGTGTCACCACATACTTCTGCTGTCTCTGTCTGACCTTCACCTTGTAGCCTGCTGGTAATCACCGCAGGAGAAGTAGCACTAACGGGTAGTGGAGGTAACTTCTGTTCAGTCCCAGATCCTACACACACAGAAATGACATGTCAGCTGTATGAGTGACAGACAGGGCTGGACAGGGGGACATTGGAAATACCTGGTATAAATGACATACAGCAGACACCTGACACAACAGACATGCCCAGTACACCTAACAACAGACACAAGGGACACAGCTACACAACTGACATACCTGACACACAACACAACAGACACATCTGACACAAAAGAGACAGAAAGTAAGCATACATAACAAAATAGGCACATCTCACACAAGAGATACCTGGTACACCTGACAAAACAGACACCTGGTACACCTGACAAAACAGACACCTGGTACACCTGACAAAACAGACACCTGGTACACCTGACAAAACAGACACCTGGTACACCTGACAAAACAGACACCTGGTACACCTGACAAAACAGACACCTGGTACACCTGACAAAACAGACACCTGGTACACCTGACACAACAGACATCTGGTACACCTGACAAAACAGACACCTGGTACACCTGACAAAACAGACACCTGGTACACCTGACAAAACAGACACCTGGTACACCTGACACAACAGACATCTGGTACACCTGACAAAACAGACACCTGGTACACCTGACAAAACAGACACCTGGTACACCTGACACAAAAGATACCTGGTACATCTGACACAAAAGATACCTGGTACACCTGACACAAAAGACACCTGGTACACCTGACACAAGACACCTGGTACATCTGACACAAAAGATACCTGGTACACCTGACACAAAAGACACCTGGTACACCTGACACAAAAGATACCTGGTACACCTGACACAAAAGACACCTGGTACACCTGACACAAAAGATACCTGGTACACCTGACACAAAAGATACCTGGTACACCTGACACAAAAGACACCTGGTACATCTGATACAACAGACACCTGGTACATGTGACACAATAGACACCTGGTACACATGACACAACAGATACCTGGTACACCTGATACAAATGACACCTGGTACAACCTGACAAAACAGACATATGGTACACCTGACACAAGAGACACCTGGTACACCTGACATAAGAGACACCTGGTGCAACCTGACACAACAGACATCTGGTACACCTGGCACACAAGACACCTGGTACACCTGACACAACAGACACCTGGTACACCTGACACAAAAGACATCTGGTACACCTGACAAAACAGACACCTAGTACACCTGACACAAGAGACACATATGAAAGGTTGAACCCAATACAAAAAGTGGAGAATATGAACATTTAACCACAAGCTGAGATAATAAACATTTAACCATAATGCAGAAGGTAAAAATTTAACCGTAACATTTCTGAACCCAGCATATACTCACTATCATCATGTGCCAGTATGGCCTGTACTTGCTCTCCTCGACTTGTTCTCCTGGCCAGATCTTGCTTGGTGGCTTCCTGGAGCTCCACTCCAGACTTCTGTGACAGCAGACACAGCACAAATATCACACTGCGTACAGCAAAACATGCCAAGCCAAACGTACACTTCTTACATCCTTCTGTGACAGCAGACACAGCACAAATATCACACTGCATACAGCAAAACATGCCAAACCAAACACACACTTCTTACATCCTTCTGTGACAGCAGACGCAGCACAAATATTACACTGCGTACAGCAAAACATGCCAAGCCAAACACACACTTCTTACATCCTTCCCGTGCTGTTAAATGTCACAAGGGCTCGCATAGTTGTTTGCCAAGTTCTCATGTTCTCTGCGAGTCTTTCAACTTCATCAAGGGATGTTATGCCCACTAAACTGGCTTCTCTTAACAATGTCCTCTTTAGAGTTTCATGTGGTTGACCTCTTTTTCTTCAACCTGTTGTGCTCCACTTGATAGCT
Organism: Achatina immaculata; assembly: GCA_009760885.1. Taxonomy (NCBI): domain Eukaryota; kingdom Metazoa; phylum Mollusca; class Gastropoda; order Stylommatophora; family Achatinidae; genus Lissachatina; species Lissachatina immaculata. Next base: position 27,723,648 of record CM019710.1, on the reverse strand, counting down.
TGTTTTGGGATTCTCTGATTGTTTCTTCTCATTACATGTCCTACATATGTCCATCTCCATTTTCTGATCACCCATGAGACTGGTTGTTGTTTGCTCTTCTGTCTTATCTCTGTAAAGTAAAGTAAAGATAGTCCCATAGCAAATGCCGTAGGGGGTGAAGCGTTAGAGACCTCATTATGCTGGGTCATCAGCGTATGAGGTAGGGTGACCAGTTCCTTTCCTCGCTGCCTTTACTTCCCAGATTTTCTCTGGTACCCATTTTACGAGGCTGGGTCGACCTCGGGGCCGTATTGGTCGGAAAAAAAATCCCGCTCAGCTGGGGATTCGAACCCTCGACCATTTGGTTGCTAGACGAGTGCTCTAACCACTACGCTAGCCGGCCATATCTCTTATCTCTGTGTTGTTCTTAAATTCCTTCCACTTTATACCAAGTATTCTCCTTAGGCATCTGTTTTCAAAAGAGTCTAATTTCTTGTCTATTTCCTTAGTTGATTTCCAGCTTTCACATGCATAAATGAGGGTGGATATCACATTTGAATTGAATAATCTTAACTTGGTTTTTGTACTTATAACTTCCATATTCAAGTGTAGAGACATTGGAGACATAAAAAAATGACACATGGAGGACAGCAAAAATACCACACAGAGAATGGTAAAAATCTACAAAGAGAAAGACAAAAATACCACACAGAGGATGGTAAAAATACCACACAGAGGATGGTAAAAATACCACACAGAGGATGGTAAAAATATTACACAGAGGAAGACAAAAATACCATACAGAGGACAGCAAAAATACTACACAGAGGATGGCAAAATACCACAAAAAGGAAAGCAAAAATACCATACAGATGATATCAAAAATATGATACAGAGGACAGTAAAAACACCACATTCAAGAAAGTAAAATACCATTGAAGACAGCAAAAATAACCCAAGGGACAGTAAAAATACCACATTCAATAAAGTAAAATACCACTGAGGACAGGAAGAATAACCCAAGGGACAGTAAAAATACCACATTCAAGAAAGTAAAATACCACTGAGGACAGGAAGAATAACCCAAGGGACAGTAAAAAGACCACATTCAATAATGTAAAATACCATTGAGGACAGCAAAAATAACCAAAGGGACAGTACAAGAACCATTTAGACAACAAAAAAGAAATCACACAGAGAACTGAAAACAAATAAATGCTCATCTGGAGGACAAGAAATGCTGTAAGGACAACAGCAACAAGAAAATACTCAGTTAACATAACAAACAATACAAATTTAACAACAAAACAAATGTTCTTATGATACTTGCTACATCAGTCTTGTTCGAAGGATACTTACTATATCAATCTTTTTATAAGGATACTTGCTACATCAATCACCAGAAAACGCTAGAAAAACTTACAATAAAACTGGCAACAACAGAGTAAAAATATATCAGGACAGACAGCAAAGACTTCAACAGTTCTGGCAATGAGGTCTGCCATGTGTTGCTGCTAGCATGCTGGCTGCATTATCTCCACCTTTCAGCCTTACATATCCATCTTCAGCATGGCTTAGTTTTGGAAGCAGGTTTGCCTTTCCACAGCAACCTTCACTATTTCATAAATGTCAACATTTTTCTGTACATTCTTGCTCTCTCTTTCTCTGGCCTTTTGTGTTCCACTTGATAGCTTGTTTTGGTATTCTCTGATTGTTTCTTCTCATCACATGGCCTACATATGTCCATCTCCTTTTTCTGATCACTCATAAGACAGGTTTTGTTGTTTGCTCATCTGTCTTATCTCTGTGTTGGTCTTAAATTCCTTCCACTTTATACCACGTATTTTCCTTAGGCATCTGTTTTCAAAAGAGTCTAATTTCTTGTATATTTCTTTAGTTGATTTCCAGCTTTCGCATGCATAAATTAGGGTGGATATCACATTTGAATTGAATAATCTTAACTTGGTTTTTCTACCTATAACTTTTGAATTCCATATTCAAGTGTACAGACACTGGAGACATAAAAAAAGTAGGACATGCAAAACAGTACAAACACTGGAGACATAAAAAAGTAGGACATGCAAAACAGTACAAACACTGGAGACATAAAAAAGTAGGACATGCAAGACAGTACAAACAAACACTGGAGACATTAAAAAAAGTAGGACATGCAAGACAGTACAAACACTGGAGACATAAAAAAGTAGGACATGCAAGACAGTACAAACAAACACTGGAGACATTAAAAAAAGTAGGACATGCAAGACCATACAAACACTGGAGACATAAAAAAGTAGGACATGCAAGACAGTACAAACAAACACTGGAGACATAAAAAAAGTAGGACATGCAAGACAGTACAAACACTGGAGACATAAAAAAGTAGGACATGCAAGACAGTACAAACACACACTGGAGACATAAAAACATAAAAAAGTAGGACATGCAAGACAGTACAAACACACACTGGAGACATAAAAAAATGACACATGGAGGACAGCAAAAATACCACACAGAGGATGGTAAAAAATACTACAAAGAGAATGGTAAAAATACCATAAAGAGGATGGTAAAAATACCACACAGAGGATGGTAAAAATATTACACAGAGGAAGACAAAAATACCATACAGAGGACAGCAAAAATACTACACAGAGGATGGCAAAATACCACAAAAAGGAAAGCAAAAATACCATACAGATGATATCAGAAATATGACACAGAGGACAGTAAAAATGCTACATTCAAGAAAGTAAAATACCACTGAGGACAGCAAAAATAACCCAAGGGACAGTAAAAATACCACATTCAATAAAGTACAATACCACTGAGGACAGGAAGAATAACCCAAGGGACAGTAAAAATACCACATTCAATAATGTAAAATGCCACTGAGGACAGCAAAAATAACCCAAGGGACAGTAAAAGAACCATTTAGACAACAAAAAAGAAATCACACAGAGAAATGAAAACAAATAAATGATCATCTGGAGGACAAGAAATGCTGTAAGGACAACAGCAACAAGAAAATACTCAATTAACATAACAAACAATACAAATTTAACAACAAAACAAATGTTCTTATGATACTTGCTACATCAGTCTTGTTCGAAGGATACTTACTATATCAATCTTTTATAAGGATAATTGCTACATCAATCACCAGAAAATACTAGAAAAACTTCCAATAAAACTGGCAACAACAGAGTAAAAATATATCAGGACAGACAGCAAAGACTTCAACAGTTCTGGCAATGAGGTCTGCCATGTGTTGCTGCTAGCATGCTGGCTGCATTATCTCCACCTTTCAGCCTTACATATCCATCTTCAGCATGGCTTAGTTTTGGAAGCAGGTTTGCCTTTCCACAGCAACCTTCACTATTTCATAAATGTCAACATTTTTCTGTACATTCTTGCTCTCTCTTTCTCTCTCTGTGTCTCTCTCTCTCTATATCTCTGTCTATCTCTGTCTCTCTCTCTATCTCTGTCTCTCTCTGTCTCTCTATCTCTGTCTCTCTCTCTATCTCTCTCTGTCTCACTGTCTCTCTCTCTCTCTCTATCTCTGTCTCTCTCTATCTCTGTCTCTCTCTCTCTCTCTATCTCTGTCTCTCTCTATCTCTGTCTCTCTCTCTATCTCTCTCTGTGTCTCTCTCTCTATCTCTGTCTCTCTCTCTATCTCTCTCTGTCTCACTCTGTCTCTCTCTCTATCTCTGTCTCTCTCTCTATCTCTGTCTCTCTCTGTCTCTCTATCTCTGTCTCTCTCTCTATCTCTCTCTGTCTCACTCTGTCTCTCTCTCTCTATCTCTGTCTCTCTCTCTATCTCTGTCTCTCTCTCTGTCTCACTCTGTCTCTCTCTCTATCTCTGTCTCTCTGTCTCTCTCTCTATCTCTCTCTCTCTCTCATCTCTGTCTCTCTCTCTCTATCTCTGTCTCTCTCTCTATCTCTGTCTCTCTCTGTCTCTCTATCTCTGTCTCTCTGTCTCTCTCTCTATCTCTCTCTGTCTCACTCTGTCTCTCTCTCTATCTCTGTCTCTCTCTCTATCTCTGTCTCTCTCTCTATCTCTGTCTCTCTATCTCTGTCTCTCTGTCTCTCTCTCTATCTCTCTGTCTCACTCTGTCTCTCTCTCTATCTCTGTCTCTCTATCTATCTCTGTCTCTCTCTCTATCTCTGTCTCTCTCTCTATCTCTGTCTCTCTCTATCTCTGTCTCTCTCTCTATCTCTGTCTCTCTCTCTATCTCTGTCTCTCTCTATCTCTGTCTCTCTCTCTATCTCTCTCTGTCTCACTCTGTCTCTCTCTCTCTATCTCTGTCTCTCTCTGTCTCTCTCTCTCTATCTCTCTCTATCTCTATCTCTGTCTCTCTCTCTATCTCTCTCTATCTCTATCTCTGTCTCTCTCTCTATCTCTCTCTCTCTAGTAGGACATGCAAGACAGTACAAACACACACTGGAGACATAAAAACATAAAAAAGTAGGACATGCAAGACAGTACAAACACACACTGGAGACATAAAAAAATGACACATGGAGGACAGCAAAAATACCACACAGAGGATGGTAAAAAATACTACAAAGAGAATGGTAAAAAATACCATAAAGAGGATGGTAAAAAATACCACACAGAGGATGGTAAAAATATTACACAGAGGAAGACAAAAATACCATACAGAGGACAGCAAAAATACTACACAGAGGATGGCAAAATACCACAAAAAGGAAAGCAAAAATACCATACAGATGATATCAGAAATATGACACAGAGGACAGTAAAAATGCTACATTCAAGAAAGTAAAATACCACTGAGGACAGCAAAAATAACCCAAGGGACAGTAAAAATACCACATTCAATAAAGTACAATACCACTGAGGACAGGAAGAATAACCCAAGGGACAGTAAAAATACCACATTCAATAATGTAAAATGCCACTGAGGACAGCAAAAATAACCCAAGGGACAGTAAAAGAACCATTTAGACAACAAAAAAGAAATCACACAGAGAAATGAAAACAAATAAATGATCATCTGGAGGACAAGAAATGCTGTAAGGACAACAGCAACAAGAAAATACTCAATTAACATAACAAACAATACAAATTTAACAACAAAACAAATGTTCTTATGATACTTGCTACATCAGTCTTGTTCGAAGGATACTTACTATATCAATCTTTTTATAAGGATAATTGCTACATCAATCACCAGAAAATACTAGAAAAACTTCCAATAAAACTGGCAACAACAGAGTAAAAATATATCAGGACAGACAGCAAAGACTTCAACAGTTCTGGCAATGAGGTCTGCCATGTGTTGCTGCTAGCATGCTGGCTGCATTATCTCCACCTTTCAGCCTTACATATCCATCTTCAGCATGGCTTAGTTTTGGAAGCAGGTTTGCCTTTCCACAGCAACCTTCACTATTTCATAAATGTCAACATTTTTCTGTACATTCTTGCTCTCTCTTTCTCTCTCTCTGTCTCTCTCTCTATATCTCTGTCTATCTCTGTCTCTCTCTCTCTCTGTCTCTCTCTGTCTCTCTCTGTCTCTCTCTGTATCTCTCTCTATCTCTATCTCTGTCTCTCTCTCTATCTCTCTCTATCTCTCTGTCTCTCTCTCTATCTCTCTCTCTCTATCTCTGTCTCTCTCTCTATCTCTGTCTCTATCTCTGTCTATCTCTGTCTCTCTCTGTCTCTCTCTCTATCTCTGTCTCTCTCTCTATCTCTCTCTGTCTCACTCTGTCTCTCTCTATCTCTGTCTCTCTTTCTCTCTCTCTCTCTCTGGGCCTCAGAGCAGTGAAGAAGAAGCACAGGATCATGTCAAAACAGGAGCTAGTTACAGCGGCCATGTTTTCAATCCCTTGCTGGTGCTGAAACAGAAGGTGGTGCATGATACTTCTTTAGCAGACTCCACCTCTAACAGACCTATGACAATCCTAGCCCCATCAGCCATGCTAGGACTATTACTGTGGGTAACTCAGGGAAAGTGTGACATGGTCTTGGCACAAGCAACGGATCACTGACCATCAAATCAGACAGGGTCTTCACTCCCTTTTCCACAGATAGTTTTATGCTTTTAACAACAAAACAACCACTTAACATTCTTACCTGTCTTAACACCTGTGTTCTCACCTGTGTGGTGGCTATTTCATTTTTCTGTGAATTCTTATCTCTGGAAGAGCTCAACACTAACTGTTCTTTCATCTAAAATAAACAACAGTCATATTACTTGGCTGATATTGTCATCTAACATATTATCTGTAATACTGGTAATACTTAACATGGTTACAGCTGGTGACAATGAACTTGTTATCAGTACTACTTAACATGGTTACAGCTGGTGACAATGAACTTGCTATCAGTACTACTTAACATGGTCACAGCTGGTGACAATGAACTTGTTATCAGTACTACTTAACATGGTCACAGCTGGTGACAAAATACCACAAAAAGGAAAGCAAAAATACCATACAGATGATATCAGAAATATGACACAGAGGACAGTAAAAATGCTACATTCAAGAAAGTAAAATACCACTGAGGACAGCAAAAATAACCCAAGGGACAGTAAAAATACCACATTCAATAAAGTACAATACCACTGAGGACAGGAAGAATAACCCAAGGGACAGTAAAAATACCACATTCAATAATGTAAAATGCCACTGAGGACAGCAAAAATAACCCAAGGGACAGTAAAAGAACCATTTAGACAACAAAAAAGAAATCACACAGAGAAATGAAAACAAATAAATGATCATCTGGAGGACAAGAAATGCTGTAAGGACAACAGCAACAAGAAAATACTCAATTAACATAACAAACAATACAAATTTAACAACAAAACAAATGTTCTTATGATACTTGCTACATCAGTCTTGTTCGAAGGATACTTACTATATCAATCTTTTTATAAGGATAATTGCTACATCAATCACCAGAAAATACTAGAAAAACTTCCAATAAAACTGGCAACAACAGAGTAAAAATATATCAGGACAGACAGCAAAGACTTCAACAGTTCTGGCAATGAGGTCTGCCATGTGTTGCTGCTAGCATGCTGGCTGCATTATCTCCACCTTTCAGCCTTACATATCCATCTTCAGCATGGCTTAGTTTTGGAAGCAGGTTTGCCTTTCCACAGCAACCTTCACTATTTCATAAATGTCAACATTTTTCTGTACATTCTTGCTCTCTCTTTCTCTCTCTCTGTCTCTCTCTCTATATCTCTGTCTATCTCTGTCTCTCTCTCTATCTCTGTCTATCTCTGTCTCTCTCTGTCTCTCTCTGTATCTCTCTCTATCTCTATCTCTGTCTCTCTCTCTATCTCTCTCTCTATCTCTGTCTCTCTCTCTATCTCTCTCTCTCTATCTCTGTCTCTCTCTCTATCTCTGTCTCTATCTCTGTCTATCTCTGTCTCTCTCTGTCTCTCTCTCTATCTCTGTCTCTCTCTCTATCTCTCTCTGTCTCACTCTGTCTCTCTCTCTCTCTCTATCTCTGTCTCTCTCTCTCTCTCTCTCTCTGGGCCTCAGAGCAGTGAAGAAGAAGAAGAAGCACAGGATCATGTCAAAACAGGAGCTAGTTACAGCGGCCATGTTTTCAATCCCTTGCTGGTGCTGAAACAGAAGGTGGTGCATGATACTTCTTTAGCAGACTCCACCTCTAACAGACCTATGACAATCCTAGCCCCATCAGCCATGCTAGGACTATTACTGTGGGTAACTCAGGGAAAGTGTGACATGGTCTTGGCACAAGCAACGGATCACTGACCATCAAATCAGACAGGGTCTTCACTCCCTTTTCCACAGATAGTTTTATGCTTTTAACAACAAAACAACCACTTAACATTCTTACCTGTCTTAACACCTGTGTTCTCACCTGTGTGGTGGCTATTTCATTTTTCTGTGAATTCTTATCTCTGGAAGAGCTCAACACTAACTGTTCTTTCATCTAAAATAAACAACAGTCATATTACTTGGCTGATATTGTCATCTAACATATTATCTGTAATACTGGTAATACTTAACATGGTTACAGCTGGTGACAATGAACTTGTTATCAGTACTACTTAACATGGTTACAGCTGGTGACAATGAACTTGCTATCAGTACTACTTAACATGGTCACAGCTGGTGACAATGAACTTGTTATCAGTACTACTTAACATGGTCACAGCTGGTGACAATGAACTTGTTATCAGTACTACTTAACATGGTCACAGCTGGTGAGAATGAACTTGTTATCAGTACTACTTAACATGGCCACAGCTGGTGACAATGAACTTGTTATCAGTACTACTTAACATGGCCACAGCTGGTGACAATGAACTTGTTATCAGTACTACTTAACATGGCCACAGCTGGTGACAATGAACTTGTTATCAGTACTACTTAACATGGTCCCAGCTGGTGACAATGAACTTGTTATCAGTACTACTTAACATGGTCACAGCTGGTGACAATGAACTTGTTATCAGTACTACTTAACATGGTCACAGCTGGTGACAATGAACTTGTTATCAGTACCACTTAACATGGTCACAGCTGGTGACAATGAACTTGTTATCAGTACCACTTAACATGGTCACAGCTGGTGACAATGAACTTATTATCAGTACTACTTAACATGGTTACAGCTAGTGACAATGAATTTGTTATCAGTACTACTTAACATGGTTACAGCTGGTGATAATGAACTTATTATCAGTACTACTTAACATGGTCACAGCTGGTGACAATGAACTTGTTATCATTATTACTTATAGCAGTTACAAGCTTCTCTTACATCAGACAAGATTATGTGGACAAACCCACATCAGGACAAATGGACCTGAGCTGATGTCAACAAACCCACATCAGGAGAAATTGACATGAGCTGATGTCAACAAACTGAACAAACCCACATCAGGAGAAACTGACATGAGCTGATGTCAACAAACTGAACAAACCTACATCAGGAGAAACTGACATGAGCTGATGTCAACAAACTGAACAAACCCACATTAGGAGAAACTGACATGAGCTGATGTCAACAAACTGAACAAACCCACATTAGGAGAAACTGACATGAGCTGATGTCAACAAACTGAACAAACTCACATCAGTAGAAACTGACATGAGCTGATGTCAACAAACTGAACAAACCCACATCAGGAGAAACTGACATGAGCTGATGTCAACAAACTGAACAAACTCACATCAGGAGAAACTGACATGAGCTGATGTCAACAAACTGAACAAACCCACATCAGGAGAAATTGACATGAGCTGATGACAACAAACTGAACAAACCCACATCAGGAGAAACTGACATGAGCTGATGTCAACAAACTGAACAAACCCACATCAGGAGAAATTGACATGAGCTGATGCCAACAAACTGAACAAACCCACATCAGGAGAAACTGACATGAGCTGATGTCAACAAAAAAAAAAACCTTGTGATCAAAGATGGCACTAACCCTGAGCTGCTCTTCTTGCTCGGCCAAAATCTTCCTGAGTTTTGCTTGCTCTTCCAGGAGCAAGGCCCTCTGTTTCAACAGCTCAGACTTGCGTTCCTTTGCTGACATCTGAGCAGGGGAACAAACCATCACACAATGTCATGTAACAATCAGAACATCACACAATGTCATGTAACAATCAGAACATCACACAATGTCATGTAACAATCAGAACATCACACAATGTCATGTAACAATCAGAACATCACACAATGTCATGTAACAATCAGAACATCACACAATGTCATGTAACAATCAGAACATCACACAATGTCATGTAACAATCAGAACATCACACAATGTCATGTAACAATCAGAACATCACACAATGTCATGTAACAATCAGAACATCACACAATGTCATGTAACAATCAGAACATCACACAATGTCATGTAACAAGCAAAACATCACATATGTCATGTAACAATCATAATATCACATATGTTATGTAATAACAAAATCATGTCATATGTGACAAAAAAACAGCAAAAACAACCTACATGTGACATAATACAAATAAAGCATTACACATGAGAAATAACAGCAAAGCCATCTCATATGTGATAGAACAAAAACATCACTCATGTGACATTATAACAGGGAAAACACAATCAAACAACTTTACTCTTCATGTACACTTAACACAGACACAGGTGATTTCATGTACCTGTTGTATCTGAGATGTCAGTATATGGGTGAGGGTATTATATATATATATATATATATATATATATTATATGTGTGTATACATATATATATGTATATATATATGTGTGTGTGTGTGTGTATATACATATATATATGTATGTATATGTATGTATGTGTGTGTATATATATATATATATATATAAGGTGTGAGTATATATGAGGTGTGGGTATACAGGGTCTTGGCACAAGCAACAGATCACTGACCATCAAATCAGACATGTGAGGGTATATATGTGAGATGTGGGTATGCATGTTTAGATATACATGTGAGGGTATATATGTGAGATGTGGGTATATGTGTGAGGTGTTGGTGTACATATGAGGGTATATGTGAGCTGCGGGTATACATGTGAGGTGTGGGTATACATATGAGGGCATATATGTGAGGTGAGGGTATATATGTGAGATGTGGGTGCACATATAAGGGTATATATGTGAGATGTGGGTATACATTTGAGGGTATATATGTGGTGTGTGTACACATGAGGGTATATATGTGAGATGTGGGTGCACATATAAGGGTATATATGTGAGGTGAGGGTATATATATGAGGGTATATAACGTGAGGTGCGTGTATACATCAGGGTATATATGTGAGGTGTGGGTATACATCAGGGTATATATGTGAGGTGTGGGTATACATCAGGGTATATATGTGAGGTGTGGGTATACATCAGGGTATATATGTGAGGTGTGGGTATACATCAGGGTATATATGTGAGGTGTGTGTATACATCAGGGTATATATGTGAGGTGTGGGTATACATCTGAGGGTATATATGTGGTTTGTGTACACATGAAGGTATATATGTGAAGTGTGGGTACACATGTGAGGGTATATATATGAGGTGTGGGTATACATGTGAAGGTTACATATCTGCCAGGAACTGACCTGTCTATACTTGTCCATGTCAAGAACCTCTAGAGAATCTCCCTTTCTCTCATGAAAGAAACCCTGTGAAAACTTTGCTTCTGTCTCCTGTCCAGGCATCACTGCCTTCTCCTCCTCCTGATCCACGATTCTAATGTGCAGGTTCCTGTTAACCCCTTCAGTCCCAAGCTTTGCTTCCCTGTGCTTCACATCACCAACATCACCAACAGCAACATCACCAACAGCAACATCACGCTGGCGTTGCTGACTATCATCAGAAAATGATCTCACAAAGTCCCCAAACTCTGAACTCTTCTGGGTACTGGACATGATAGGTGCTAGCACTGGTCTGTAACATGGCGGCACAGCCTTTGCCTTCTTCTTCCTCTTCATTTTCATGCTATTTTGTGTCGTGCTTGTGGCCACATCTACATGCACAGTATTTAGTTCTGTGGCTGGACTTTCCTTGCTTGATTCTCTGAGCGGACGCTCAAGGTCTGATTCTCTGAGCGGACGCTCAAGGTCTGATTCTCTGAGCGGATGATCAAGGTCTGATTCTTGTACAGACTTTAAAACTTCTGCCTGGCTCTGCATAAGCCGAGCAATAAGTTCATTTTTCTCAACAGACAAACGTCCTGGACCCAAAACATCAAAATCTGGCGATGTATTGGATACAAAAATAGGTTTCTCTGAGACCCTGGTGGCCTTGCCAGGGCAGATTTGTCTTGGTGATGAGACTCCGCTGGTCTGGCATTGTTTAGACGCAAAATTCTCCGCCGGACCATGCGAACACAGCTGCTCCTGGTCAGATGTTTCTTTTGTTGACACTGCTCGCTCACCAATCATGTCTTCTGTCTCTACCTCGTCCAATTCAAATCTGGGACTGGCTGGAACTGTGGCTGGTGGAAGACACTTAAGACTTTCAGGTGGAAGACACTTAAGACTTTCAGCTGTGACTGCCAGGACCTGTTTCTGACATGCGAGCTGTCTGTCAATCAAGGCTGTGAAAGGTCTGTGAGGGCGGAGCTGTAGATCATCTGGAAAGGTGGACTGTGTGAAAGAAAGCTGGACTTGGGTGGAGCAGTCCCCTATACCAACCTCACTTTTGTCACTCAAGTCTTGTCTGGATAAACCGCCTCCTATGCCATCTGAAAGAAAGTCAACACTGGAACAAATTATGATGTAGACCAACACGGGGTTCTTCATTTTATAAACAGACAATCTGATATCACAAACTTACGAAAGTATGTATGTTCTTCAGGTTACAATCAGAGATAAGAATAAAGTCTATCTGAGGTTACAATCAGAGATAAGAATAAAGTCTATCTGAGGTGTGGGTATACAGGGTCTTGGCACAAGCAACAGATCACTGACCATCAAATCAGACATGTGAGGGTATATATGTGAGATGTGGGTATACATGTGAGGGTATATATATGAGGTGTGGGTATACATGTGAGGTGTGGGTATACGTGTGAGGTGTCGGTGTACATATGAGGGTATATGTGAGCTGCGGGTATACATGTGAGGTGTGGGTATACATATGAGGGCATATATGTGAGGTGCGTGTATACATCAGGGTATATATGTGAGATGTGGGTATACATCTGAGGGTATATATGTGGTGTGTGTACACATGAGGGTATATATATGAAGTGTGGGTACACATGTGAAGGTATATATGTGAGGTGTAGGTATATATATGAGGGTATATAACGTGAGGTGCGTGTATACATCAGGGTATATATGTGAGGTGTGGGTATACATCTGAGGGTATATATGTGGTTTGTGTACACACGATGGTATATATGTGAAGTGTGGGTACACATGTGAGGGTATATATATGAGGTGTGGGTATACATGTGAAGGTTACATATCTGCCAGGAACTGACCTGTCTATACTTGTCCATGTCAAGAACCTCTAGAGAATCTCCCTTTCTCTCATGAAAGAAACCCTGTGAAAACTTTGCTTCTGTCTCCTGTCCAGGCATCACTGCCTTCTCCTCCTCCTGATCCACGATTCTGATGTGCAGGTTCCTGTTAACCCCTTCAGTCCCAAGCTTTGCTTCCCTGTGCTTCACATCACCAACATCACCAACAGCAACATCACGCTGGTGCTGTTGACCATCATCAGAAAACGATCTCACAAAGTCTCCAAACTCTGAACTCTTCTGGGTACTGGACATGATAGGTGCTAGCACTGGTCTGTAACATGGCGGCACAGCCTTTGCCTTCTTCTTCCTCTTCATTTTCATGCTATTTTGTGTCGTGCTTGTGGCCACATCTACATGCACAGTATTTAGTTCTGTGGCTGGACTTTCCTTGCTTGATTCTCTGAGCGGACGCTCAAGGTCTGATTCTCTGAGCGGACGCTCAAGGTCTGATTCTCTAAGCGGATGATCAAGGTCTGATTCTTGTACAGACTTTAAAACTTCTGCCTGGCTCTGCATAAGCCGAGCAATAAGTTCATTTTTCTCAACAGACAAACGTCCTGGACCCAAAACATCAAAATCTGGCGATGTATTGGATACAAAAATAGGTTTCTCTGAGACCCTGGTGGCCTTGCCAGGGCAGATTTGTCTTGGTGATGAGACTCCGCTGGTCTGGCATTGTTTAGACGCAAAATTCTCCGCCGGACCATGCGAACACAGCTGCTCCTGGTCAGATGTTTCTTTTGTTGACACTGCTCGCTCACCAATCATGTCTTCTGTCTCTACCTCGTCCAATTCAAATCTGGGACTGGCTGGAACTGTGGCTGGTGGAAGACACTTAAGACTTTCAGGTGGAAGACACTTAAGACTTTCAGCTGTGACTGCCAGGACCTGTTTCTGACATGCGAGCTGTCTGTCAATCAAGGCTGTGAAAGGTCTGTGAGGGCGGAGCTGTAGATCATCTGGAAAGGTGGACTGTGTGAAAGAAAGCTGGACTTGGGTGGAGCAGTCCCCTATACCAACCTCACTTTTGTCACTCAAGTCTTGTCTGGATAAACCGCCTCCTATGCCATCTGAAAGAAAGTCAACACTGGAACAAATTATGATGTAGACCAACACGGGGTTCTTCATTTTATAAACAGACAATCTGATATCACAAACTTACGAAAGTATGTATGTTCTTCAGGTTACAATCAGAGATAAGAATAAAGTCTATCTGAGGTTACAATCAGAGATAAGAATAAAGTCTATCTGAGGTTACAATCAAAGTTAAGAATAAAGTCTATCTGAGGTTACAATCACAGATAAGAATAAAGTCTATCTGAAGTTACAATCAAAGTTAAGAATAAAGTCTATCTGAGGTTACAATCAAAGTTAAGAATAAAGTCTATCTGAGGTTACAATCACAGATAAGAATAAAGTCTATCTGAGGTTACAATCACAGATAAGAATAAAGTCTATCTGAGGTTACAATCAAAATTAAGAATAAAGTCTATCTGAGGTTACAATCACAGATAAGAATAAAGTCTATCTGAGGTTACAATCAAAGTTAAGAATAAAGTCTATTTTGGGTTACAATCACAGATAAGAATAAAGTCTATCATCTTCTCCTTTATTCCAGGTTGAGATTGTTCTTCTTATCCACAACATCATCTACTGAATTATCACAACTTCTCTGTCTGATCGTGATTTTGTCTAACACTCCATCCACTCATATAAACTTTCAACTGACTGAATGTGATTTTGTCTAACACTCCTTCCACTCATATAAACTTTCAACTGACTGAATGTGATTTTGTCTAACACTCCCTCCACTCATATAAACTTTCAACTGACTGAATGTGATTTTGTCTAACACTCCCTTCACTCATATAAACTTTCCCCTGACTGAATGTGATTTTGTCTAACACTCTCTTCATTCATATAAACTTTCACCTGACTGAATGTGATTTTGTCTAACACTCTCTTCACTCATATAAGCTTTCACCTGACTGAATGTGGTTTTGTCTAACACTCTCTTCACTCATATAAACTTTCCCCTGACTGAATGAATGAAAGAGAAGAAGGTATACACACACCCTAACACTCTCACTATCCTGTCTGTAGGATATAAACCTGGCCCCTGCCAGTATGTAAGTTATCAACTTGACCCTCTGTTTGTATGTAAAATATAAACCTGACCCCTGTCTGTATGTAAGATACAAAGCTGGCCCCTGTCTATATGTAAGTTATAAACCTGACCCTTTGTTTGTATGTAAGATATAAACCTGACCCCTGTCTGTATGTAAGATACAAACCTGGCCCCTGTCTATATGTAAGTTATAAACTTGACCCTTTGTTTGTATGTAAGATATAAACCTGGCCCCTGTCTGTATGTATGATATAAACCTGACCCTTGTCTGTATGTAAGATATAAACCTGATCCTTGTCTATATGTAAGATATAAACCTGGTCCCTGTCTTTATGTAAGATATAAACCTGGCCAATGTCTGTATGTAAGATATAAACCTGACCCCTGTCTGTATGTAATATATAAACTTGACCTTCTGTCTGTAAGAAAGATATAAACCTGACCCTTGTCTGTATGTAAGATACAAATCTGACCATTGACCTGACTGTATGTAAGATATAAACCTGGCCCTCTATCTGTAAGTAGGATATAACTTTACCCTCTGTCTGTATGTAAGATATAAACTTGGCCTTCTGTCTGTAAGTAAGATATAAACCTGACCCCCATCTGTAAGTAACATATATAAACATGACACCCATCTCTAAGTAAAATATAAACCTGACCCTTGTCTGTATGGAAGATATAAACCTGACTTCTGTCTGTATGTAAGATATAAACCCGACCCCTGTCTGTATGTAAGATATAAACCTGACCTGTCTGTATATAAGATATAAACCTGACCCCTGTCTATATGTAAGATATAAACCTGACCCCTGTCTGTATGTAAGATATAAACCTGACCTCTGTCTGTAAGTAAGATATAAACCTGGCCCTGTCTGTATGTAATATATGAACTTGACCCTCTGTCTATAAGTAAGATATATACCCTCTGTCTGTATGTAAGATATAAACTTTAGCCTCTGTCTGTATGTAAGATATAAATCTGACCCTTCTCTGTATGTAAGATATAAACCTGACCCCTGTCTGTATGTATGATATAAACCCAACCCCTGTCTGTATGTAAGATATAAACCTGATCCTGTCTGTATGTAAGATATAAACCTGACCTCTGTCTGTATGTAAAATAAAAACTTGACCCCCATCTGTAAGTAAGATATAAACCTGACCCCTGTCTGTAAGAAAGATATAAACCTGGCCCCTGTCTGTATGTAAGATATAAACCTGACCCCTGTCTGTAAGTAAGATATAAACTTTACCCTCTGTCTGTATGTAAGATATAAACTAGACCCTCTGTCTGTAAGTAAAATATAAACCTGACCCCAATCTGTAAGTAAGATATAAACCTGACCCTTGTGTGTATGTAAGATACAAACCTGACCCTTGTCTGTATGTAAGATACAAACCTGAACCCTGACTGTATGTAAGACATAAACCTGGCCTGTCCGTATGTAAGATATAAACTTGACCCTCTGTCTGTAAGTAGGATATAAACTGTACCCTCTGTCTGTAAGTAAGATATAAACCTGACCCCCGTCTGTAAGTAACATATATAAACATGACCCCTGTCTCTAAGTAAGATATAAACCTGACCCCTGTCTGTATGTAAGATATAAACCTGACCCCTGTCTGTATGTAAGATATAAACTTGACCCCCATCTGTAAGTAAGATATAAACCTGACTTCTGTCAGTATGTAAGATATAAACCTGACCCCTGTCTGTTTGTAAGATATAAACTTGACCCCCGTCTGTAAGTAAGATATAAACCTGACCCCCATCTGTAAGTAAGATATAAACCTGACCCCCGTCTGTAAGGAAGATATAAACCTGACCCCCGTCTGTAAGGAAGATATACTGTTCATAAAATGAAACGCAACACTACTGCAGTCGTAATGGATGCCAAATTTTAAATTTGTATCAAAATTTTATTTTAAGGAATTTATGTTTCATTCTTGGCATGAAAAAACTTTAACAATGAAATGATGTTCATTAAATTTTGTTTGGACTTTTATTCTTTGTGACTGAGGCCTCCGTTTCAGTAAGGTGTATGGCCTCCTCTGGCCTGTATCAGAGAATGACATCTTGACATGGATCTGATTAGCCGCTGGATCTGTTGTTGTGAGATGACTGCCCACTCTTCCCGCAGTGCAAGAGACAACTGTCGGAGATTGGTTGGTGTCACGTCTCACTGGCGGACTTGTCTGTAGAGTTCATCCCATAAGTGTTCTATTGGGTTCATGTCTGATGACATGGATGGCCATGGAATGGTCTGGACGTTGTAGTCAGCGAGCAACTGGGTGGTGAGTTGTGCCACATGAAGTCAAGCGTTATCCTGCCGAAAAATCGACCCTGATGCAGCCAGAAGTAGAAGGACGCTAGGACGAAGAATTTCAGTGACGTATCGCTGGGCATTCAGGCATCCTTCAATTTGCACCAGGTCACTTCTTCCCATTAAGCTGATCGTCCCCCACACCAGTACACCTCCACCACCATGTGGAGGAGCCTCATCCACGAAGTTCTGGGCGTAGCGTTCATGTGGTAAACTCTTCTCCGTCTATCCTGTCGCTGGAGCAGAAAGAATGATTCATCACAGAACCTTCTCCAATCATTCACAACGGTCTATTGACAATGCTGGTTCGCCCACTGCAGTTGGTTCTGGTGATGCCAGTCCGTAAGAACAGGACCTCTGTAGGGTTTTCTAGCCCAAAAGACCAGCGTCATGCAGCCGGTTCCTGACCATTTGATCTGAAATTCAATGAGCTGCTATCATTGACTGGACTGCTGAGAACGCAGATGCAAATCGATTCCTGAGGTGACGCAGCCGTATGAAGCAGTCTTTGGCAGGAGTTGTGGCTATGGGTCTTTCACTGCACAGCTGGTCTGCAACTGAGCTAGTTTCTTGAAATCATCTCCAAAGGTGACTAATGGTGCTTCTAACCACTTTCTGACTTTCCAGTCTGTAAACGTCCAATGATGACGAGTCGTTCTGTAGTGAGATGACCCATACTTGCGCGCTGAATTTTCAAATGAACTGATTCGAGGAACGTCAATATTTTATGGGCATTCAATAACATGGTCAGTGGGTTTTGTGTTCAGTAAGTTTCACGGGAATCTCGTGAACCTGTCATGAGTTATTGTCAAAAATGCTGTTTTGACTAATGTCGCTTTTCTGTGCTCATGAATCATCTGCCGAGTACAGTTCAGGTCAGTATGTGAAGCTGATGTCCAAGTGAAAGTGTCAGGCAATTTGCCCTTGTCTGATCAGCAAACTTCAGTTTAAATTATTGCAACATCGTATTTGCTGCGTTTCTTTTTTGAACAGTATATAAACCGGACCTATCTGTAGTAAGATATAAACCTGACCCTTCTGTAAGATATAAACCTGATCCCTGTCTGTAGATAAGATATAAACCTGATCCCTGTCTGTAAGTAGGATATAAGCCTGATTCCTGTCTGTAAGTAGGATATAAACCTGATCCCTGTCTGTAGATAAGATATAAACTGATTCCTGTCTGTAGATAAGATATAACCTGATTCCTGTCCATAGGTAAGATAAGATCCTTAACACTATTTATATGATATGACATCTGTCTTAACTAACCTTTCACCTCCTCTCTGTATTTGGTAGAGGTCACTGGGTTGCTATCATGTGTGACCTTGAAAGCTGACTTGGCAAATTTATCATCCTCTGACTGACTCTGCTGATAAACAAAAGTGTATCAACAATTTCAAACACCAAAGTCACAGATGAAATGTGAAGATGGTATTATCATCAAATCCATGACAGTCCTACAACAGCAACAACAGAGATACATACAGCAACATCAGAGATACATACAGCAACAACAGTGATACATACAGCAACAACAGTGATATATACAGCAACATCAGAGATACATACAGCAACATCAGAGATACATACAGCAACAACAGTGATACATACAGCAACAACAGTGATACATACAGAAACATCAGTAATACAAACAGCAACAACAGTGATACATACAGCAACATTAATGACACATACAGCAAAAACAGTGACACATACAGCAACAACAGTGACACATACAGCAACATCAGTGACACATACAGCAACATCAGTGACACATACACAACATCACTGGCGGACTTGTCTGTAGAGTTCATCCCATAAGTGTTCTATTGGGTTCATGTCTGATGACATGGATGGCCATGGAATGGTCTGGACGTTGTAGTCAGCGAGCAACTGGGTGGTGAGTTGTGCCACATGAGGTCAAGCGTTATCCTGCCGAAAAATCGACCCTGATGCAGCCAGAAGTAGAAGGACGCTAGGACGAAGAATTTCAGTGACGTATCGCTGGGCATTCAGGCATCCTTCAATTTGCACCAGGTCACTTCTTCCCATTAAGCTGATCGTCCCCCACACCAGTACACCTCCACCACCATGTGGAGGAGCCTCATCCACGAAGTTCTGGGCGTAGCGTTCATGTGGTAAACTCTTCTCCGTCTATCCTGTCGCTGGAGCAGAAAGAATGATTCATCACAGAACCTTCTCCAATCATTCACAACGGTCTATTGACAATGCTGGTTCGCCCACTGCAGTTGGTTCTGGTGATGCCAGTCCGTAAGAACAGGACCTCTGTAGGGTTTTCTAGCCCAAAAGACCAGCGTCATGCAGCCGGTTCCTGACCATTTGATCTGAAATTCAATGAGCTGCTATCATTGACTGGACTGCTGAGAACGCAGATGCAAATCGATTCCTGAGGTGACGCAGCCGTATGAAGCAGTCTTTGGCAGGAGTTGTGGCTATGGGTCTTTCACTGCACAGCTGGTCTGCAACTGAGCTAGTTTCTTGAAATCATCTCCAAAGGTGACTAATGGTGCTTCTAACCACTTTCTGACTTTCCAGTCTGTAAACGTCCAATGATGACGAGTCGTTCTGTAGTGAGATGACCCATACTTGCGCGCTGAATTTTCAAATGAACTGATTCGAGGAACGTCAATATTTTATGGGCATTCAATAACATGGTCAGTGGGTTTTGTGTTCAGTAAGTTTCACGGGAATCTCGTGAACCTGTCATGAGTTATTGTCAAAAATGCTGTTTTGACTAATGTCGCTTTTCTGTGCTCATGAATCATCTGCCGAGTACAGTTCAGGTCAGTATGTGAAGCTGATGTCCAAGTGAAAGTGTCAGGCAATTTGCCCTTGTCTGATCAGCAAACTTCAGTTTAAATTATTGCAACATCGTATTTGCTGCGTTTCTTTTTTTGAACAGTATATAAACCGGACCTATCTGTAGGTAAGATATAAACCTGACCCTTCTGTAAGATATAAACCTGATCCCTGTCTGTAGATAAGATATAAACCTGATCCCTGTCTGTAAGTAGGATATAAGCCTGATTCCTGTCTGTAAGTAGGATATAAACCTGATCCCTGTCTGTAGATAAGATATAAACTGATTCCTGTCTGTAGATAAGATATAACCTGATTCCTGTCCATAGGTAAGATAAGATCCTTAACACTATTTATATGATATGACATCTGTCTTAACTAACCTTTCACCTCCTCTCTGTATTTGGTAGAGGTCACTGGGTTGCTATCATGTGTGACCTTGAAAGCTGACTTGGCAAATTTATCATCCTCTGACTGACTCTGCTGATAAACAAAAGTGTATCAACAATTTCAAACACCAAAGTCACAGATGAAATGTGAAGATGGTATTATCATCAAATCCATGACAGTCCTACAACAGCAACATCAGAGATACATACAGCAACATCAGAGATACATACAGCAACAACAGTGATACATACAGCAACAACAGTGATATATACAGCAACATCAGAGATACATACAGCAACATCAGTGATACATACAGTAAAAACAGTGATACATACAGCAACAACAGTGATACATACAGAAACACCAGTAATACAAACAGCAACAACAGTGATACATACAGCAACATTAATGACACATACAGCAAAAACAGTGACACATACAGCAACAACAGTGACACATACAGCAACATCAGTGACACATACAGCAACATCAGTGACACATACAGCAACAACAGTGACACACACAGCAACAACAGTGACACATACACAACATCAGTGACACATACAGCAACAACAGCGACACATACAACAACAACAGTGACATATACAACAACATTAGCAACATATTCAACAACAGAAGCCATTGTGTCCAACACTTTAAAAAGTTGACCTAATTTATAAACACTTAAGAAGCTGACCTTCATTTTCTGTTTCATAAACAACCTACTTCCTTTAACCTACCTTTTCTGACTGCTGCTCTGGTACCTGCTGCTGTGGCTGATGATGAAGCTTCAGTAGACTGGCCTGGTAGTCCAACAACATCTTCTGTGCTTTTGTGAACAACAGAGTTAAATGATATTTGTTTAATATAAGCTGCTAAACATGTGGAGCTGTGGTAGCTCTGATACTGACAGAATAGAAGATGATAGCTCTGATACTGACAGACTAGAAGATGATAGCTCTGATACTGACAGAATAGAAGATGATAGCTCTGATACTCACAGACTAGAAGATGATAGCTCTGATACTGACAGAATAGAAGATGATAGCTCTGATACTGACAGAATAGAAGATGATAGCTCTGATACTGACAGAATAGAAGATGATAGCTCTGATACTGACAGAATAGAAGATGATAGCTCTGATACTGACAGAATAGAAGATGATAGCTCTGATACTGACAGAATAGAAGATGATAGCTCTGATACTGACAGACTAGAAGATGATAGCTCTGATACTCACAGAATAGAAGATGATAGCTCTGATACTGACAGAATAGAAGATGATAGCTCTGATACTGACAGACTAGAAGATGATAGCTCTGATACTGACAGAATAGAAGATGATAGCTCTGATACTCACAGACTAGAAGATGATAGCTCTGATACTGACAGAATAGAAGATGATAGCTCTGATACTGACAGAATAGAAGATGATAGCTCTGATACTCACAGACTAGAAGATGATAGCTCTGCTACTGACAGAATAGAAGATGATAGCTCAGATACTGACAGAATAGAAGATGATAGCTCTGATACTGACAGAATAGAAGATGATAGCTCTGATACTGACAGACTAGAAGATGATAGCTCTGATACTGACAGAATAGAAGATGATAGCTCTGATACTGACAGAATAGAAGATGATAGCTCTGATACTCACAGACTAGAAGATGATAGCTCTGCTACTGACAGATTAGAAAATAATAGTTCTGATACATCATATACTGACAAAAAGATAATAATTCTAATACATCACAGACTGGCTAAAAGACAATAGTTTTGATACATTGTAGACTGACTTACATATAATAGTTCTAATACATCATCTTATATCCTTCCCGTGCCGTTAAACGTCACATAGGGCTCGCAAGGTAGTTCGCCAATTTTTCCTGTCTTCGGCGAGTCTTTCATCCTCATCAAGGGATTTTATGCCTGTTAATTTGGCCTCTCTTAACAATGTCCTCTTCAGAGTTTCACGCAGTCTGCCTCTTTTTCTTTGGCCTGTTGCGTTCCACTTGATAGCTTGTTTTGGGATTCTCTGATCATTTCTTCTCATCAAGTGACCAACATATGTCCATCTCCTTTTCCTGATCACCCATGAGACTGGTTGTGGTTCAGTCATCTGTCTTATCTCTGCATTGTTCTTGAATTAATTCCACTTGATGCCGAGTATTTTCCTTAGGCATTTGTTTTCAAAAGAGTCTAATTTCTGTCTATTTCTTTAGTTGTTTTCCAGTTTTCACATGCATAAATGAGGGTGGATATTACATTTGAATTGAATAATCTTAACTTGGTTTTTGTGCTTATAACTTTTGAATTCCATATGTTCTCAATACATCACAGATGGACTAAAAGCCCTCATACATCAAAGATTATAAGATGATATTTCAGATGGAAGAGGGATGCGGTGAAAACACTGTCCTAGGTAGTTACTAAAGCTGACAGGATGAAAACATTGTCCTAGGTAGTTACTAAAGCTGACAGGATGAAAACACTGTCCTAGGTAGTTACTAAAGCTGACAGGATGAAAACACTGTCCTAGGTAGTTACTAAAGCTGACAGGATGAAAACACTGTCCTAGGTAGTTGCTAAAGCTGACAGGATGAAAACACTGTCCTAGGTAGTTACTAAAGCTGACAGGATGAAAACACTGTCCTAGGTAGTTACTAAAGCTGACAGGATGAAAACACTGTCCTAGGTAGTTACTAAAGCTGACAGGATGAAAACACTATCCTAGGTAGTTACTAAAGCTGACAGGATGAAAACACTGTCCTAGGTAGTTGCTAAAGCTGACAGGATGAAAACACTGTCCTAGGTAGTGGCTAAAGCTGACAGGATGAAAACACTGTCCTAGGTAGTGGCTAAAGCTGACAGGATGAAAACACTGTCCTAGGTAGTGGCTAAAGCTGACAGGATGAAAACACTGTCCTAGGTAGTGCTAAAGCTGATAGGATGAAAACACTGTCCTAGGTAGTGGCTAAAGCTGATAGGATGAAAACACTGTCCTAGGTAGTGGCTAAAGCTGATAGGATGAAAACACTGTCCTAGGTAGTTACTAAAGCTGACAGGATGAAAACACTGTCCTAGGTAGTGGCTAAAGCTGATGGGATGAAAACACTGTTCTAGGTAGTGACTAAAGCTGATGGGATGAAAACACTGTCCTAGGTAGTGGCTAAAGCTGATGGGATGAAAACACTGTCCTAGGTAGTGGCTAAAGCTGACAGTATGAAAACACTGTCCTAGGTAGTGGCTAAAGCTGACAGGATGAAAACACTGTCCTAGGTAGTGGCTAAAGCTGACAGGATGAAAACACTGTCCTAGGTAGTTACTAAAGCTGACAGGATGAAAACACTGTCCTAGGTAGTTGCTAAAGCTGACAGGATGAAAACACTGTCCTAGGTAGTTACTAAAGCTGACAGGATGAAAACACTGTCCTAGGTAGTTACTAAAGCTGACAGGATGAAAACACTGTCCTAGGTAGTTACTAAAGCTGATGGGATGAAAACACTGTCCTAGGTAGTTACTAAAGCTGACAGGATGAAAACACTGTCCTAGGTAGTTGCTAAAGCTGACAGGATGAAAACACTGTCCTAGGTAGTGGCTAAAGCTGACAGGATGAAAACACTGTCCTAGGTAGTGGCTAAAGCTGACAGGATGAAAACACTGTCCTAGGTAGTGGCTAAAGCTGACAGGATGAAAACACTGTCCTAGGTAGTGGCTAAAGCTGATAGGATGAAAACACTGTCCTAGGTAGTGGCTAAAGCTGATAGGATGAAAACACTGTCCTAGGTAGTGGCTAAAGCTGATAGGATGAAAACACTGTCCTAGGTAGTTACTAAAGCTGACAGGATGAAAACACTGTCCTAGGTAGTGGCTAAAGCTGATGGGAAGAAAACACTGTTCTAGGTAGTGACTAAAGCTGATGGGATGAAAACACTGTCCTAGGTAGTGGCTAAAGCTGATGGGATGAAAACACTGTCCTAGGTAGTGGCTAAAGCTGACAGTATGAAAACACTGTCCTAGGTAGTGGCTAAAGCTGACAGTATGAAAACACTGTCCTAGGTAGTGGCTAAAGCTGACAGGATGAAAACACTGTCCTAGGTAGTGGCTAAAGCTGACAGTATGAAAACACTGTCCTAGGTAGTGGCTAAAGCTGACAGAATGAAAACACTGTCCTAGGTAGTGACTAAAGCTGACAGGATGAAAACACTGTCCTAGGTAGTGGCTAAAGCTGACAGGATGAAAACACTGTCTTAGGTAGTGGCTAAAGCTGACAGGATGAAAACACTGTCCTAGGTAGTGGCTAAAGCTGACAGGATGAAAACACTGTCCTAGGTAGTGGCTAAAGCTGACAGGATGAAAACACTGTCCTAGGTAGTTACTAAAGCTGACAGTATGAAAACACTGTCCTAGGTAGTGGCTAAAGCTGACAGTATGAAAACACTGTCCTAGGTAGTGGCTAAAGCTGACAGGATGAAAGCACTGTCCTAGGTAGTGGCTAAAGCTGACAGGATGAAAGCACTGTCCTAGGTAGTGGCTAAAGCTGACAGAATAGAACATGATAGCTCTGATACTCACAGACTAGAAAATAATAGTTCTGATACATCATATACTGACGAAAAGATAATAATTCTAATACATCATAGACTGGCTAAAAGACAATAGTTTTGATACATTGTAGACTGACTAACATATAATAGTTCTAATACATCATCTTATATCTTATATCCTTCCCGTGCCGTTAAACGTCACATAGGGTTCACAAAGTAGTTCGCCAATTTTTCCTGTACTTCAGCGAGTCTTTCATCCTCATCAAAGGATTTTATGCCTGTTAATTTGGCCTCTCTTAACAATGTCCTCTTCAGAGTTTCACACGGTCTGCCTCTTTTCCTTTGGCCTGTTGTGTTCCACTTGATAGCTTGTTTTGGGATTCTCTGATCATTTCTTCTCATCAAGTGACCAACATATGTCCATCTCCTTCTCCTGATCACCCATGAGACTGGTTGTTGTTCAGTCATCTGTCTTATCTCTGCGTTGTTCTTAAATTCGTTCCATTTGATGCTGAGTATTTTCCTTAGGCATTTGTTTTCAAAAGAGTCTAATTTCTGTCTATTTCTTTAGTTGTTTTCCAGCTTTCACATGCATAAATGAGGGTGGATATTACATTTGAACTGAATAATCTTAGCTTGGTTTTTGTGCTTATAACTTTTGAGTTCCATGTTCTCAATACATCACAGACGGACTAAAAGCCCTCATACATCAAAGATTATAAGATGATAGCTCTGATACTGACAGAATAGAAGATGATAGCTCTGATACTGACAGAATAGAACATGATAGCTCTGATACTGACAGACTAGAAGATGATAGCTCTGATACTGACAGATTAGAAGATGATAGCTCTGATACTGACAGATTAGAAGATGATAGCTCTGATACTCACAGACTAGAAGATGATAGCTCTGATACTCACAGACTAGAAGATGATAGCTCTGATACTCACAGACTAGAAGATGATAGCTCTGATACTCACAGACTAGAAGATGATAGCTCTGATACTGACAGATTAGAAGATGATAGCTCTGATACTCACAGACTAGAAGATGATAGCTCTGATACTCACAGACTAGAAGATGATAGCTCTGATACTGACAGATTAGAAGATGATAGCTCTGATACTGACAGAATAGAACATGATAGCTCTGATACGGACAGAATAGAAGATGATAGCTCTGATACTGACAGAATAGAACATGATAGCTCTGATACTCACAGACTAGAAGATGATAGCTCTGATACTGACAGATTAGAAGATGATAGCTCTGATACTGACAGATTAGAAGATGATAGCTCTGATACTGACAGAATAGAACATGATAGCTCTGATACTCACAGACTAGAAGATGATAGCTCTGATACTCACAGACTAGAAGATGATAGCTCTGATACTGACAGATTAGAAGATGATAGCTCTGATACTGACAGATTAGAAGATGATAGCTCTGATACTGACAGATTAGAAGATGATAGCTCTGATACTGACAGATTAGAAGATGATAGCTCTGATACTCACAGACTAGAAGATGATAGCTCTGATACTGACAGATTAGAAGATGATAGCTCTGATACTCACAGACTAGAAGATGATAGCTCTGATACTGACAGATTAGAAGATGATAGCTCTGATACTGACAGAATAGAACATGATAGCTCTGATACTGACAGATTAGAAGATGATAGCTCTGATACTGACAGATTAGAAGATGATAGCTCTGATACTCACAGACTAGAAGATGATAGCTCTGATACTCACAGACTAGAAGATGATAGCTCTGATACTCACAGACTAGAAGATGATAGCTCTGATACTGACAGAATAGAACATGATAGCTCTGATACTGACAGACTAGAAGATGATAGCTCTGATACTGACAGAATAGAACATGATAGCTCTGATACTGACAGAATAGAACATGATAGCTCTGATACTGACAGAATAGAACATGATAGCTCTGATACTGACAGACTAGAAGATGATAGCTCTGATACTGACAGAATAGAACATGATAGCTCTGATACTGACAGACTAGAAGATGATAGCTCTGATACTGACAGAATAGAACATGATAGCTCTGATACTGACAGACTAGAAGATGATAGCTCTGATACTGACAGAATAGAACATGATAGCTCTGATACTCACAGACTAGAAGATGATAGCTCTGATACTGACAGAATAGAACATGATAGCTCTGATACTGACAGAATAGAAGATGATAGCTCTGATACTGACAGAATAGAACATGATAGCTCTGATACTGACAGACTAGAAGATGATAGCTCTGATACTGACAGAATAGAACATGATAGCTCTGATACTGACAGACTAGAAGATGATAGCTCTGATACTCACAGACTAGAAGATGATAGCTCTGATACTGACAGAATAGAAGATGATAGCTCTGATACTCACAGACTAGAAGATGATAGCTCTGATACTGACAGATTAGAAGATGATAGCTCTGATACTGACAGACTAGAAGATGATAGCTCTGATACTGACAGAATAGAACATGATAGCTCTGATACTGACAGACTAGAAGATGATAGCTCTGATACTGACAGATTAGAAGATGATAGCTCTGATACTGACAGAATAGAACATGATAGCTCTGATACTGACAGAATAGAAGATGATAGCTCTGATACTCACAGACTAGAAGATGATAGCTCTGATACTGACAGACTAGAAGATGATAGCTCTGATACTGACAGACTAGAAGATGATAGCTCTGATACTGACAGACTAGAAGATGATAGCTCTGATACTGACAGATTAGAAGATGATAGCTCTGATACTCACAGACTAGAAGATGATAGCTCTGATACTCACAGACTAGAAGATGATAGCTCTGATACTGACAGATTAGAAGATGATAGCTCTGATACTGACAGACTAGAAGATGATAGCTCTGATACTCACAGACTAGAAGATGATAGCTCTGATACTGACAGACTAGAAGATGATAGCTCTGATACTGACAGACTAGAAGATGATAGCTCTGATACTGACAGAATAGAACATGATAGCTCTGATACTCACAGACTAGAAGATGATAGCTCTGATACTGACAGACTAGAAGATGATAGCTCTGATACTGACAGACTAGAAGATGATAGCTCTGATACTGACAGACTAGAAGATGATAGCTCTGATACTCACAGACTAGAAGATGATAGCTCTGATACTCACAGACTAGAAGATGATATTTCAGACGGAAGAGGAATGCGATGAAAACACTGTCTTAGGTAGTGGCTAAAGCTGATGGGATGAAAACACTGTCCTAGGTAGTGACTAAAGCTGATGGGATGAAAACACTGTCCTAGGTAGTGGCTAAAGCTGATGGGATGAAAACACTGTCCTAGGTAGTGGCTAAAGCTGATGGGATGAAAACACTGTCCTAGGTAGTGGCTAAAGCTGATGGGATGAAAACACTGTCCTAGGTAGTGGCTAAAGCTGACGGGATGAAAACACTGTCCTAGGTAGTGACTAAAGCTGATGGGATGAAAACACTGCCCTAGGTAGTGGCTAAAGCTGATGGGATGAAAACACTGTCCTAGGTAGTGGCTAAAGCTGATGGGATGAAAACACCGTCCTAGGTAGTGGCTAAAGCTGATGGGATGAAAACACTGTCCTAGGTAGTGGCTAAAGCTGACAGGATGAAAACACTGTCCTAGGTAGTGGCTAAAGCTGACGGGATGAAAACACTGTCCTAGGTAGTGACTAAAGCTGACTGCCTGTCTTTAGCACCATCACTCCACCATTACTGACCATCACCAGCATTGCCCCCGTGTCTGCTCTCTTTCTCTCTCTCTCTGCCTGTCTCTCTCTGTCTGTCTCTTTATCTGTCTGCCTGTCTCTCTCTGTCTCTTTATCTGTCTGCCTGTCACTTTCAGTCTGCCTGTCTCTGTCTGTCTCTGTCTCTTTATCTGTCTGCCTGTCTCTCTCTCTCTGATTGCTTCTCTGTCTATCTCTCTCTGTCCCTCTGTCTGCCTGTCTCTGTCCATCCCTCTCTCTGTCTATTTATCTGTCTGCCTGCTTCTTTCTGTCTGTCTCTGTCTGCCTGTCTCTCTCTGTCCCTCTGCCTGTCTTTATCTGTCTCTCTCTGCATGTCTCTCTATCTGTCTCTCTCTGTCCCTCTGCCTGCCTCTTTCTGTCTGTCTCTGTCTGCCTGTCTCTCTCTGTCCCTCTGCCTGTCTTTATCTGTCTCTCTCTGCATGTCTCTCTATCTGTCTCTCTCTGTCCCTCTGCCTGTCTCTTTCTATCTGCCTGTCTCTATCTCTCTCTCTGCCTGTCTCTCTGTCCCTCTGCCTGTCTCTCTCTCTGTTTGTCTCTATGCAAGTCTCTCTCTGCCTCTCTCCACCTGTCTCTCTGTCAGTCTCTCTCTGCCTGTCTCTCTCTCTGCTTGTCCCTCTCCATCTCTCTCTGCCTGTCTCTCTGTCTTTGCCTGTCTCTGTCTCTACCTGTTTGTCTCTGCCTGTCCCTCTGTCTGTCTGTCTCTCTGCCTGTCTCTCTCTCCCTGTCTCTCTGTCTCTGCCTGTCCCTCTGTCTGTCTGCCTGTCTCTCTCTCCCTGTCTCTCTGTCTCTGCCTGTCCCTCTGTCTGTCTGTCTCTCTGCCTGTCTCTCTCTCCCTGTCTCTCTGTTTCTGCCTGTCCCTCTGTCTCTCTGCCTGTCTCTCTGTCTTTGCCTGTCTCTGTCTCTACCTGTTTGTCTCTGCCTGTCCCTCTGTCTGTCTGTCTCTCTGCCTGTCTCTCTCTCCCTGTCTCTCTGTCTCTGCCTGTCTCTCTCTGCCTGTCTCTCTGCCTCTCTCTCTCTCTCTCTCTACAAGAACAACCCTCACTAAGACTTAACCTATCAAACTACAACACACCAAAAGACAACAAACAAAAAAAAACTATAAACCTACAGCTTACAACACACTACACAAAAATCTATAAAACATATCACACAGTATTCACATATCACTAAACCAAACTACCAACCTTCACTTTCTCTTATGATCTGTTCCTGCTGCTCGACAAGGGACATAATCTGTTCCTGGTATCGAACTCTTTCCTCTTTCAAGTTTTTCTCTGCATTCTCTTTTTCTTCTCCTAGCCTGTTGACATGATACATAACTGGATGTACTTCTTGTATCCAGACACTGGATGTATTTCTTGTATCCAGACACTGGATGTACTTCTTGTATCCAGACACTGGATGTACTTCTTGTATCCAGACACTGGATGTACTTTTTGTATCCAGACACTGGATACACTTTGTATAAATACAACTGATGGATTCCATATTTCACAAATAATTTGGATATAAGTATATTCATTCATTCATTCATTTGCATGTCCCTTGCGGAACTTTGCCTCCCAAACTGCACTCCTGTAGACCTCTCGGTTGTGAGCAAGATGGCCTGCTGCTGCTGCATCCATTTGCAGATTGTCAACGATGTCTTGCAGCCATCTTTGTTTTGGTCGTCCTCTTTTTCTTTTTCCCATTATGTATCCTTCCAATACGGTCTTCTCTAAATTATCATGACATTTAATGTGTCCAAAATATTTCAGTTTTCTCTCTTTAATCCTCTTTACTAGCCAGCCTTCTTTAATATTAAGCACTTGTAGTATGGATATATTTGTTCTTTTTTGTGTCCACGATATTTGGAGAACTCTTCTGCAGCATTTACATTCGAAGGCATTTATGTATTTCTCAGCTGTTTTGTTAAGTGTCCAGGTCTCACAGGCATATGTTGCGATGGGAAAGATGCATGTCCTTAAAAATCTTATTTTTGTAGTTCTGTCTGCTCCTCTCCACAGATTCTTTAGTTGTTTTACTTTCTGAAGAGCGATAGATGTCCTTCTTTTAATTTCCCTCATCGTATCTCCATTATTAGTTAGTAGTGATCCAAGATATTCAAAACTCTCCACTTCTTCCAATTTTTCCTCATTATATAAGTATATACAAAACTAAATATACAAATACACACAAAGCCACTGCAGTAAAGTTGTAACAAAATGTCAGAACTATGTTGTATTTAAAACAAAAGTAGGAACGGTTTTATTAATTAACGAGCACACAGTTGTGCATTTGGGTTTACACCTTAATCATACAAGAACAGGACAAAGAAACAGGAAGAGGAGACAAACTCACATGAATGTTATACAGAATACAAACAGGACAAAGAGATAGGGAGAGGAGACAAAAAGTTCACATGAATGCTATACATAATACGAATAGAAAAAAAAAAAATTAGAAAAAAAAACAACATGTAGCTATGACTTGTGGCCAATTCCCTACCAGACTAGTTCCCTATATGGCTAGTTCTCTTACCTGGCTAGTTCTCTACTTTACAAATTCTCTACCTGGCTAATTCTCTTTTTTTTTTTAAGACGACGAAAACAACAGGCCGTGACCCGGTGGTACTGCAAACCGGGCCCACCTGTAACAAGATGTGGACCATACACCCGGCATTCAATGTGCAGGGCAGGCCTCATTTAGTTAAAAAATAATGAGGCTTTTGCCTTAACCAAAGGGCATGTCAATCAGTGTACCTGCCAAGAGGACACTTTGATCTCAATTACTTTGATCTTAGCCAAAAGACAGAGAGGACTAATTCTCTACTTTACACATTCTCTGTCTAGTTCTCTACAAATTCCTACCTGGCTAGTTCTCTACATTACAAATTTTCTACATGGCTAGTTCTCTACTTCATCAATTGTCTATCTGGTTAATTCTCTACTTTACCAATTCCCTATCTGGCTAGTTCTCCACTTTACCAATTCCCTACATGGCTAGTTCTCTACCTTACCAATTCCCTACCTGGCTAGTTCCCTTACCTGGCTAATTCTCTACTTTACCAATTCCCTATCTGACTAGTTCTTTACTTTACCAATTCCTTACCTGGCTAGTTCCCTTACCTGGCTAATTCTCTACCTTACCAACTCCCTACCTAGCTAGTTCCCGGATGAGACTAGCAACTCTTTTCTTGTCCTCCACACAAAGGTCTCTCAGGGAAGCACCCTCAGCTGTGACACAATCAGAGACCCCAGCACACAACCCTTTGTCTGGCACTCCCTGGGGAATTTAGACAATTCTATTGTATAACAGATCTCTCTTCACTATAAACAGCTATATTTAAGACAATGCAAAATGTTCTATAATCAGCTATATTTAAAACTATGTAGAATGTTCTATAATCAGGTATATTTAAGACTATGCTGAACATTCTATAATCAGCTATATTTAAAACTATGTAGGATGTTCTATAATCAGCTATATTTAAAACTATGTAGAATGTTCTATAATCAGCTATATTTAAAACTATGTAGAATGTTCTATAATCAGCTATATTTAAAACTATGTAGAACGTTCTATAATCAGCTATATTTAAGACTATGCTGAACGTTCTATAATCAGCCATGCTGAAGACTTCCATAAAAATTCTATAAACACGGATGCTTAAGATACCATGAACATTCCATAAAAAGACTGGCTCTCAAATCTGTCTTGAATATTTTATAAAAATGAGACACTTAATTATGTCCAGAACAGTCCACCCTCAGCCATCTTACATCTTACATCCTTTCCATGCCATTAAACATCACATAGGGCTCGCATAGTTGTTTGCCAAGTTTTCCTGTTTTCTACGACATTTTCAACCTCATCAAGGGATTTTATGCCTATTAATTTGGTCTCTCTTAACAATGTCCTCTTTAGAGTTTCCCGTGGTTTGCCTCTTTTTCTTTGGACTCTTGTGCTCCACTTGACAGCTTGTGTTTTGGTATTCTCTGATTGTTTGTTTCTTCTCATCACATGGCCTACATATGTCCATCTCCTTTTTCTAATCACCCATGAGACAGGTTGTTGTTTGCTCATCTGTCTTATCTCTGTGTTGTTCTTGAATTCGTTCCACTTTATACCAAGTATTTTCCTTAGGTATTTGTTTTCAAAAAAGTCTAATTTCTTGTTTATTTCTTTAGTTGATTTTAAGCTTTCACATGCATAAATGAGGGTGGATATTACATTTGAATTGAATAATCTTAACTTGGTTTTTGTGCTTATAACTTTTGAATTCCATAGGTTCTCAAGATTTTTGAAGGTGGTCAATGCTGCTTTTGCAATTCTAATTCTAACTTCCTTCCTGGTGTCACCATCCTGGTCTATGTAGCTACCAAGCTATGCAAATAGGTTTACTTCATAAACAATTGATCCTCCTACTTATATATTTCCTTCTTGATTAATGAGAAGTTTCATTATTTTTGTTTCATCTTTGTTAATTTCAAGACCTATTTTGCTAGCTATTTCTCAGCTATCTATATAGAAATAAAATGTTTACAATTTGTAAGCCATTTTGCCTTTACTACAAGAGAGAGAATCAAAACTAACCACAAATCATGGGATGTAACCATAAAAAAATATATGAAAAGACTATCACTCACCTTCTATGGTTAGATCCATTGATTTGGGGTAACTTTATGACTCACCCTCATATTTACATCTATTTGCAGGACGTACGCATAAATGCAACACAAATTTCTATTTTATTCTACTGAAAGATGTAAATTATGTAAACAGTAAAGGCAAAATGATTTACAAATTCCAAGTTTCATTTTCTTTACAATTCCAGTCATGCACAGACTTACAGCTGA
Source organism: Achatina immaculata (assembly GCA_009760885.1). Taxonomy (NCBI): domain Eukaryota; kingdom Metazoa; phylum Mollusca; class Gastropoda; order Stylommatophora; family Achatinidae; genus Lissachatina; species Lissachatina immaculata. Next base: position 27,689,797 of record CM019710.1, on the reverse strand, counting down.
TCGTGTGTGTCACTGACAAATTGTTAGTGTGGACAGATGACCGCGTATGTCACTGACAAATTGTTAGTGTGGACAGCAACAAAGCATAAAGAACATGGCATCTGCAGACCTGTGGTTGTTAAGAACAATTCTTCCACACTTCTCAAGACAAGCAGACAATACATGAGTCCGGAGCCAGATAATTTGACAAGTAGGAACTCATTCTACTACAACAGCTTGACCCAATGTAAGACAATTTGCACTAAACTAGCCAAGGATGGCTATCTGGAGCCAGATAATTTGACAAGTAGGAACTCATTCTACTACAACAGCTTGACACAATGTAAGACAATTTGCACTGAACTAGCCAAGGATGGCTATCTGGAGCCAGATAATTTGACAAGTAGGAACTCATTCTACTACAACAGCTTGACCCACTGTAAGACAGTTTGCACTGAACTAGCCAAGGATGGCTATCTGGAGCCAGATAATTTGACAAGTAGGAACTCATTCTACTACAACAGCTTGACCCAATGTAAGACAGTTTGCACTGAACTAGCCAAGGATGGCTATCTGGAGCCAGATAATTTGACAAGTAGGAACTCATTCTACTACAACAGCTTGACACAATGTAAGACAATTTGCACTGAACTAGCCAAGGATGGCTATCTGGAGCCAGATAATTTGACAAGTAGGAACTCATTCTACTACAACAGCTTGACCCAATGTAAGACAGTTTGCACTAAACTAGCCAAGGATGGCTATCTGGAGCCAGATAATTTGACAAGTAGGAACTCATTCTACTACAACAGCTTGACCCAATGTAAGACAGTTTGCACTAAACTAGCCAAGGATGGCTACCTGGAGCCAGATAATTTGACAAGTAGGAACTCATTCTACTACAACAGCTTGACCCACTGTAAGACAGTTTGCACTAAACTAGCCAAGGATGGGAAAGGGATGGTCTTGGTGACTCGCAAGAGAAGAGGTCTCCACAAACCTTCCAAGACCCTTACACATGTTGAGCCGAAGAAAGACTCCCAACGGACATTGCCAGCATTCCTAAATCACTTCAGAGCACCAACCACTGCCAGGATTTGATCACCGCAGCTGTCAGAGGGACATGTGCTATTCTCAAGAGTCAAAAGCCAGTCATCATTACAAGCAAACCACATGTGGCCAAGAAGGACTAGAAGCAAACCATGTGTGGCCAAGAAGGACTAGAAGCAAATCACGTGTGGCCAAGAAGGACTAGAAGCAAATCACGTGTGGCCAAGAAGGACTAGAAGCAAATCACGTGTGGCCAAGATGGACCAGAAGAAAACCATGTGTGGCCAAGAAGGACTAGAAGCAAACCATGTGTGGCCAAGAAGGACCAGAAGCAAACCATGTGTGGCCAAGAAGGACCAGAAGCAAACCATGTGTGGCCAAGAAGGACTAGAAGTGGTGTCTTCTTTGTCTCTATAATTTGTTTGTGAGAAATACTAACAGTGCTCTTGAAACAGAAAAATGGGATGCTGTTACAGTTAGATTCTTTACTGGATGTATTGTGATTCACTATTTTGTGATTCATTTACACACAGTCACTGTGCTAATTTGTATTCTGTCAGTATTTTAAAGTGATGATAAACATGGTCTACCCATCTTGTAACATGTTATAGTAGGGAGCTGTACTTACTGTCTGACCTCTCCCTATGACACACAACCAACTCAACTTACAACTAAATGGCTGATCCTAAATGTGGCCATGAGTTGGCACATAACTGTGTAAAAAGCTCACATAGCAACAACATGAAAGTCACAACTTTCACAAAGAAAACAGACAGCTCTACTTACAGACTGTAACTATCTTATGAATCACTATGAACTGATGTTTATGTGTGAAAGTACCTCATATTTTGGAACCCAACTTGGAATCATATTTATGATGAAGCTTATGCAAAATAAGCTTAAATAAGTACAAAATATGGGACCTGCCACCAACATGTCAATAACAGAAATGGTATATTGTTGCTACAGCACAATCTTGTGATATTACAGCAGCTATTATAGCTAGTGTCACAACCATATCCAGATTAGAAGAAATGCTAAACTTGTGGGGGAGGGGGATATGTGGGAGGAATTGTGACCACAGAATGACAGACACAGACCGAGGGAATATTATATGCATATTATTTGGAATTCATCTTTTGAATCAGACAATTTTGGAAAGGTTCTGGGAGGTGAGCGAGCAACATTCTGACATAAGGGCCAAAAAACACTGCAAACCACTGGTACAGATGATAAACCACTGGTACAGATGATAAACCACATGCTACAGTTGATGTATCACAGGCATCTCTCTCTAGTGCCACAGCTACACTTAATTAATATACTCACAAGTGTCATGGCTATAGATACATACTTACATATGTTGTGGCTACACATACATGCTCACATGCGTCATGGCTACACATACATGCTTACATGTGTCAAGGCTACACATACATACTTATATGTGTCATGGCTACATATAATACATATAATACATATATTCAAATGTAATATCCACCCTCATTTATGCATGCGAAAGCTGGAAAACAACTAAAGAAATAGACAAGAAATTAGACTCTTTTGAAAACAAATGCCTAAGGAAAATACTCGGCATCAAGTGGAATGAATTCAAGAACAATGCAGAGATAAGACAGATGACTGAACAACAACCAGTCTCACGGGTGATCAGGAAAAGGAGATGGACATATGTTGGCCACTTGATGAGAAGAAATGAGCAGAGAATCCCAAAACAAGCTATCAAGTGGAACATAACAGGCCGAAGAAAAAGGGGCAGACCGCGTGAAACTCTGAAGAGAACATTATTAAGAGAGGCCAAGTTAACAGGCATAAAATCCTTTGTTGAGGTTGAAAGACTCGCCGAAGACAGGAAATATTGGCGAACTACTTTGCGAGCCCTATGTGACGTCTAACGGCACGGGAAGGATATAAGATATAAGATATATGTCATGAATACATATGCTTACATGTGTCTTGGCTATTGCGGCTATCCTGGGATTGTGTGGGTGCAGATTTTCAACTTTTGGTTGGACGACGGGCATGATTGCTTTAATCTCTTTTGTTCGCCTTCCTCGCACTCTGGGCCGAAGGTTCCCTACATCATCCACGCCTGGGACAGACAGGTTGTACAGGCGAGGTTTTTCTGCAAAGTGTGAGACAATGCCTTAAACTGAGTGTGTTTATATAATTACTGATATGGATATATGTGCCTGTGGTGCTCTGTCAACCTGAATCATGATGTGTGTGTCAAATCTCTGTGTAGGCTCCACCTGCCTGCATCGTGATGAATGTGTAAGTCAAGAAAAGACAACCATTTCATAAACATATGCCGGCATTTTCACTCTACCGCGGTGCAGACTAGCTGCAGATATGCAAACCACGGTTCACTACAACTGCAAGGACAGGTGAAAGTTGCGTAGCGGTCAAGCTTACCCGGTCTGGTCCAAAACACAACTTTGATCAAGTCAGACTTGCCCGGACGAGACGCCATTTGTAAACAGTGCTAGTGCGCATGCCCGATCAGGTCAGGTCGACATAATCGTGAAGAAGTAGATGACAGAAGAAAACATAAATAAGATGATGATGATGAGAGACGTATACAGAAACATTGTTCGGGTGACGGGATATCTTATCTTATATCCTTCCCGTGCCGTTAAACGTCACATAGGGCTCGCAAAGTAGTTCGCCAATTTTTCCCGTCTTCGGCGAGTCTTTCAACCTCATCAAAGGATTTTATGCCTGTTAACTCTTCCCGTGCGTATTGGCACGATCCTGCCGCTTCCGGTTTCAATGCTGAGAGCGTATTGTCAGGATTGTTTGTTTCATTAAAACAACCGGTGTAACATTTAGATTGTACATATTTCGTCCGCGATTCCGGTGACACTTTCAAAATGGCGAATGCGTGCCTAGTTACGAGCGATGCCGAGCGAGAATACGGACGAGAAGCATGGAAATTTTTCAATTTTTTACGATGTAGATAGGGGTATGGACATAGCCTATGGCCACCCCGCTGCTCTTGAATGTTTTCTAAGTAGATTTAGACATATTTAGACGACTGGAGAAGTAGTTAGGAGTAGTTAGGAGGTTATTTCATACATTCAGTAAGCGAAAATGCCATACGGAGTCACAATACGAGATCGATAAGTAGATCTACACATCTTAGATGGTAAATAGGGGTAAGAAGCGCGAATCTAGATCTAGCCGATGGTGAGCTGGCCACAATCAGTGTCTAAAAACATCACATTACTTCTTTTTTCCTAAAAAACTCTGCATTTATGAAATTTTCATTCATTTAGCTACACTTTGATACATATTACGTATACGGAAGTACATGGAAACACTGTTTTTCATTCCATTTTACACCTAGACCCCTTACTGACAAGGACCCGCGTTTTTACTCCCGCACTCCAGAAAACGTCCGTGTTTCTTCCTCCAGCATGGAAAGAGTTAATTTGGCCTCTCTTAATAATGTCCTCTTCAGAGTTTCATGCGGTCTGCCTCTTTTACTTTGCCCTGTTGTGTTCCACTCGATAGCTTGTTTTGGGATTCTCTGATCATTTCTTCTCATCAAGTGACCAACGTATGTCCATCTCCTTTTCCTGATCACCCATGAGACAGGTTGTTGTTCAGTCATCTGTCTTATCTCTGCATTGTTCTTGAATTCATTCCACTTGATGCCGAGTATTTTCCTTAGGCATTTGTTTTCAAAAGAGTCTAATTTCTTGTCTATTTCTTTAGTTGTTTTCCAGCTTTCACATGCAGAAATGACGGGATATACAGAGAGAAAAATACCTTCACTGCAGTTTTTGGGTGAGAGAAATTAAAAACTTTACTGTGAAAACGAAATGCAATAAGCGACATGGCACATGATGATGATAGTTTACGGCATCATCTTTTAACTATTTTAATGACTTGATCTAGTGCCATAATGTGGTGTTATTAATTTCTCTAGTACTTTTTTTTCTTGATTTAAAAAAAATCCTCCTGTTTCCACTTTATTATTTTCTTTTTGTTTCCTTTTTTCATGTTCCTCGTTTTCATTCGTCCTCTGTCTTATTTGCTATTTCCAGAGTTGGTGGAATGCAGTCACTTGACTTTGATTCCACCAGAATCATGAGACTTGACTTTGATTTCACCAGAATCATGATACTTGACTTTGATTCCACCAGAATCATGATACTTGACTTTGATTCCACCAGAATCATGATACTTGACTTTGATTCCACCAGAATCATGATACTTGACTTTGATTCCACCAGAATCATGATACTTGACTTTGATTCGATCCGAATCATGAGACTTGACTTTGATTACACCAGAATCATGAGACTTGACTTTGATTCCACCAGAATCATGATACTTGACTTTGATTCCACCAGAATCATGATACTTGACTTTGATTCGATCCGAATCATGAGACTTGACTTTGATTCCACCAGAATCATGAGACTTGACTTTGATTCCACCAGAATCATGATACTTGACTTTGATTCCGCCAGAATCATGATACTTGACTTTGATTCGATCCGAATCATGAGACTTGACTTTGATTCCACCAGAATCATGAGACTTGACTTTGATTCCGCCAGAATCATGATACTTGACTTTGATTCGATTCGAATCATGAGACTTGACTTTGATTCCACCAGAATCATGATACTTGACTTTGATTCCACCAGAATCATGAGACTTGACTTTGATTCCACCAGAAAAGAGAGAGTTGAGACTGGCACTCAGTTTGCTATTTGACATATTTTAGTCAGTCAACTCGGTGGCTTTACCACTGTAAAACATTAAAGTAACAGAACGTAGTGTTGTATGATTAGACGTAGTGTTGTACGATTAGACCTCGAAAAAAATCGTAGACAAAGAACTTTTAGACGTGAGAGAAAGAAAACTCACAAGAGAATTTTTACTTGGGACTTGAACCACGGAAAACGGTAGGACGAGCAGCCGTCTAGCCGTGAGAGAATAACGTACTGTCCAGCTACTCTATCTAGCACCCGTCTAGTGGTGGGAGAATAACGTACTGTCCAGCTACTCTATCTAGCACCCGTCTAGTGGTGGGAGAATAACGTACTGTCCAGCTACTCTATCTAGCACCCTTCTAGTGGTGGGAGAATAACGTACTGTCCAGCTACTCTATCTAGCACCCGTCTAGTGGTGGGAGAATAACGTACTGTCCAGCTACTCTATCTAGCACCCGTCTAGTGGTGGGAGAATAACGTACTGTCCAGCTACTCTATCTAGCACCCGTCTATCCGTGAGAGAATAACGTACTGTCCAGCTACTCTATCTAGCACCCGTCTAGTGGTGGGAGAATAACGTACTGTCCAGCTACTCTATCTAGCACCCGTCTATCCGTGGGAGAATAACGTACTGTCCAGCTACTCTATCTAGCACCCGTCTAGTGGTGGGAGAATAACGTACTGTCCAGCTACTCTATCTAGCACCCGTCTAGTGGTGAGAGAATAACGTACTGTCCAGCTACTCTATCTAGCACCCGTCTATCCGTGGGAGAATAACGTACTGTCCAGCTACTCTATCTAGCACCCGTCTAGCCGTGAGAGAATAACGTACTGTCCAGCTACTCTATCTAGCACCCGTCTAGTGGTGGGAGAATAACGTACTGTCCAGCTACTCTATCTAGCACCCGTCTAGTGGTGGGAGAATAACGTACTGTCCAGCTACTCTATCTAGCACCCGTCTAGTGGTGGGAGAATAGCGTACTGTCCAGCTACTCTATCTAGCACCCGTCTATCCGTGAGAGAATAACGTACTGTCCAGCTACTCTATCTAGCACCCGTCTAGTGGTGAGAGAATAGCGTACTGTCCAGCTACTCTATCTAGCACCCGTCTAGTGGTGGGAGAATAACGTACTGTCCAGCTACTCTATCTAGCACCCGTCTAGTGGTGAGAGAATAACGTACTGTCCAGCTACTCTATCTAGCACCCCCACTAAAAGGTGATTGACAGTGAAGCCATCAACTGTCCAGCTACTCTGTCTAGCACCCCCACTAAAAGGTGATTGACAGTGAAGCCATCAACTGTCCAGCTACTCTGTCTAGCACCCCCACTAAAAGGTGATTGACAGTGAAGCCATCAACTGTCCAGCTACTCTGTCTAGCACCCCCACTAAAAGGTGATTGACAGTGAAGCCATCAACTGTCCAGCTACTCTGTCTAGCACCCCCACTAAAAGGTGATTGACAGTGAAGCCATCAACTGTCCAGCTACTCTGTCTAGCACCCCCACTAAAAGGTGATTGACAGTGAAGCCATCAACTGTCCAGCTACTCTGTCTAGCACCCCCACTAAAAGATGATTGACAGTGAAGCCATCAACTGTCCAGCCGAAACAAAAATCGTGACACTCGGAAAGGAATAGACGCCATGCCACAAAAATTCCGTCACTTGGATTCAGTCTCTCACAAGTACCAAATTTTTCAGATACAGACATACACGCAAGGCCTCCAGCAATGTCTAGTTTCACACTGGGCAACAATAACAACAAACAAACAAATACTCTTTATATAATGGTAGATCAGTATATGGTTTTATGTGTAAATTTTATGCAGGAAACAAAGGTTTCGTACAGTAAAAGAAGAGCGCACAGTTTGTATGACGAGATGTCAGGGAAGAAAATGAATAAATAAATCGTTACTACGCTGTTGTCCGGTGGTTGGACGGCTGCTCGTCCCCCCTCAAGTCCGTGGTTCGAGTCCCTCTTGTGCTTTTTTTCCTTTCTCTCACTTCTAAAAGTGGTTTGTTTACGACTTTTTCGAGGTCTGATCATGCAACACTGTGCTCTGTTATTTTGCTGTACGAAAGCTTTGGTTTTTTTTCCTGTTTGTAAAATTTGTAACTACTACTCCTATAAAGTGCCTCGGGTGCTCAGTGAAGGGAATACCAGGCGGGTAAGAGGCGCCTTAAAACCACAAAATCTTGTAAAAAAGATAAGAGAGAGACAATGTACTTTCATAGGACATGCAATGAGAAGAGGGGGCATTGAAAATATTATAACAACAGGAAAAATAGAAGGAAGAAGATCAAGAGGAAGACCAAGAGAAATGATACTGGACAGTCTGACGGGATGGTGTGAGAGGAGATCACCAACTGAACTGATGGCCTGCATGAAGGATCGGGTACTCTGGAGAAGCATAATAGCCAACGCCAGTCGGCATGGCACATGATGATGATGATGATGATGATGATGATGATGATGATGATGAAACTTTGTAAACTTTTTATGTAAACTTTGTAAACTGTTTACCTGTAAAAGAAATGACAGTGCATGTTTCAGTAACGTCACATGCACTGGCGTACTTAATCTGAAACTGGTCTGTTCGGTTGTGTTCCAACGTACTGTCCAGCTACTCTATCTAGCACCCGTCTAGTGGTGGGAGAATAACGTACTGTCCAGCTACTCTATCTAGCACCCGTCTAGTGGTGGGAGAATAACGTACTGTCCAGCTACTCTATCTAGCACCCGTCTAGTGGTGGGAGAATAGCGTACTGTCCAGCTACTCTATCTAGCACCCGTCTATCCGTGAGAGAATAACGTACTGTCCAGCTACTCTATCTAGCACCCGTCTAGTGGTGAGAGAATAGCGTACTGTCCAGCTACTCTATCTAGCACCCGTCTAGTGGTGGGAGAATAACGTACTGTCCAGCTACTCTATCTAGCACCCGTCTAGTGGTGAGAGAATAACGTACTGTCCAGCTACTCTATCTAGCACCCCCACTAAAAGGTGATTGACAGTGAAGCCATCAACTGTCCAGCTACTCTGTCTAGCACCCCCACTAAAAGGTGATTGACAGTGAAGCCATCAACTGTCCAGCTACTCTGTCTAGCACCCCCACTAAAAGGTGATTGACAGTGAAGCCATCAACTGTCCAGCTACTCTGTCTAGCACCCCCACTAAAAGGTGATTGACAGTGAAGCCATCAACTGTCCAGCTACTCTGTCTAGCACCCCCACTAAAAGGTGATTGACAGTGAAGCCATCAACTGTCCAGCTACTCTGTCTAGCACCCCCACTAAAAGGTGATTGACAGTGAAGCCATCAACTGTCCAGCTACTCTATCTAGCACCCCCACTAAAAGATGATTGACAGTGAAGCCATCAACTGTCCAGCCGAAACAAAAATCGTGACACTCGGAAAGGAATAGACGCCATGCCACAAAAATTCCGTCACTTGGATTCAGTCTCTCACAAGTACCAAATTTTTCAGATACAGACATACACGCAAGGCCTCCAGCAATGTCTAGTTTCACACTGGGCAACAATAACAACAAACAAACAAATACTCTTTATATAATGGTAGATCAGTATATGGTTTTATGTGTAAATTTTATGCAGGAAACAAAGGTTTCGTACAGTAAAAGAAGAGCGCACAGTTTGTATGACGAGATGTCAGGGGAAGAAAATGAATAAATAAATCGTTACTACGCTGTTGTCCGGTGGTTGGACGGCTGCTCGTCCCCCCTCAAGTCCGTGGTTCGAGTCCCTCTTGTGCTTTTTTTCCTTTCTCTCACTTCTAAAAGTGGTTTGTTTACGACTTTTTCGAGGTCTGATCATGCAACACTGTGCTCTGTTATTTTGCTGTACGAAAGCTTTGGTTTTTTTTCCTGTTTGTAAAATTTGTAACTACTACTCCTATAAAGTGCCTCGGGTGCTCAGTGAAGGGAATACCAGGCGGGTAAGAGGCGCCTTAAAACCACAAAATCTTGTAAAAAAGATAAGAGAGAGACAATGTACTTTCATAGGACATGCAATGAGAAGAGGGGGCATTGAAAATATTATAACAACAGGAAAAATAGAAGGAAGAAGATCAAGAGGAAGACCAAGAGAAATGATACTGGACAGTCTGACGGGATGGTGTGAGAGGAGATCACCAACTGAACTGATGGCCTGCATGAAGGATCGGGTACTCTGGAGAAGCATAATAGCCAACGCCAGTCGGCATGGCACATGATGATGATGATGATGATGAAACTTTGTAAACTTTTTATGTAAACTTTGTAAACTGTTTACCTGTAAAAGAGAAATGACAGTGCATGTTTCAGTAACGTCACATGCACTGGCGTACTTAATCTGAAACTGGTCTGTTCGGTTGTGTTCCAACGTATCCAAGCAGTAAGAAATACTCTGCTGAGTTCAGATCTAAGGGAACAGAAAAGGGTGCTTAGTATATAACACAGAGAATATCAGGGCTCTTAAGGATCTAAATATTAGTCTTTGACATGCCTTGACCTCATCTGTGTTATTACGCTTCTTCTTCTTCTTCTTCTTCTTCTTCTTTTTCTTCTGTGAAAGAAAGAAAGAAAACGGATGAGAACGAGTCTACAAGCGAGGGAGGGAGGGAGGGAGGGAGAGAGAGAGAGAGAGAGTTCAATGTTGTAGAGGTAAGTAAAGATAGGATAGACATGAAACTTTCAAAAAGTAGGAAGGGCGTCATGTGGCCCAGACCCCCTGGACAACAAAGATCCCACAATGTGTCTTAGAACATGAAAGGTGCCATAAAACCCAGGGGATAAGGACCCATAATGTGTCTTAGAACATGAAAGGTGCCACAAAACCCAGGGGATAAGGACCCATAATGTGTCTTATAACATGAAAGGTGATTGACAGTGAAGCCATCAACTGTCCAGCTACTCTATCTAGCACCCCCACTAAAAGGTGATTGACAGTGAAGCCATCAACTGTCCAGCCGAAACGAAAATCGTGACACTCAGAAAGGAATAGAGGCCATGCCACACAAATTCCGTCACTTGGATTCAGTCTCTCACAAGTACCAGCTTTTTCAGACACAAACATACACGCAAGGCCTCCAGCAATGTCTAGTTTCACACTGGGCAACAATAACAACAAACAAACAAGTACTTTTTACATAATGGTAGATCAGTATATGGTTTTATGTGTAAATTTTACTCAGGAAACAAAGGTTTCGTACAGTAAAAGAAGAGCGCACAGTTTGTATGACGAGATGTCAGGGGAAGAACATGAATAAATAAATCGTTACTACGCTGTTGTCCGGTGGCTAGACGGCTGCTCGTCCCCCCTCAAGTCCGTGGTTCGAGTCCCTCTTGTGCTTTTTTCCCTTTCTCTCACTTCTAAAAGTGGTTTGTTTACAACTTTTTCGAGGTTTGATCATGCAACACTGTGCTCTGTTATTTTGCTGTACGAAAGCTTTGTTTTTTTTTGTTCCTGTTTGTAAACTTTGTAACTACTACTCCCATAAAGTGCCTCGGGTGCTCAGTGAAGGGAATACCAGGCGGGTAAGAGGCGCCTTAAAACCACAAAATCTTGTAAAAAAGATAAGAGAGAGACAATGTACTTTCATAGGACATGCAATGAGAAGAGGGGGCATTGAAAATATTATAACAACAGGAAAAATAGAAGGAAGAAGATCAAGAGGAAGACCAAGAGAAATGATACTGGACAGTCTGACGGGATGGTGTGAGAGGAGATCACCAACTGAGCTGATGGCCTGTATGAATGATCGGATACTCTGGAGAAGCATAATAGCCAACGCCAGTCGGCATGGCACATGATGATGATGATGATGATGAAACTTTGTAAACTTTTTATGTAAACTTTGTAAACTGTTTACCTGTAAAAGAGAAATGACAGTGCATGTTTCAGTAACGTCACACGCACTGGCGTACTTAATCTGAAACTGGTCTGTTCGGTTGTGTTCCAACGTATCCAAGCAGTAAGAAATACTCTGCTGAGTTCAGATCTAAGGGAACAGAAAAGGGTGCTTAGTATATAACACAGAGAATATCCGGGCTCTTAAGGATCCATAATGTATCTTAGATCATGAAAGCTGCCATAAATCCCAGGCGGTAAGGACCCATAATGTATCCTAGATCATGAAAGCTGCCATAAATCCCAGGCGGTAAGGACCCATAATGTATCTTAGATCATGAAAGCTGCCATAAATCCCAGGCGGTAAGGACCCATAATGTATCCTAGATCATGAAAGCTGCCATAAATCCCAGGCGGTAAGGACCCATAATGTATCTTAGATCATGAAAGCTGCCATAAATCCCAGGCGGTAAGGACCCATAATGTATCCTAGATCATGAAAGCTGCCATAAATCCCAGGCGGTAAGGACCCATAATGTATCTTAGATCATGAAAGCTGCCATAAAACCCAGGGGATAAGGACCCATAATGTGTCTTAGAACATAAAAGGTGCCATAAAACCCAGTGGATAAGGACCCATAATGTGTCTTAGAACATAAAAGGTGCCATAAAACCCAGTGGATAAGGACCCATAATGTGTCTTAGAACATAAAAGGTACCATAAAACCCAGTGGATAAGGACCCATAATGTATCTTAGATCATGAAAGCTGCCATAAAACCCAGGGGATAAGGACCCATAATGTGTCTTAGAACATAAAAGGTGCCATAAAACCCAGTGGATAAGGACCCATAATGTGTCTTAGAACATAAAAGGTGCCATAAAACCCAGTGGATAAGGACCCATAATGTGTCTTAGAACATAAAAGGTACCATAAAACCCAGTGGATAAGGACCCATAATGTATCTTAGAACATGAAAGGTGCCATAAAACCCAGTGGATAAGGACCCATAATGTGTCTTAGAACATGAAAGGTGCCACAAAACCCAGGGGATAAGGACCCATAATGTGTCTTATAACATGAAAGGTGCACAAAACCCAGGGGATAAGGACCCATAATGTGTCTTATAACATGAAAGGTGCACAAAACCCAGGGGATAAGGACCCATAATGTGTCTTAGAACATGAAAGGCGCCATAAAACCCAGGCGGTAACTCCAAGACCGGGCATGCCTTCTTTGATCTTATAAAATCGCTATTTTATTGTTCTGCATGAGATCTCTAAGAAATAATAGATCATGAAACTTGAATCTTTACAAATATGAATGGTTGGAGCCGCTTCAAACAAGATCAAACAAACAAACAAACAAACAACTCTGAAGCTTAACTTGAGTCTAATAGTCAGTCAATGTGTCCCTTGTACACAACATTAATATTACGTAATATTGATAGAGTTTAGAGAAGAGTTAGACCGAGGTGTATGGTGCAGTTTTAGGGAGGGAGGGAGGGAGGGAGGAAGGAAGGAAGGAAGGAAGGAAGGAAGGAAGGAAGGAAAAACAACAATAACAATCCAATATTTTGCAAACTTGCCTTTTTTCTTGGGCAGGAAAACAGACAAGGCAAACAAATAAACACACACAAAGACACCTCGCCATTTTGATTAGCCATTCTGTTTGCATCAGCTACGCACCCGCCCTCCATCCCCAACCCAATCCACCCCAACACCCTAGAGCCCACCCTTCAAACAAGGAAGACCCAAATCCTCCCCCCCCCCACAGACCCTGGAGCGGTATACCGGCTGGACCCCCCCCCCCCCCAACAGACCCTGGAGTGGTATACCGGCTGGAAAGGTATCTCACAGAACTTACATGCCAAACATACTCCTATCTCCAATGTGGTATTTCAAAAAATCCTTCTGACTGTACCGAACATCCGTCTGTTTATCTGTCTGTCTATATCTGGATCTGCTTCTGTCACTTAAAATATTGACCAGAGTCCACTTCTTGACGCGACGTGTGCTTCTGTCTAGGACACACCTCTAGCTCTGAAGTTAAGTGAAGCGTGGAGCCTTCATTTCTGCCAGCAGTTGATGAAGGACTAAAGCTATACAGACAGACAAGCAGACACATAGACTACAACATGCGTTTTCAAGTAAAAGAAAAGGAGGAGAATGTAGATTCGTGAGTTGTTGAATATTCGTGTACGTACCAAGGACAGCGCAGAATGGAGAGGGTGATCAGCAACGACTGCCAGAGTGGCACAAGATAACTGAATGTAAGTGTCACGCTGAGCAGAAGAAGTCAGCAAAACTCGTGGAATCTTACATTTCCCACAATACTTGTACAACTTGTACAGCACAGCTTGTACAGCTCTCCCTTCATCTCGGTAATTCCCTCGTCATTTTCATTTGCTTTTCATACTTAATCAGCCACACATTATATCATCATCATCATCATCATCATCATCATCATCGTCGTCGTCGTCGTCGTCGTCGTCATTTTCATCATCATCACTTTGTCATGTCATACTTCAGAGCTTTCACACTATGAGATCTTATACATCAACTAGTTCACATTATGTCTAATTCATGTCCATTTAGTCCACATACCATCTAATTCATATCCTGTCTATTTCACATCTTATTTAGTTTACACTCCATAAAGCTCACATCCCGTCAGGTTAACATCCCATTTAATTCACACACTATCTAGTTCATATTGTATCTAGCATACACTCTGTCTTAGAACATGAAAGGTGCCACAAAACCCAGGGGATAAGGACCCATAATGTGTCTTATAACATGAAAGGTGCACAAAACCCAGGGGATAAGGACCCATAATGTGTCTTATAACATGAAAGGTGCACAAAACCCAGGGGATAAGGACCCATAATGTGTCTTAGAACATGAAAGGCGCCATAAAACCCAGGCGGTAACTCCAAGACCGGGCATGCCTTCTTTGATCTTATAAAATCGCTGTTTTATTGTTCTGCATGAGATCTCTAAGAAATAATAGATCATGAAACTTGAATCTTTACAAATATGAATGGTTGGAGCCGCTTCAAACAAGATCAAACAAACAAACAAACAACTCTGAAGCTTAACTTGAGTCTAATAGTCAGTCAATGTGTCCCTTGTACACAACATTAATATTACGTAATATTGATAGAGTTTAGAGAAGAGTTAGACCGAGGTGTATGGTGCAGTTTTAGGGAGGGAGGGAGGGAGGGAGGAAGGAAGGAAGGAAGGAAGGAAGGAAGGAAGGAAGGAAGGAAAAACAACAATAACAATCCAATATTTTGCAAACTTGCCTTTTTTCTTGGGCAGGAAAACAGACAAGGCAAACAAATAAACACACGCAAAGACACCTCGCCATTTTGATTAGCCATTTTGTTTGCATCAGCTACGCACCCGCCCTCCATCCCCAACCCAATCCACCCCAACACCCTAGAGCCCACCCTTCAAACATGGAAGACCCAAATCCTCCCCCCCCCCACAGACCCTGGAGGGGTATACCGGCTGGACCCCCCCCCCCCCCAACAGACCCTGGAGTGGTATACCGGCTGGAAAGGTATCTCACAGAACTTACATGTCAAACATACTCCTATCTCCAATGTGGTATTTCAAAAAATCCTTCTGACTGTACCGAACATCCGTCTGTTTATCTGTCTGTCTATATCTGGATCTGCTTCTGTCACTTAAAATATTGACCAGAGTCCACTTCTTGACGTGACGTGTGCTTCTGTCTAGGACACACCTCTAGCTCTGAAGTTAAGTGAAGCGTGGAGCCTTCATTTCTGCCAGCAGTTGATGAAGGACTAAAGCTATACAGACAGACAAGCAGACACATAGACTACAACATGCGTTTTCAAGTAAAAGAAGAGGAGGAGGATGTAGATTCGTGAGTTGTTGAATATTCGTGTACATACCAAGGACAGCGCAGAATGGAGAGGGTGATCAGCAACGACTGCCAGAGTGGCACAAGATAACTCAATGTAAGTGTCACGCTGAGCAGAAGAAGTCAGCAAAACTCGTGGAATCTTACATTTCCCACAATACTTGTACAACTTGTACAGCACAGCTTGTACAGCTCTCCCTTTATCTCAGTAATTCCCTCGTCATTTTCATTTGCTTTTCATACTTAATCAGCCACACACTATATCATCATCATCATCATCATCATCATCATCATCATCATCGTCGTCGTCGTCGTCGTCGTCGTCGTCGTCGTCATTTCAATAATCATCATAACTTTGTCATGTCATACTTCAGAGCTTTCACACTATGAGATCTTATACATCAACTATTTCACATTATGTCTAATTCATGTCCACTTAGTCCACATACCATCTAATTCATATCCTGTCTATTTCACATCTTATTTAGTTTACACTCCATAAAGCTCACATCACGTCAGGTTAACATCCCATTTAATTCACACACTATCTAGTTCATATTGTATCTAGTTCACACTATATCTAGTGCGCACTCTGTCTAGTTCACACTAAATCTAGTTCCTAGTTCAACCCTGTGTAGTTTACACTCCATCTAATTCACATTCTATCTAGTTCACACGCTATGTAATTCACATCCAGTCTAGCTCACACGCCATCTTGTTCACACTTCGTCTAATTCACATCCAGCCTAGTTCACACCAAGTCTAGTTAGGACTCCATCTAGTTCACATCCTATCCAGTTCACATTCAATCTAATTTACACTCCTTCTAGTTCACACTCCATCTAGTTCACACTCCATCTAGTTCACACTCCATCTAGTTCACATTTCATCTAGTTCACACTCCATCTAGTCCACACTCTATCTAGTTCACTCTCCATCTAGTTCACACTCTATCTAGTTCACACTCCATCTAGTTCACACTCATGATATCTGAATGGCAGAGTGAGCCACGCAGACACAGCAAGAAAGTGTTGACAAGTATTCAAGAAGTGATTGCTGACACAGACAATATGGCTGTAAATTCATGCACAAGTTCACCAGATATCAACAAAGAAGACACGCCAAAGCAAGAAGCTGCACAAGAGAAACACACCAGCACCACAACGCCTATAAAGGTAGCTCCTGAATATTTAGCTTACCCTATTGATGTGCAGATAAGTAATAGGTTTCAAGCTTTACAAGATAGCCCCATTGTATATAATCATAAAACAACAAGAACCCAAACAGATATCTCAAACAAGACATCTACTCCTCAGTCACGGTCTCATAAACATCAACAAGAACAAGATACACAACAACACAGTAACAACATTAAAGAATATACGACACACTTGATAATCGGAGATTCCTTACTTAAAGGAATCTATGGTGAGCGGATGTCACTTACCTCTGAAGACACTGTCTCAGTCATGCCAGTACCTGGAGCTGGTATTATAAAACTAACGCAGACACTGAGACGACTTGACGTCGATCAGAGAGTCACGAGAACGACCGTACATGTTGGCATTAATGACAGCATGAACGGCCAGAATCTTCGGCCCTCTGACATACAGGACTTGATATCCACCATCAAGAAAAAATACCCCAACACTTCCATAAACATTTCATCCATCATTCCACCTTGTTCTGGTCCTGGACGTCGCATGGTGGATATAAACAACAAAATACTAAAAACATTCTGTCTACAGAACACAGTAGTTTTTATAAACAACACGCCATTTTTTACTTCAGCCACAGGTGCTCCCAAAAAACGCCTTTACAGGGACCACATCCACATTAACAAGACTGGCAGCAGCATCCTTGCCAAAAATATCAAATATCCAGCAAGAACTGAGCAGAACATAACAAAACACTCAAATAGACAGAAACAGTTTAGACAGCCACCCACATCTCGTAGCTCCAGAAACACACACTCTACACCAACTACAAGACTCCAAGGACCCTCAGAAACATCACCATCTGCCTCTCTACCATTGCCCGCTCCATCCACTGACCCACTATACAATTCCATGTTCCCACCCCTGCCAACACGGCAAGCTCAACAAATTATACCAACACTTAGTACAGCGAACAACATGGAGACTCCTGCACAATCACCACTTAGGAATACCACAACAACTGTACAGGACACAAACACAAGAACCTCGAATCATTATCCGTGGAACTTTCAGCTACAATATCTAATGCAGTTTAGTCCTGCAGCTCTGAGCCACGCGTATATGATGTCCCTACTACACAGTCAACACTCAACACCCACATACAGATACTAGATAGCTTGAAACTTCCAGCACTCTTTAACTTCTGTAGATTAATTTAACTGAGCAAAAACAAAAAACCACAGAAGTTCTTACAGCAAAACAGACATTTCTTAGTGCTAGCTTACAGCTAATATTGTTATCAAGTCTTTTACAATTTACACTTACATAACGTTCATTGCATTGTTGATTTTTGTACTTTTTTCCATTATTTGTCAGTATATTATAAACTTAGTTAGATTCATTATCTCTACTAGCTTAAACGTATAACTATAATTGTATGACTGAAGTCTGACCAGTTATTTTATTTTTACTGAAATATAATATTTATAACATTGCTATAGTGACTCAGAAAATGGAGGAGTGGCTGCGACACGATGGCCTACGTGTTGGCCACTTAAATGTTTATCATTTGTTAGGAAAACTCCCTGAGGTTACACATATACTTCAACAACATTTTCATATTTTTGGTTTCTCTGAAAGCAGATTACATAAAAACATCACAGACAATGATATAAGAATAGATGGTTTTAATTTGATCAGGCGTGACCCAACTAGGAAGCTAGAGACAGGTTTAGTCGTTTACATTTCTAACACAATTAAATTTTGTAGAAGAGAAGACCTAGAAACATCAGAGGTTGAATGTATTATGCTAGAAATCAAAATATCAAATCTTAGTCCAATTCTAATTAGTTTTATATACCGAAATCCAAATGCTTCAGCCGAGTGGTATGATCACTTTGCGACCATGATGGATGATACTGTAACTCATAAATTCAAGGACATAATCATTCTAGGCGACTTCAATATAGATCTTAATCAGCCAAATCCTACATGGAAGAACATTTTAACATCTTACAACTTCTCGCAAATTGTTAACAAACCTACTAGAGTTGCTGAATCATCATCAACACTAATAGATCATATTTATGTAGCCCATCCAGGAAACATTACTGAATGTACTGTCCCTCATGTGTCGCTGAGTGATCACTACCCGGTCTGCTGTACGTGGTCACATAAGGGGTATAAAATACCAAAACACAAACATACCAGCATCAAATATAGAAACTTTAAAAACTTTAACTTGGAATTATTTTTAACTGATCTAAAAGCTTCGCCTCTTACGTACGTTTTCCAGTTAACAAATCCAGATGAGGCTATGAATACTGGATCAAGATATTTCGAAACATTTTTGACAAGCATGTCCCCATCAAAGAAATGAGAGTAAAACACGTAACAAAATCCCCGTGGATAACTCCCGATATATTGCAACTCATGAGGAAACGGGATGAAGCTCACAAAAGCAGAAATTTCAGTAGCTATCGTTCACTTAGGAATAAGGTGCAGTATTTAATTAGGCAGGAAAAGAAAAATTACTTCAGAAATTTAGTGAAAGACAAAACTGATAGTAAATCAATCTGGAAAGCGATTAATACTCTTGTAAATAAAAGTAAGCAAACTGACCCACAAACACTTAATGGTGAACATACTTGCATTAACTTCAGTGAACATTTTAGGGAAGAAATTAGTATTCTAAAATCTTCATTACCGACCCCAAATTGCGACCTGAGCGTGTTGAAAACTTTCAGCGACAGTAAATGTGTAAAGCTAAAACAAATTAATATTCCTTTCCTCACAGTCGGTGAGGTTTATAACTACATCCGGTCCTTAAAGAACACTAACTCAGCAGGATGTGATGACATTAGTAACAAGATACTACGCTACGCTGCACCAGTTATCATAGACACACTAACATACTTATACAACTTGTGTATTGACAAAAAATATTTCCCTGACGCTTTTAAACTCGCCAAAGTTTTTCCTCTTTTTAAATCTGGACAGACTAGTGACCTCTCAAACTATAGACCCATATCCATTCTGTCATCACTATCTAAACCTCTTGAAAAACATATACAAAAGTTAACTCTGCTCCACATGCAAGAAAACAGTCTACTAATAGACAGTCAGTCAGGTTTTAGACCAAATTACTCCTGCCACACAGCATTAACTAAAATGACAGAAAGCTGGCTGTCTAATATAAATGATGACAAATGTGTGGTGCTGTCTTTGTTGATTTTAAGAAAGCCTTCGATATGATTGATCATGAAATTCTTGCAAAAAAGCTGGAAGGCTATAGATTACATCCTGACCTAACAAAATGTATTACATCTTTTCTCTCAGATAGAAAACAAGTAGTTTGCTTTAGAAACAAAATATCTGGCTCGTCAGTGGTTGATACCGGTATTCCTCAAGGCTCCATTCTTGGTCCTCTTCTCTTTGCTATCTATAAACGACCTACCACTACATTTAAAGCACTCTTCATGTGATCTTTTCGCTGACGACTGTACTGTTTACAATAGTGAGTATGACATCAATAACCTACAGACAACGCTCCAAAATGATATAAACAGTTTGATTAAATGGAGTAATAAAAATGGTATGTTGATAAACACCAACAAAACAAAATCCATGCTCATCACTACAAGACAGAAACTGCAAAATGCAACTAAAACTTCACTACAGCTTTGTGCTGGGACTAAGGCAATAGAAAATGTTCATGAACATAAAACCCTAGGACTCATCATTGATCAGCACTTAACTTGGAATTCTCACGTACATAACCTAACAAATTTGATTGCACAGAAAGTTTACCAATTAGCCAAGATTAAACACTTTATCGACAAAAACACAAGAAAAATATACTACATATCACACATACAAACACACTTAGATTACTGTTCCACAATCTGGGATGGATGCTCAGTCTCAAACACAAAAAGGCTCCACTCACTTCACAAGCGAGCATTAAATCTTATTTGTGACAAACACCCAGTACAGACTGTAGATCAACATAAACAACTCAAAATTCTACCCCTCAAAAATAGAATCATTTTTAACAAAGTTAAGTTTGTTCACAGAATTCTGTCGCACAATGCTCCGCCTTACTTGTGGTCACTGTTTACGTATAACACTAAACATAGCCAGCGTTTAAAAAACTGTCTTCTTCCTAAACCCAGAATTGATATGTACAAGAAAAGCCTTGCATACTCTGCAGTACAGCTCTGGAACACCCTCCCCTACAATTTAAAATCCATTGGTAATACTTCATCCTTTAACTCAAACCTGTTTCATTATTTACTTGCATGTAATTATATGCCTCCATAAAATAGCCAGCACTCTCTCAACACATGGCTCGTAAACCATCAAGTACTTCAATGACATAGTTAGAAAAGCAACTTGTTAGATATTGTTAGAAATTATTTTAATGTTTGTTTAAAAAAATATGTTAGAAGATCTGTATTTACAATGTATTTTTATTTATGTATATGTCTGCGGGTGTATGTGTGCGTGAGTGCTATTTTATTAGGTTAATTACTTCTTCTCTTTTACCTTGAATGTAGTAGTTAAATCTTACACTCTTTTGATATGTTTTTACTAATTTAATTTGTATTTTTGTACTAAATCAAGTGTGTGGGAAGAATGAAAGATGGAGTGATGAAGGGCAGAATGTAAGACGGGCCTGCGTGCCCAATTCTTTACCCTTGAAAAATAAAGATTATTCATTCATTCATTCATTCCATCTAGTCCACACTCCATCTAGTCCACACTCCATCTAGTTCACACTCCATCTAGTTCACACTCCATCTAGTTCACACTTCATCTAGTTCACACTCCATCTAGTTCACTCTCCATCTAGTTCACTCTCCATCTAGTTCACACTCCATCTAGTTCACACTCCATCTAGTTCACACTCCATCTAGTTCACACTCCATCTAGTTCACACTCCATCTAGTCCACACTCTGTCTAGTTCACACTCCGTCTAGTTCACACTCCATCTAGTCCACACTCCATCTAGTTCACTCTCCATCTAGTTCACTCTCCATCTAGTTCACTCTTCATCTAGTCAACGTTCTAACACCTCTTGAAGTTTAATCGTCTCACCTTCCACTCCTACACTGCTCTACCCACACACCCACGTACCCAAACACCCACGTACCCAAACACCCACGTACCCACAGACGTGGTACACACCACTCGTCTGGCCCTGCGTTCTGCCAAATCACTCTCGGGGATGCACACGTCAAACATACACAGAATGACAACTGTTGACATAGCCGCACATCATCAAACAAGCAGAGAGCTCCTATTCTTGCCCCCACACCAAGACTAGCAACTGGGGGGGGGGGGTAAGGGGAGACTACAGAATGCAGGGAAGAAGTTTAGTTTCTGACGAGCTGTTGCTAGCTGTTCTGTGAGGACTTATATCGTTTAAGATCTGAAACACACGGTTTGTGTCTGTCTCTTATTATGTCATATACTTCATAAATTTATGATAAATACAGAAACTAAGATGGATTCAGCTGTTGAATGTCATATTAGAGGAATTCAGCTGTTGATTGTCATATTAGAGGAATTCAGCTGTTGAATGTCATACTAGAGAAATATAGCTGTTGATTAGCATACTAGAGAAATTTAGCTGTTGATTGATTTTCAAATTACAGTCAAAACAAGACCAATATGGCAACCAAGAGGTGACGGATCACACGAGCAAGTTTATCCACCTTCTTGTGACAAAATACAAGAACAAGTTTATCCAACTTCTTGTGACAAAATACAAGAACAAGTTTATCCAACTTATTGTGACAAAATACAAGAACAAGTTTATCTAACTTCTTGTGACAAACTACAAGAACAAGTTTATCCAACTTCTTGTGACAAACTACAAGAACAAGTTTATCCAACTTCTTGTGACAAAATACAAGAATAAGTTTATCCAACTTCTTGTGACAAACTACAAGAACAAGTTTATCTAACTTCTTGTGACAAACTACAAGAACAAGTTTATCTAACTTCTTGTGACAAACTACAAGAACGACTTTATCCAACTTCTTGTGACAAAATACAAGAACAAGTTTATCCAACTTCTTGTGACAAAATACAAAAACAAGTTTATCCAACTTCTTGTGACAAACTACAAGAACAAGTTTATCCAACTTCTTGTGACAAACTACAAGAACAAGTTTATCCAACTTCTTGTGACAAACTACAAGAACAAGTTTATCCAACTTCTTGTGACAAACTACAAGAACAAGTTTATCCAACTTCTTGTGACAAACTACAAGAACAAGTTTATCCAACTTCTTGTGACAAACTACAAGAACAAGTTTATCTAACGTCTTGTGACAGACTACAAAAAAAAAACAACTTTATCTAACTTGCAATGATTCACGGCTAGCTCCCAGATAAAATAACCAAAGAAACAAGTGCTATATTGCCACAGTGACGTGTAAAATTACCACCGCAGTTTGTTACTGTTACCCCATAACATTCTAGCACCGAGCTAAAGAACACAGCTGGCTAATGGAAAACAGCACCAAATTGGGTAAGTTAACAGCACTACATTTAGTAAGTTATCGTTGTTGTCAACTCTCTTCTTCACTGTAACATCATGAGGCGTCATAGGACAGTTGTTTTCCTGACAAAACCTACCTACAAGTAGAAAACGTGAAGACTGATTGTTGAAATACTCTTTAGAAAAGTTAGAGCTACATGCACAGAAATGTTGTCATACTAACTGCTCAACCTCAGACTGACCCGTTGCTGAGATGTTTACCTTTGTGTATCTGTGTTGTAATGTTTAGCTTTCTGTCTTTGTTGTAATGTTTTCCAGCGCATGTGTGATATTGCTGTAATGTTTATCTCTGTGTGATATCGCTGTAATGTTTATATCGCTGTAATGTTTGTCATTGTGTGATATCAGTGTAATGTTTATCTTTGTGTGATATCGTTGTAATGTTTACCTTTGTGTGACATCGATGTAATGTTTATCTTTGTGACATATAAATCAATGAAATGTGTAACTTTGTGTGATATTGCTGTGATGTTTATATTTGTGTGATATCACTGTAATGTTTACCTTTGTGTGATACCACTGTAATGTTTATTTTTGTGCAATATCACCGTAATGTTTATCTTTGTGTGACATCACTGTAATATTTATCTTTGTGTGATATCAATGTAATGTTTATCTTTGTGTGATATCGCTGTAATGTTTACTTTTGTGCAATGTTGTTTTTCTTTGTGTGGTTTTGCTGTAATTTGCACATTTGCCTGCTTAATTTTATTGAAATGTTTTCTGTGTGATATCGCTGTAATGTTTACATCGCTGTAATGTTTGTGTGATATCAGTGTAATGTTTATTTCTGTGTGATATCGCTGTAATGTTTATATCGCTGTAATGTTTGTCATTGTGTGATATCAGTGTAATGTTTATCTTTGTGTGATATCGTTGTAATGTTTACCTTTGTGTGACATCGATGTAATGTTTATCTTTGTGACATATAAATCAATGAAATGTGTAACTTTGTGTGATATTGCTGTGATGTTTATATTTGTGTGATATCACTGTAATGTTTACCTTTGTGTGATACCACTGTAATGTTTATTTTTGTGCAATATCACCGTAATGTTTATCTTTGTGTGACATCACTGTAATATTTATCTTTGTGTGATATCAATGTAATGTTTTTCTTTGTGTGATATCGCTGTAATGTTTACTTTTGTGCAATGTTGTTTTTCTTTGTGTGGTTTTGCTGTAATTTGCACATTTGCTTGCTTAATTTTATTGAAATGTTTACCATTGTTTATGTGCTGTAGGTGTTTTATTGAAATGTTTATTTTTGTTTATGTGCTGTTGGTGTTTTATTGAAATGTTTACTTTTGGTTATGTGCTGTTGGTGTTTTATTGAAATGTTTACTTTTGTTTATTTGCAATTGGTGTTTTGTTTCCCTTAATTTTTGTGTGTATGTTTTTTTTTTTTTGCTGTAGTTCTCATGGCCTGAAATGTTTAAACAATTTTTTTGCTGTAGTTCTCATGGCCTGAAATGTTTGAACAGCTTTTTTTTTTTTTTTTGCTGTAGTTCTCATGGCCTGAAATGTTTAAACAATTTTTTTGCTGTAGTTCTCATGGCCTGAAATGTTTAAACAATTTTTTTGCTGTAGTTCTCATGGCCTGAAATGTTTAAACAATTTTTTTGCTGTAGTTCTCATGGCCTGAAATGTTTAAACAATTTTTTTGCTGTAGTTCTCATGGCCTGAAATGTTTAAACAATTTTTTTGCTGTAGTTCTCATGGCCTGAAATGTTTAAACAATTTTTTTGCTGTAGTTCTCATGGCCTGAAATGTTTAAACAATTTTTTTGCTGTAGTTCTCATGGCCTGAAATGTTTAAACAATTTTTTTGCTGTAGTTCTCATGGCCTGAAACGTTTAAACAATTTTTTTTGCTGTAGTTCTCATGGCTTGAAATGTTTAAACAACTTTTTTTTTCAGGACAACAGCCAGCCCAGGCCGACCACATGCTAACCCAGGACAAGCTTTACTTTGGTGTCGGAGCGGGAGTGGGTGTACTGGTTGTTGTAACGCTGGCAGCAGTTACAGGCGCGCTTTGCTGTCGTCGTCAGCTCGCAGGCTCTGGGCGGAGAGGAAGAAGGTAGGACATTTTCTTTCTCTCTGTCTCTTCATTCTTTCGCTCATTCATTTATTGAATGAGTTTATTGATTCTCTCTCTCTCTCTCTCTCTCTCTCTCTCTCTCTCTCTCTCTCTCTCTCTCTCTCCCTGTACACTCTGCAGATCAGCACAAAGAACTAGAAATTTTACCCCTCACATATAGAATCATTTTTAACAAACTCAGATTTGTTCATAGAATGTTGCCGCATAAAGCTCCGCCTTACTTGTGGCCATTGTTTACCTCCAGCATTAAACATAGCCAGCTCCGCCTTACTTGTGGCCATTGTTTACCTCCAGCATTAAACATAGCCAGCTCCGCCTTACTTGTGGCCATTGTTTACCTCCAGCATTAAACATAGCCAGCTCCGCCTTACTTGTGGCCATTGTTTACCTCCAGCATTAAACATAGCCAGCTCCGCCTTACTTGTGGCCATTGTTTACCTCCAGCATTAAACATAGCCAACGTTTACGAAACTGTCTTCTTCCTAAACCCAGGCTAGATCTGTACAAGAAAAGCCTTGCATACTCTTGGAACTCCCTCCCCTACCATCTAAAATCTATGAGTAATACTTCATCGTTTAACTCAACCCCTTTTCAGTATTCACTTGGTTGTAACTATAAGCCTTCGTAGAATATCTAATATCTTCTCATACCCTGACTTGCCGGCCACGGAGTTCTGCTCTAAAAGAACATAGTTCTAAACATAATTTGTTAGATCTTGTATCTTGTTAGAAATTATCTTAGTAAATATGCGAGAGTGGAGTACATGTGTGTGTGTGTGTGTGCGCGCTATCTTGTTAGATCAATGAACTCTTATGTAGTTCATTATCCTGTGTTTGTGAATGTAATATTGTCATCTTGCATTCTTAGATATTTTTTTCATGTAATCTGTATACTTATATTTCATATAGTTTCATTTTATATATACAGTATATTCATGTAATTTTGTATACCTTATTAAATCGAGTGTGTGAGGAGAATGAATGATGGAGTGATAAAGGACATAACGTAAGACGGGCCTGCGTGCTCAATTCTTCACCCTTTTAAAATAAAGATCATTCATTCTCTCTCTCTCTCTCTCTCTACACTCTGCAGATCAGCACAAAGAACTAGAAATTTTACCCCTCACATATAGAATCATTTTTAACAAACTCAGATTTGTTCATAGAATGTTGCCGCATAAAGCTCCGCCTTACTTGTGGCCATTGTTTACCTCCAGCATTAAACATAGCCAGCTCCGCCTTACTTGTGGCCATTGTTTACCTCCAGCATTAAACATAGCCAGCTCCGCCTTACTTGTGGCCATTGTTTACCTCCAGCATTAAACATAGCCAGCTCCGCCTTACTTGTGGCCATTGTTTACCTCCAGCATTAAACATAGCCAGCTCCGCCTTACTTGTGGCCATTGTTTACCTCCAGCATTAAACATAGCCAACGTTTAAGAAACTGTCTTCTTCCTAAACCCAGGCTAGATCTGTACAAGAAAAGCCTTGCATACTCTTGGAACTCCCTCCCCTACCATCTAAAATCTATGAATAATACTTCATCGTTTAACTCAACCCCTTTTCAGTATTCACTTGTTTGTAACTATAAGCCTTCGTAGAATATCTATTATCTTGTCATACCCTGACTCGCCAGCCACCGAGTTCTGCTGTAAAAGAACATAGTTCTAAACATAATTTGTTAGATCTTGTATCTTGTTAGAAATTATCTTAGTAAATATGCGAGAGTGTAGTACATGTGTGTGCGCGCGCTCTATCTTGTTAGATCAGTTAACTTTTATGTAGTTCATTATCCTGTGTTTGTGAATGTAATATTGTCATCTTGCATTCTTAGATATTTTTTTCATGTAATCTATATTTCATATAGTTTCATTTTATATATACAGTATATTCATGTAATTTTGTATACCTTATTAAATCGAGTGTGTGAGGAGAATGAATGGTGGAGTGATAAAGGACATAATGTAAGACGGGCCTGCGTGCTCAATTCTTCACCCTTTTAAAATAAAGATCATTCAATTCTCTCTCTCCCTCCCTCTCTCTCTCTCTCTCTCTTCTCCCCCTCTTTTCATGGTGATGGGCTATTATTTGCTGTCGCGAGTTCCTGGTGTGTCTTGCCGCCTCGTCTATCCGCCATCTTCTTTAAGATATCTATCTCTTTGTGCACTGTCTCCATCTGTAGAGAATCACCCGACCGCTCTCTGCTTCTAGTCTCCACTGTATCATGCCATCTTCTAGTCTCTACTGTATCAGGCCATCTTCTAGTCTCCACTGTATCAGGCCATCTTCTAGTCTCCACTGTATCAGGCTATCTTCTAGTCTCCACTGTATCAGGCCATCTTCTAGTCTCCACTGTATCAGGCTATCTTCTAGTCTCCACTGTATCAGGCCATCTTCTAGTCTCCACTGTATCAGGCCATCTTCTAGTCTCCACTGTATCAGGCTATCTTCTAGTCTCCACTGTATCAGGCCATCTTCTAGTCTCCACTGTATCAGGCCATCTTCTAGTCTTCACTGTATCAGGCTATCTGCAGAAGCGTTATTCTTTAATGTGTTCTTGTTGAGTATGTTCTTGTTGGATGTGCTCTTCTTGTTGAATACATCATTGTTGAATTTGTTCTTGTTGAAGTTCTTACGTGTGCTCTTATTGAATGTTCTTGTCGAATATGTTATTGCTAAGTGCGTTCTGTGTGTGTGTTCTTGTTGAATGTGTTTGTGTTGAGTGTGTTCTTGGTGAGCGGGTTCTTGTTGAGTATGTTACTGTTAGTGTGTTCTTGTTGAGTGTGTCCTTGCTGAGTGTGTTCTTGATGAGTATGTTCTTGTTGATCGGGTTCTTGTTGAGTGTGTTCTTCCTGAGTGTGTTCTTGTTGAGCGGGTTCTTGTAGAGTGTGTTTTTTGTAGAGTGTCTTCTTGTTGAGTGTCTTCCTGTAGAGTGTCTTCTTTTTGAGTGTGTTCTTGGTGAGTGGGTTCTTGTTGAGTGTGTTCTGGTAGAGTGTGTTCGTGTTCAGCGGGTTCTTGCAGAGTGTCTTCTTGTTGAGTATGTTCTTGTTGAGTGTTTTATTGTAAAGTGTGTTCTTGCTGGTGTGTTCCTGTTGGGTGTGTTCTTGTAGAGTGTGTTCTTGTAGAGTGTCTTCTTGTTGAGTGTGTTCGTGTTGAATGTGTTCTTTTTTAGTGTCTTGTTGTAGAGTGTCTTCGTGTTGAGTGTGTTCTTGTAGAGTGTCATTTTGTTGAGTGTGTTCTTGTAGTGTGTATTCTTGCTGGGTATGTTCTTGTGGAGTGTCTTCTTGTTGTGTGTCTTCTTGTTCACTGTGTTCTTTTAGAGTGTCTTCTTGTTGAATATGTTCTTGTGGAGTGTGTTCTTGTTGAGTGTGTTTTTGTTGAATGTCTTCTCCTTTAGTGTGTTCTTGTTGAGTGTGTTCTTGTTGAATGTCTTCCTGTTGAGTATGTTCTTGTTGTGTGTCTTTTTTTTTAATATGATTTTGTTGAATGTCTTCTTGTTGAGTGTGTTATTGTAGAATGTGCTCTCATTGAGTCTTTTGAGTGTCTTCTTGTTGAGTTTTTTCATATTGAGTGTCTTCTTGTTGAGTGTTTTCATGTTGAGTGTCTTCTTGTTGAATATTCTCCTGTTGTGTATGTTCTTGCTGGGTGTCCTCTTGTTGAGCATGTTCTTGTTGAATGTCTTCATGTTGAGTGTGTTCCTGTTGAGCGTGTTCTTGTTAAATGTCTTCTTGTTGAGTTTCTTCTTGTTGAGTATGTTCTTGTTGAATGTCTTCATGGTGATTGTGTTAAATATGCTCTTGCTGATTATGTTCTTGTTGAGTGTCTTCCTGTTGAGTGTGCTCCTGTTGAGTATGTTCTTTTGAGTGTGTTCGTGTTAAGTATATTCCTGTTGGGTGTACTGTTGTTGAATGTCCTCTTGTTAGCATGTTATTGTTGAGCATGTTATTGTTGAGTATGTTCTTGTTGAGTATGTTCTTGCTGAGTTTGCTCTTGTTGGATGTGTTCTTTGTTGAGTGCCTTCTTGTTGAGTGTGTTCTTGTTAAGCATGTTCTTATTGAGTGTGTTCTTGCTGAGTGTGTTCTTGTTGAGTGTCTTCTTGTTTAGTATGTTCTTGTGGAGTGTCTTCTTGTTAAGCATGTTATTGTTGAGTGTCTTCTTGTTGAGTATGTTCTTGTTTGGTGTGTTCATGTTAAGTGTGTTCTTGTTGAGTATGTTCGTGTTGAGTATGTTCTTGTTGAGTATGTTCTTGTTGAGTGTGTTCTTGTTGAGTATGTTCGTGTTGAGTATGTTCGTGTTGAGTGTGTTCTTGTTGAGTGTGTTCTTGGTGAGTATGTTCTTGTTGAGTATGTTCGTGTTGAGTATGTTCTTGTTGAGTATGTTCTTGTTGAGTATGTTCATGTTGAGTGTGTTCTTGTTGAGTATGTTCATGTTGAGTGTGTTCTTGTTGAGTATGTTCGTGTTGAGTGTGTTCTTGTTGAGTATGTTCTTGTTGAGTATGTTCATGTTGAGTGTGTTCTTGTTGAGTATGTTCATGTTGAGTATGTTCATGTGAATATCCTCAGACTTGGACATAAAAATGGTAAATGATGAAAGTAAACACATGAGCATGAATGAGGGCAGTGAATATGGATGTTGGATGAATGTTGGGTGGATGTTGGATGAATGTTGGGTGGATGTTGGATGAATGTTGGGTGGATGTTGGATGAATGTTGGGTGGATGTTGGATGAATGTTGGGTGGATGTTGAAGTAACAGATGGATGCTTGCTGGATGTTGAATTAATAAATGGATGTCTGTTGGATGAATGTTGGATGAAGGAATGGATGGTGGATGTATAATCAGATGGATGTTATTGTGAGACAAACTTCTTAATCCAGGCTGGCGTCAACAGTGTCCATGGCCTACTCAGACTTTGACACGTATCAGAAGTTTACACCTGTAAGGTGAGACATTTCTTGTGTGTGTCATTTCATTTTCTGCTTCCTTGGGGCGGGGATGGTGAGAGGGAGGGGGGATATCAGCACAACATTATGTGGGCATTTTTCTTTTCTAAATAATACAACTGAATTTTGAAGGCTACTGCTTGCTTTCATTTTTTTAAAAATATATTATTAATGTTGGTATAATGCATGATCGAGTGATCTTATGAACCTTTGACCCTTTTGCTGTCAGAATAGGTCAAGGTTACAGGAAAACAAGAGAGGGTGTGGTTTGAAGAAGAATACTTAGAACATCTAAGCATATACTTACAGAACATCTAAGCATATACTTACATCTAAATCAGGATATTATGTATATAAGCATATACTTAGAACATCTAAGTAGATACTTAGAACATCTAAATGAAGATATTATGCGACAGAGAGATATAGAGAGAGTGAGAGCCAGGGAGAGCGAGAAGTGGATGTTGAAGTTATTTTGTCTGTCACACACGACACAAACATCACATAACATAGTACAGATATCATGTACGAGTTACAAACATCACATAATATGGTACAGACATCATGTACATGTTACAAACTTCACATAACATGGCACAGACATTATGCACGTGTTACAAACATCACATAACATGGTACATACATCATGTACGTGTTACAAACTTCACACAACATGGTACAGACATCATGCACGTGTTACAAACATCACATAACATGGTACAGACATCATGTACGTGTTACAAACATCACATAACATGGTACAGACATCATGTACGTGTTACAAACATCACATAATATGGTACAGACATCATGTACATGTTACAAACTTCACATAACATGGCACAGACATTATGTACGTGTTACAAACATCACATAACATGGTACAGACATCATGTACATGTTACAAACTTCACATAACATGGCACAGACATTATGTACGTGTTACAAACTTCACATAACATGGCACATACATCATGTACGTGTTACAAACTTCACACAACGTGGTACAGACATCATGCACGTGTTACAAACATCAAAAACATTTCAGATGTTGACATCAACATTATGGGCTGTGTTGTTGCACCAAAGTCTAGTGTTAAAGATGTCACGGAGGTTGACGATGATGTCACGGAGGTTGATGATGTTTCTTCATCATATATTCAGCTCAGCCGCAGCATCAACTTTGTTGACGAGGACAAGACAGGAACAGCCAAGAACCGCCAACCACAACATTGCCAACCACAACATTGCCACCGAGAGCAGCAGCAAGACAGAGAGCCCAGGTCAACCACCTGCAGGTATGAAAAAGACTGCAATATTCTACAACTTGTTACTGCAACATGATAGTGATGATGATGTTGTTGTCATGGTTACTGTTAAGTTGGAGAGTTCTATACCAGTGGTGGACCTCATCGCTACAAACATGGCGACGGAAAAATGAAAATCGCCCCCCCCCCCCACCCCAACCCCTGAAAAACGAATCAGAATGTCAAACATTGACAACATTTTTGGACGTTAGAATGAAGTTCATTGAAAGCATATTCACATTCAGTGTTTAGTCAGTGACAAACTACACGCGAAGCTGGGTAGACTTAACACCAAGGGCCAGAGAAAGGCGACGTGTCTAGCGCCAAGAAAAATAAATATAAATCGCAAACACTGCAAATTCTGAATCTTGTTTTATTCATCAAATGTCAGAGACATCTTGTCAGAAGAGAAGTCTAGAGACTGGACACAAGTTAGTCCACCGCTGAGCTGGTTTACGACTGCTGAGAATGGTATAAATAAATACGTAGAGCAAAAAAACTATCAAGAGAATTTCATGTAGAATTTGACAATTATTTCTTATACAAGTCTACGCCATTTTCAAATATCTCACTTACCAAAACCTATGCTGCGATACTGTAGAGATATTACAAGTTAAGATGGAGGAGATACTGCAGAGATGTTACATTTTAAGATGGGGGAGATACTGTAGAGATATTACAAGTTAAGATGGGGGAGATACTGCAGAGATGTTACATTTTAAGATGGGGGAGATACTGTAGAGATGTTACATTTTAAGATGGGGGAGATACTGTAGAGATATTACAAGTTAAGATGGGGGAGATACTGCAGAGATGTTACATTTTAAGATGGGGGAGATACTGCAGAGATGTTACATTTTAAGATGGGGGAGATACTGCAGAGATGTTATACGTTAAAGATGGCGGAGATATGACACGTGACCTTATTTGTGTGTAAGCAGGTTCTTTTGTGTGTGTGTGTGTGAGGGGAGGGAGTGGGGAGGAGTCTGAAATATTTCTGTGAGAGCTGCGTTTTAGTATTTGTAGTATATTGTAAACGTAGGTAAGATGTCATGATACACAGTGTAAGAAGATGTCATGATACACAGTGTAAGAAGATGTCATGATACACAGTGTAAGCAGATGTCATGGTACACAGTGTAAGCAGATGTCATGGTACACAGTGTAAGAAGATGTCACGATACACAGTGCAAGAAGATGTCATGGTACACAGTGCAAGAAGATGTCATGGTACACAGTCTAAGAAGGTGTCATGGTACACA
The DNA here is from genome assembly GCA_009760885.1 of Achatina immaculata. NCBI lineage: Eukaryota > Metazoa > Mollusca > Gastropoda > Stylommatophora > Achatinidae > Lissachatina > Lissachatina immaculata. Next base: position 27,656,946 of record CM019710.1, on the reverse strand, counting down.
GTGTAAGAAGGTGTCATGGTACACAGTGTAAGAAGATGTCACGGTACACTGTTTAAGAAGATGTCATGGTACATGGTGTAAGAAGATGTCATGGTACACGGTGTACGAAGATGTCATTGGTGTCGTGGTACACGGCGAACAAGATGCCATGGTACACGGCGTAATAAGATGTCATGGTACACATGTAACAAGATGTCATGGTATACGATGTAACAAGATGTCATGTACACATGTAACACGATTTCATGGTACACATGTAACAAGATGTCAAAGTTCACATGTAACAAGATGTTATAGTACACGTGTAACAGGATGTCACAGCTCAGAAGTAATATGTAATATGGACTCACATAGACAGCCTGGAGTGCATGTATGATGTATGTGTGTATGTAGTGTATGTAATGTATATATGGAGTGTATGTATGATGTATGTATGTATGAATTGTATGTATGATGTATATATGGAGTGTATGTATATATGGAGTGTATGTATGATGTATGTACATGGAGTGTATGTATGTATGTATGTATGTATGTATGTATGTATGTATGTATGTATGATGTATGTATATATGGAGTGTATATATGATGTATGTATGTATATATGGAGTGTATGTATGATGTATGTATATATGGAGTGTATGTATGGTGTATATATGTATGTATGCATTATGTATGTATGGAGTGTATGTATGATGTATGTATATATGGAGTGTATATATGATGTATGTATGTATATATGAAGTGTATGTATGATGTATGTATATATGGAGTGTACATATGATGTATGTATGTATGTATATATGGAGTTTATGTATGTATGTATGTATGTATGTATGTATGTATGTATAATGTATGATGTATGTATGTATATATGGAGTGTATGTATAATGTATGTATGTATGTATGTATGTATGTATGTATGTATGTATGTATGTATGTATGTATGTATGTATGTATGTATGTATGTATGGAGTGTATTTATGATGTATGTATGTATATATGGAGTGTATGTATGATGTATGTATGTACATATAGAGTGTATGTATGATGTATATATGTGTATGATGTATGTGTGTATGTATGATGTATGTATGTACATATGGAGTGTATGTATTATGTATATATGTGTATGGTGTATGTGTGTATATATATATGTTGTATGTATGTATATATGGAGTGTATGTATGATGCATGTATGTAGTGTATGTATGATGTATGTATGTATATATGTATATATGGAGCAGTAATAACTTCAGATGGGAAATGCAAAACAGAAATTAGGAACAGAATAGGCCACGCAAAGACTGCATTTCAGAGAATGAGAAACATATTAGCTAACACATCTTTATCAATGAATGTTAGAAAACGAGTCCTAAAATGCTATATTGAACCTATCTTGTTATATGGAAGTGAATCATGGACAATAGGCAAGTCTGCACAAAAATCATTGGAAGCAGCAGAAATGTGGTTTATTAGAAGAATGTTGCGAATCTCCTGGACAGCAAAAATAATTAATGAAGAATGTAGGAGAAGAGCTGGAGAGACAAAAAACCTTGTCAGAAAGATAAGAGAGAGACAGTGTACTTTCATAGGACATGCAATGAGAAGAGGGGGCATTGAAAATATTATAACAACAGGAAAAATAGAAGGAAGAAGATCAAGAGAAAGACCAAGAGAAATGATACTGGACAGTCTGACGGGATGGTGTGAGAGGAGATCACCAACTGAACTGATGGCCTGCATGAAGGATCGGGTACTCTGGAGAAGCATAATAGCCAACGCCAGTCGGCACGGCACCTGATGATGATGATGATGATGGAGTGTATGTATGATGCATGTATGTAGTGTACGTATGATGTATGTATGTATATATGGAGTGTATGTATGATGTATGTATGTGTATATGGAGTGTATGTATGATGTATGTATGTATGTATGATGTATGTATGTATGTAATGTATGTATATCATGTGACTAAAACACAAACTGACAGTATTTAGCTGCGAATGCCACATACATATGTTGGGGTTAGGTGATGCATATACATATGTTGGGGTTAGGTGATGCAAATACCACATACATATGTTGGGGTTAGGTGATGCAAATACCACATACATATGTTGGGGTTAGGTGATGCGAATGTCACATACATATGTTGGGGTTAGGTGATGCAAATACCACATACATATGTTGAGGTTAGGTGATGCAAATACCACATACATATGTTGGGGTTAGGTGATGCAAATACCACATACATATGTTGGGGTTAGGTGATGCGAATGTCACATACATATGTTGGGGTTAGGTGATGCGAATGTCACATACATATGTTGGGGTTAGGTGATGCGAATGTCACATACATATGTTGGGGTTAGGTGATGCAAATATCACATACATATGTTGGGGTTAGGTGATGCGAATGTCACATACATATGTTGGGGTTAGGTGATGCAAATACCACATACATATGTTGGGGTTAGGTGATGAGAATGCAAATACTTATGTTGGGGTTAGGTGATGCACATACATATGTTGGGGTTAGGTGATGCACATACATATGTTGTGGTTAGGTGATGCGAATGCCAAATACTTATGTTGGGGTTAGGTGATGCGAATGCCACATACATATGTTGTGGTTAGGTTAATAGCCTTACCAGATTCCAGGTTCTTTTAGGACAACAGTTTTCTCCAATCCCATGTTCTTTTAAGTCAAAATCTTTCTCCGATCCCAGATTCTTTTGGATTAACAGCCTACTTCAATCCCAAATTTCTTTACGTTAACAGCTTTTCTCAAGCCCATGTTCTCTTACGTCAACAGCCTTCTCTGACCCTAGGTTCTTTTAGATCGTCAGCCTTTCCTGACCCCCAGTTCGTTTAGGTCGTTAACCCTCCATCCCTGACCTGGGTTCTTTTAGGTCGTCAGTCTTCCTTGACTTTAGGTTCGTTTAGGTCGTCAGTCTCTCCTGACTTCAGGTTCTTTTAGGTCGTCAGCCTTCTTGACTTCAGGTTCTTTTAGGTCGTCAGTCTCGTATATATATATGTTGTATGTATGTATATATGGAGTGTATGTATGATGCATGTATGTAGTGTATGTATGATGTATGTATGTATATATGTATATATGGAGCAGTAATAACTTCAGATGGGAAATGCAAAACAGAAATTAGGAACAGAATAGGCCACGCAAAGACTGCATTTCAGAGAATGAGAAACATATTAGCTAACACATCTTTATCAATGAATGTTAGAAAACGAGTCCTAAAATGCTATATTGAACCTATCTTGTTATATGGAAGTGAATCATGGACAATAGGCAAGTCTGCACAAAAATCATTGGAAGCAGCAGAAATGTGGTTTATTAGAAGAATGTTGCGAATCTCCTGGACAGCAAAAATAATTAATGAAGAATGTAGGAGAAGAGCTGGAGAGACAAAAAACCTTGTCAGAAAGATAAGAGAGAGACAATGTACTTTCATAGGACATGCAATGAGATGAGGGGGCATTGAAAATATTATAACAACAGGAAAAATAGAAGGAAGAAGATCAAGAGAAAGACCAAGAGAAATGATACTGGACAGTCTGATGGGATGGTGTGAGAGGAGATCACCAACTGAACTGATGGCCTGCATGAAGGATCGGGTACTCTGGAGAAGCATAATAGCCAACGCCAGTCGGCACGGCACCTGATGATGATGATGATGATGGAGTGTATGTATGATGCATGTATGTAGTGTACGTATGATGTATGTATGTATATATGGAGTGTATGTATGATGTATGTATGTGTATATGGAGTGTATGTATGATGTATGTATGTATGTATGATGTATGTATGTATGTAGTGTATGTATATCATGTGACTAAAACACAAACTGACAGTATTTAGCTGCGAATGCCACATACATATGTTGGGGTTAGGTGATGCATATACATATGTTGGGGTTAGGTGATGCAAATACCACATACATATGTTGGGGTTAGGTGATGCAAATACCACATACATATGTTGGGGTTAGGTGATGCGAATGTCACATACATATGTTGGGGTTAGGTGATGCAAATACCACATACATATGTTGGGGTTAGGTGATGCAAATACCACATACATATGTTGGGGTTAGGTGATGCAAATACCACATACATATGTTGGGGTTAGGTGATGCGAATGTCACATACATATGTTGGGGTTAGGTGATGCGAATGTCACATATATGTTGGGGTTAGGTGATGCGAATGTCACATACATATGTTGGGGTTAGGTGATGCAAATATCACATACATATGTTGGGGTTAGGTGATGCGAATGTCACATACATATGTTGGGGTTAGGTGATGCAAATACCACATACATATGTTGGGGTTAGGTGATGCGAATGCAAATACTTATGTTGGGGTTAGGTGATGCACATACATATGTTGTGGTTAGGTGATGCACATACATATGTTGTGGTTAGGTGATGCGAATGCCAAATACTTATGCTGGGTTTAGGTGATGCACATACATATGTTGTGGTTAGGTTAATAGCCTTACCAGATTCCAGGTTCTTTTAGAACAACAGTTTTCTCCAATCCCATCTTCTTTTAAGTCAAAATCTTTCTCCGATCCCAGATTCTTTTGGATTAACAGCCTACTTCAATCCCAAATTTCTTTACGTTAACAGCTTTGCTCAATCCCATGTTCTCTTACGTCAACAGCCTTCTCTGACCCTAGGTTCTTTTAGATCGTCAGCCTTTCCTGACCCCCAGTTCGTTTAGGTCGTTAACCCTCCCTCCCTGATCTGGGTTCTTTTAGGTCGTCAGCCTTCTTTGACTTTAGGTTCGTTTAGGTCGTCAGTCTCTCCTGACTTCAGGTTCTTTTAGGTCGTCAGTCTTCCTTGACTTTAGGTTCATTTAGGTCGTCAGTCTCGCTTGACTTCAGGTTCTTTTAGGTCGTCAGCCTTCCTTGACTTTAGGTGCGTTTAGGTCGTCAGTCTTCCTTGACTTTAGGTTCGTTTAGGTCGTCAGTCTCTCCTGACTTCAGGTTCGTTTAGGTCGTCAGCCTTCCTTGACTTTAGTTTCGTTTAAGTCGTCAGCCTTCCCTGACTTTAGGTTCGTTTAGGTCGTCAGTCTTCTTTGACTTTAGGTTTGTTTAGATCGTCAGTCTTCCTTGATTTTAGGTTCGTTTAAGTCGTCAGCCTTCCTTGATTTTCGGTTCGTTTAGGTCGTCAGCCTTCCTTGACTTTAGGTTCGTTTAGGTCGTCAGCCTTCCTTGACTTTAGGTTCGTTTAGGTCGTCAGTCTCGCCTGACTTCATGTTCTTTTAGGTCGTCAGCCTTCCTTGACTTTAGGTTCGTTTAGGTCGTCAGCCTTCCCTGACTTTAGGTTCGTTTAGGTCGTCAGTCTTCCTTGACTTTAGGTTCGTTTAGGTCGTCAATCTTCCTTGACTTTAGGTTTGTTTAGATCGTCAGTCTTCCTTGATTTTAGGTTCGTTTAAGTCGTCAGCCTTCCTTGATTTTCGGTTCGTTTAGGTCGTCAGCCTTCCTTGACTTTAGGTTCGTTTAGGTCGTCAGCCTTCCTTGACTTTAGGTTCGTTTAAGTCGTCAGTCTTTCCTGACTTTAGGTTTGTTTAGATCGTCAGTCTTGCCTAACCCCAAGTTCTTTTAAGTCATCATTCTTGCCTGACCCCAGGTTCTTTTAAGTCATCATTCTTGCCTGACCCCAGGTTCTGTTAAGTCATCATTCTTGCCTGACCCCAGGTTCTTTTATGATACAGAGATACCGTACATGCACAGCTATGATTAGCATACACAAACACGAAGTTGTGTGACCGGTAACAGACACTGCAAGAAACAGCTTATGATTGTTGCTCATCAGATCCAAACTCTGAGAAGATTGTGCAAGGACCAACTGGGTACTTATCAAGTGACGCCAGCGGTGAGGCAGGTGGTGGAGCTAGGCAAGAAGAAGGCTTAAAGAGAAATTCTGGAGATTTTCTCCTGCCAAGAAATTCAGTCCATGAAATCTGGAAAACACCTGGATCACGTGGCTATGATTTTCTTTGATCTTGTTTAGCAAAAAACAACAGGTAAATCCCGTGTGTGTCTGCACCGGTCATTGTTGTGGTCATTTCAGTCATTCAGTTCATGTCAGCTGCCATTTCAGTAGGTCGTTGTTATTTCATCAGGCCATGTGTTGTTATTTCAGTAAGCCATGTTTTCAGTAAGTCAAACGTTGCTGTTGTTTGTATGCCATATGTTGTTACTACAGAAGGTTCTATATTTTTATTGCTTGTATGTCATATGTGACATACATGGGACCCACCTAGAAGATCTTTATTTTACTGATCACATAACTCTTATCAGTGACAATGTGAATTCCACTGGCTAGCAAAATAGGACTTGAAATTAACAAGGACAAAACAAAAATAATGAAACTTCCCATTAATTAAAATGGAAAAATACACATAGAAGGGACAAATGTTGAAGAAGTCAATCAGTTTGCATACCTTGGCAGCTACATAGACCAGGATGGTGACACCAGAAAGGAAGTTAGAATTCGAATTGCAAAAGCAGCATCGATCTTCAAGAATCTTGAGAACATATGGAATTCAAAAGTTATAAGCACAAAAACCAAATTAAGACTATTCAATTCAAATGTAATATCCACCCTCATTTATGCATGCGAAAGCTGGAAAACAACTAAAGAAATAGACAAGAAATTAGACTCTTTTGAAAACAAATGCCTAAGGAAAGTACTCGGCATCAAGTGGAACGAATTCAAGAACAATGCAGAGATAAGACAGATGACTGAACAACAACCTGTCTCATGGGTGATCAGGAGAAGGAGATGGACATATGTTGGTCACTTGATGAGAAGAAACGATTAGAGAATCCCAAAACAAGCTATCAAGTGGAACACAACAGGCCAAAGAAAAAGAGGCAGACCACCTGAAACTCTAAAGAGGACATTGTTAAGAGAGGCCAAATTAACCGGCATAAAATCCCTTGATGAGGTTGAAAGACTCACTGAAAACAGGAAAAATTGGCGAACTACCTTGCTAGCCCTATGTGACGTTTAGCGGCACGGGAAGGATGTAAGATAAGAAGTCATATGTCCTTTCTTCAGTAGGTAATATGTTGTTGTTGTTGTTTACTGTAAGTCATATATTACTTCAGTAAGTTATATGTCATTATTTCATATGACATAAGTCATTATTTCAGTATGTCGTTGTTATTTCATCAGGCCATGTGTTGTTATTTCAGTAAGCCATGTTTTCAGTAAGTCAAACGTTGCTGTTGTTTGTATGCCATATGTTGTTACTACAGAAGGTTCTATATTTTTATTGCTTGTATGTCATATGTGACATACATGGGACCCACCTAGAAGATCTTTATTTTACTGATCACATAACTCTTATCAGTGACAATGTGAATTCCACTGGCTAGCAAAATAGGACTTGAAATTAACAAGGACAAAACAAAAATAATGAAACTTCCCATTAATTAAAATGGAAAAATACACATAGAAGGGACAAATGTTGAAGAAGTCAATCAGTTTGCATACCTTGGCAGCTACATAGACCAGGATGGTGACACCAGAAAGGAAGTTAGAATTCGAATTGCAAAAGCAGCATTGATCTTCAAGAATCTTGAGAACATATGGAATTCAAAAGTTATAAGCACAAAAACCAAATTAAGACTATTCAATTCAAATGTAATATCCACCCTCATTTATGCATGCGAAAGCTGGAAAACAACTAAAGAAATAGACAAGAAATTAGACTCTTTTGAAAACAAATGCCTAAGGAAAGTACTCGGCATCAAGTGGAACGAATTCAAGAACAATGCAGAGATAAGACAGATGACTGAACAACAACCTGTCTCATGGGTGATCAGGAGAAGGAGATGGACATATGTTGGTCACTTGATGAGAAGAAACGATTAGAGAATCCCAAAACAAGCTATCAAGTGGAACACAACAGGCCAAAGAAAAAGAGGCAGACCACCTGAAACTCTAAAGAGGACATTGTTAAGAGAGGCCAAATTAACAGGCATAAAATCCCTTGATGAGGTTGAAAGACTCGCCGAAGACAGGAAAAATTGGCGAACTACCTTGGTAGCCCTATGTGACGTTTAGCGGCACGGGAAGGATGTAAGATAAGAAGTCATATGTCCTTTCTTCAGTAGGTAATATGTTGTTGTTGTTTACTGTAAGTCATATATTACTTCAGTAAGTTATATGTCATTATTTCATATGACATAAGTCATTATTTCAGTATGTCATAAGGTGTTATTTCTTTTACTTCAGTATTGTTGTTCTCAGTAGAAAAAAAATGCCATTTTTCAGTAGACATAATGTTATTTCAGTAGGTCATGTGTTATTTCACTAGGTCATATTAAGGTCAGAGCCTGTACGGAACAAACATCTGATCAGGTAAAGGAGAGTCGATATTTTAGCTTCTTGTTTTTACTTTCCAGATGGAAGAATGGAGTGTCGGACACAGTCAGAGTGTTACTTTTTGTGCGGATGCAGTTTTGTACACAAGATCGTGATTTTAGACAGCCACAGACCACGTCCAAGTGGAAGTTACAACAGCAAACTTTGTTTCCCTTCAGTCGTTCGATATCCGCCCACTGCTTGTCAGATCTGGCATGGTTTAATGAAGAACGATAACTGGCTCTGATGATCCTTATGTGAGTTAGAGCCCCTGTTTACTAGGGGCCACTTACCCGAGCCTGAACCAGTGGGAGGTGAAGGTTATGTGGCTACTGGACATCGGTAGGTCACTTCTTCTGCGTTCAAAGATGACACCATTTCAATGTATCTGTTTGAGACATGATCCATTTGATGGGTGTATGTATGTCTGTCTGATTCATCTAATGGCTGTGTGAATGTCTGTCTGAAACATGATCCATCTAATGGCTGTGTATGTCTGTCTGAGATATGATCCATCTAATGGCGGTATGTATGTCTGTCTGAGATATGATCCATATAATGTGAGAAAGCTACAAGTAGGAGGAGTTAACTGTGGGAGAAGCCTACAAGTAGGAGGAGTTAACTGTGGGAGAAGCCTACAAGTAGGAGGAGTTAACTGTGGGAGAAGCCTACAAGTATGAGGAGTTAACTATGGGAGAAGCCTACAGGTAGGAGGAGTTTAACTGTGGGAGAAGCCTACAAGTAGGAGGAGTTAACTGTGGGAGAAGCCTACAAGTAGTAGTAAACTATGAGAGGAGCCTACAAATAGGAGGAGTTAACTGTGAGAGGAGCCTAGAAGTAGGAGGAGTTAACTGTGAGAGGAGCCTAGAAGTAGGAGGAATTAACTGTGGGAGGAGCCTACAAGTAGGAGGAGTTAACTACGGAAGGAGCCTACAAGTAGAAGGAGTTAACTGTGGGAGGAGCCTACAAGTAGGAGGAGTTAACTGTGAGAGGAGCCTACAAGTAGGAGGAGTTAACTGTGGAAGGAGCCTACAAGTAGGAGGAGTTAACTACGGAAGGAGCCTACAAGTAGGAGGAGTTAACTACGGAAGGAGCCTACAAGTAGGAGGAGTTAACTGTGGGGGGGGGGGAGCCTACAAGTAGGAGGAGTTAACTGTGGGGGGAGCCTACAAGTAGGAGGAGTTAACTGTGGAAGGAGCCTACGAGTAGGAGGAATTAACTGTGGAAGGAGCCTACAAGTAGGAGGAGTTAACTGTGGAAGGAGCCTACAAGTAGGAGGAGTTAACTGTGGGGGGAGCCTACAAGTAGGAGGAGTTAACTGTGGAAGGAGCCTACAAGTAGGAGGAGTTAACTGTGGAAGGAGCCTACAAGTAGGAGGAGTTAACTGTGGAAGGAGCCTACAAGTAGGAGGAGTTAACTGTGGGAGGAGCCTACAAGTAGGAGGAGTTAACTGCTGAACCAGGAGCGGGGTGGTTTTTTCTGGGTCAGATTCTGCAGATTAACAGCTGAAGTGAGCTGATTGCGTGATTGTGGAAGCATTTTTTTCTATTTATTTATTTTTTTTAACTTGCTAGAGATATGAGGCCATCTTCTTTATTCGTTTAAAATATCTTCAATGCTGGCTTGGGAAGATATATTTCTAATGAAACACTTAGCAGACGAAGAATTTATAACATGAGCTTATACCGAAGAAATAAACTAAAATCAATGAAACCATCTTATCAGAATAGTGGAGCCTACTGTGTAGCTTTTGACAACATAATTTTGTTATAATGATTTCTATATGAGAGATCTCTTAAACGAAAGCGGACTAGATTATGATTATGTTATTGGTTTGATGGTTTGATGCAAGATTTTCAGCTTTAGACGTCAAGAAGGAGCAGAGAGAACTTTGAACTATGGATGTGTGCTGAGTCTTACAGTAATGCTCACTGTAAATAGGCATCCATGTATTCCAGTAACAAACAGCGGTTTTGTTTTGTCTTGTTTTGTTTTGTTACACACACTGTAACACATAAATTACTTTGATCACACAAAACCAAATGGCTTTGATTTCATTATTTCAGAAAATTATTTATATACTACTCACATACAACTCACAACGTGCCAGGGATCACTTGGAAAAGTACACATCTATATCACATGTTGTAATGGCTGAACTTCTGTTTATTAAAGTTTGTGAATATTGACCCTGGACTGATTAATTGACTGATCTTTATTTCAAAGGGGTTAAGAGTTGTTCACGCAGGCCCGTCTGACATTCTGCCCTCTCGCATACAACTTTCACTCTGTTCCAGACATTCTAGAAATATGCTGCTCATATAACCAACATAACTAACACTGGAAAGCCGGGAGACATAAAACAAAATAAAATAAAACATTTACGTTCCGCTCATATCATGCACTCAGTACAGAAAATAACCACATACGTATAAATGACTATCAAACAAAGATTTCGGGACTATTCAGAATAAACAATTACAGCAACAGTTCGGTGTCTGTAAGAGCAGTCTAAGATAACGTTTTAAGTTTTATTATTCATGGAGGCATGTAGTCGACATCAAATAGATATTGGAAAAGTTTGTAGTTGTAGGAAGGAGTAATTCCTGGATTAGTGGATTAATAGAACATCAGTGACATGGTTGGATTAACCAGTCATGTCACTGACGTTCTATTAATCCAATAAACCAAGCATATCACTGGTTTAGTAGATTAATAGAACATCAGTCTTCTTCTTCTTCTTCTTCGTTCACATTGTCTGTCTATATCTGCAGTCCTGTCTCTTGGATAAATTTCACTGTTTTTTGTAACTCATGTATGGAACCGTAGAGCTTATCTTCTGTAGTGGTTTCACTGGGCCAGTAATTATTTCTCAGTGTCTCGTAGTTGATGCAGTTCTGGAGGATATGTTCCACGGTTGACTGGTTTATGGGATTAATAGAACATCAGTGACATGACTGGTTTATGGGATTAATAGAACATCAGTGACATGACTGGTTTATGGGATTAATAGAACATCAGTGACATGACTGGTTTATGGGATTAATAGAACATCAGTATGACTGGTTTATGGGATTAATAAAACATCAGTGACATGACTTGTTTGGTAGATTAATAGAACATCAGTGACATGACTGGTTTATGGGATTAACAGAACATCAGTGACATGGATTGATTATTGGATTAATTGAACAACAGTTAAAAACCTCAGAAAATGCTGTGGTGACAGCAACAAATCTACAACACTGACAGAACTTTGCGACAATCAACAACAACAACAACAACAAAGATGGACTGAAAAAATATAGATCTTCTTCTTCTTCTTCGTACGCACATTGGCGATAATGCATGGTACCCTGATTTTTGTGATGCGCCTTTTGGCTGGGTACCTCCGACTTCAGCTCCTTTCCTTGCTAGGGCAGACTGTGGTCTGACTGCCATGAAGACAGTGGTGTAGGCTGGCCTGGCCAAAACTTTGTTTTCCAGCCTCTGGTGGCTGTACTTAAGCCCCTTCTCCATGTCAGATCCAGCATGCAATGCTGGCTGGCCAGACGGCTTTGAGACAGTTCCACAGAGACACTCCGACTTTGGGATGAGGAATCTGATGAGAGCCTCAATGATATCCATTCCCTGCCACCTATATTATGCTGGCTCTGTTTTGTTTACATCAGTCTGACAGCCATTGTTGTAAAGACCCATAGGCTTGTCACGTCCTGGACTCATTGGTTTCACGTCAGATTTTTCTCACCACTGCCGGCCATCTCCGTGTCCCCATCCATCCACCAACCTGACATTACATTTTATAAAAATAACAATTATAATTAATGTTGATTGCTACAGGTTTCTGGGCTACAGAGTAGGTCAGAATTTTTAAGCAAACAGATCTCTGTTCCTGTCTCACAAAGACTATGTTAAGATAAATGTGTTCTTAAACACAGTTTTTCCCAGGGGATAAAATATATATCAAAAAGCAGAGAAGAAAAAAAAAACATCTTCAGACAAAAATATAAGTGAAGAAAAACTAGAACACGTGACAAAAAACTGACATATCTAGGGCACATGTTAACAGACGATGTGGAATGAAAAGTAACAGAAAAACGCAAATACGCTTTCAACGGATTAAAAGAACAAAAATTCTAACGGTTTATTGTTTTCTTCATCATCATTACAGCCCGGGCATGTCCACGGCTGCTCAGACTCCCTCCCCTTCCCCTATACTGGCGTCCTGTGGCTGATAGTGTCCATTTTGTGTTTACAAGTCCTTTCACGTGCCCTATATGCCTTTCATTCCTGGCCGTGCCAGTCTGTACTCCCAGCTCTCTCAGTCTAAGCAGCGTGGTAGATCTCTCTCTCCAAGTCCTCCACTTTGCCTGTCTCTCTAAATGCATTGATAATATCAGCTCGATCCAATGGTTGTCCATCTGCGATGACGCAGAGCCACCCAACCTATCAGCTTTGTCATTTCTCTGGACTACCGGATGCACAGGGACATAGATGAAGATGAATCTGCGAATCATTGATCTCTGTAATGACTCGAGCCACTACCTGCGTACAGATAATAGTCACGTATACACAGTGACAGTGGCTGAACAACAACTCGTTGGGAGGGGAAGTCATGTATACACAGTGACAGTCGCTGAACAACAGCTCGTTGGGAGGGGAAGTCATGTATACACAGTGACAGTCGCTGAACAACAACTCGTTGGGAGGGGAAGGACTGTGTTATTTGTTTATATTCTGGTGCATCAACAGAGAAGAGACAGACAGGAGAGTGCCAATGCATTGCAGGGCGAATTTATGAATTTGTATTGCTACAGACAGCGTATACAAAGTGAATTCTTACTTCGAAATACGTGCACTCTGGGTTAGTTACTCATGATTTAGTCTTTTAAAATCCGACATGTAAAACATTTTTAAACTTAAATGTCACAGTGAAGAATGACATCACACAAAAGGACTTACACGGCTAGTACTAAACCTAAATTCTTTCGAATTCAACGGCGAATACTTTGAGTAAATCAGTGGTGTTGCCATGGGAACGACAATGGGTCCCAGTTATGCTTGTCTATTTATGGGCTTTCTGGAAGTCAAATTATGGGAAACCTACACTGGCAGACTTCCAGAATTCTATAAAAGGTACATCGATGATGGCATCGGAATCACAAGTATGCCACAGGAAGACCTTAAAAAATTTATTGAATTCGCCAATACACTCAATAACAACATAAAATTCACTTATGAAATTTCTGACAAGTCTGTTAACTTTTTAGACATTAAAGTCTCTATTGGCACAAACAGGCTTGTCACCTCTGTATTTTACAAGCCCACCGATAGCCACACCTATTTGCTTTACACTTCTTCCCATCCTGAAGCCTGTAAGAACTCCATCCCATATTCCCAACTCCTCCGTCTTCGCCGCATTTGTCAGGATAATTTGGACTTCATAGATCAGTCCAACAAGTTATTAGAATTTTTCCGTCATCGCCACTACCCAGAAAAGGTCCTTCGTGAAGCCTTCAACCGTATCCAACTAGTGAGCCGCAAAGAAGTATTCAGGAAAAAGCCTGTTACTCCATCTGACAGAGTTAAGTTAGTACTGCCTTTCCACCCGCACGGTCAGATGGTTAAGAAAATTCTTTATCGTCATCTGCCGATAATCCAACTCAACTCCGACACTCGCGACATTTTCTCTGATCCACCCCTATTGGCATACAAACGTGAGCCAAACCTTAAGGACATCCTCGTCCACAGCCACTTGAAGCAGAGCCTTACATATGTTGGCACCAGAAAATGTAACCGCCCCCGCTGCGTTACCTGCCCTGTAGTCTGGGAAACGAAAACAATCACCTTTCCCAAAACTATCCTCACCCTTCATGAGGGATTCACATGCGAGTCCTGTAATGTGATATATGTCATCGTTTGCAAAAGATGCAGGATAACATATATCGGAGAGACTGGCCTCAGATTAGGGGACCGCATGCAAAAACATCTGTACAACATCACCCAGCATGCTTCGAAACCAGTCCCAAATCACTTCAGTGGCCCCAACCACAGAGGCAAATCTGACTTTCTGGTAACAGCCATCAAACAATGTCACGCAGATGACACAAGCCGCCTGGCACTTGAGAACCGCTGCATTCAAAATTATGGGACACTGGAACCACATAGATTAAACTCGCTGTTTAGTTACACGTAACATTCTCTTCAGTCATTACAGTACCTCTCCACAAAGTCCACCCCTTCTTACTTTTCAAACTTCCTCACAGCATCACTCTGCAACCCCTCTTCCCCAATCATCTGTTTCAACTTCTCCTAGCTAGGTCAATATTGCATCACACACTCTCTCTCCCCTCCCCGGTTCCCCATCCACCACCCCCAGTTACAACCCACCGACCACATGTCACAGGTCTCTATTTAAACAGTCTCCACGTCCTACTAAATCCATTCCTGACACACACTGCCGGACAAGCCACACCTTATAATTTACAGCTAAGTACTGTTTAGAAATTTTTTTAAATTTTTAAAAAAATGTTAAATAGCATTCATGTGAATCTATACTTTATCTCCTCGCTCTACTTCTTCGTCCTGTATGTTTTTGTATGATTAAGGCTCACGCTGAAACGTCACAACTTTGTAATCGTTAAGTAATAAAGCTGCTCCTACTTTTTCCTATTTTATACATTCTGGTATCAGCTTTACTGCAGTGCTTCGTGTATAGTTATTGTGTCACACAAAAGGTAAGTGTTGTGCATCAATTTATTTTACAAACCATGTTAATAGTTAACAGCTGATGCACCCATCTGTACGAAAATTTGAAGATTTGGCAGATAACAACATTGTAGTATAACAAACCAGCACATGCTCATGCAACATAACATAAGGAAATATAAACACATCGTACACGACTCCTCAGTCCTAATTTATGTTTAAAAAAAATACATCGCATCCAGTCCAGCATTTCCCTACCACCGGAAGTTGGCCTCCAAGATGGCCGCGGAGCTATTACCCACAGGAAAAAGATAACTGCTTCACCTAGTCTCTAGAGAGCTGCAGTGTTGCTACAACCAGCGTATACAAAGAGAATCGGAAGTTAGATAACTTTAAATTGTGAATTATATCACGGTAAAACTACTTTTACTAGTTCGGTAGACTGTAGCTGTTTTGATAAAACACTGCGGAGATTGTGTTCGTACAAAGATTGAACAAAAACTGTTTATGCACTTGTTGTTAATTACAGCCAGCCATTCTTATACGGGTTTCACTCATGTTCAGGTCCCATACCAGGATACGTCCACATGTCAACATTTAGACACGAAATGACATCCTACAGTACGGGAACTGCGGAAGATACTCGGTTACCGTGGACAGACTGCCCAAGAGATAGTAACCGGTCAACTAAATTATGACTGACCTGGCTATGGTAACCAGTCAACTAAATTATGACTGACCTGGCTATGGTAACCAGTCAGCTAAATTATGACTGACCTGGGTATGATAACCAGTCAACTAAATGATGAGTAAAACATGATTGACCTGACTGATATCATCTAAATTTGCCCTCATATATAAACAGAATATCATAGTGGGGACTATTTTTGTGCCATGTTGATCAGGACAAGCCAGTCAGTGGTTGAAACTTACCTTAACTGTGTCATATATATATATATATATATATATATATATATATATATATAATATATATATATATATATAATGTCAGTATGGCTCCTTTATCAGGCATGCTTAAACACTAGTTTAACTTTGGATTCAGAAGAGCTCTGACTGGTTAAATGAAAAGTTACATCATGTTTTCAATGAAAGGAGGCCCAAAAACTTATAGGGCTGTGTTGAAGGGAGAAGTATATACAGGAACCCACCTTTCAGGGCTGGCACAAGTGTAAAAAGTTAAGCACGCCTGATAAAGGAGCCATATTGGATATAAAGATAAGAGGGTAAAATTGCAAGATTTTTTCAAGATCGAGTGGTAGAATGGTCACGCCAACAGACTAGACCTATCTTACTATATGTGTTTCTCATAGCTGTTAGATTTATTGGATGTCACAAACATCCATAAATATTGATTTTTCTGTGTTGAAATTTGAATGACTATGTATTCTATATTGGATTATGACACAGTTCAGGTAAGTTAAAGAAGATTTTATTGCTCAGCCCTAACATTATTTTTAGCGCCAAAAATTCGTTCCATTGTTTCACACCGGTTGTGTTTTTTTTCTTTTTTTTTGTTTCTGTTTATGACAGATAACTTCATTTATGGAATCTTCATTCATTTCCACTTATTTTAATGTGTGATACACAAGTGGTGATCATGGAATTAATTCGGTACAACAACTTTTACACAGGGACACCCCACAGGAATTAAAAGAAAATTTTTACAACAGCCTCCAAGCAACAGTAGAAACAATACCTAAGCATGATATGCTACTCATCTTGGGCGACTCCAATGCAAAAGTAGGTGAAGGAAATGAAGATAGAAGAAGAATCATGGGAAGAGAAGGAATCGGAGAAATAAATGAAAATGGAGAAAGACTGCAGTTTCTGTGAAGAAAACATGATGACCATCGGAGGGACAATTTTCCAACATAAAAACATCTATAAGGTGATTTGGAGGTCACCAGATAAAACCACAGAAAACCAAATCGATCACATACTAATAAACAAGTGGAAACGGTCACTACAAGATGTGCGAGCAAGGAAAGGTGCAGATGTAGGTAGTGATTACAACCTTCTGGTAGCAAAAATAAAACTAAAATTAAGGAAAGCCAAAATCGGAGAACACAGAAAGATACATTTTGATACAAGAAAATTGATAGACCAGCAAACAAGAAATGAATTCTCAGTAGTACTTAAGAACCGCTTCAGTGTCCTACAAGACGAAGCAGAAATGTCCATATTAGAGTTCAATAAAACACTACAGGAAACAGCAAAAGAGGTGCTGGGATATCAGAAAATGAGAAAAGAGGAATGAATAAGCGAGACCACATGGGAAAAGATAGAGCAAAGAAAAGAAATCAAGTAAAAATAACTGAACACTAAATCACAGTTGCTTAAAGAACGAGTTTTAAGTAATTATGCACAAAAAGACAAAGAAGTGAAGGAATCATGCCGTCAAGAAAAACGTCAGTATTATGACAACTTAGCAGAAACAGCAGAGAAAGCAGCATATACAAATGACATGAAAACCATATATAAAATCACAAAGCAGGTGACAGGTAACTTCAACACAAGATGTGAAAGTGCAGTAAGAACACAAAATGGACAACTGGTCAGTGGAGAAAGAGAAAAAATTGAAAGATGGAAGGAACACTTTAACACCCTACTAAACAGAACACAAGCAGCACAAACAATAGACATACCTGAAGCAAAAACGAAGCTAAACATCAATACAGGACCAATAACAATAAGTGAAGTAAAGGAGGCGATAAAGAAGCTAAAATCAGACAGGGCACCAGGTGAAGATGAAGTGACTGCTGAGATGTTGAAAGCAGAAGAAACAGAAACACCAAAACAACTTTGCCAGATATTACAACAAATTTGGGATCTAGGAAAAGCCCAGAGGAGTGGAAAACTGGGCTTATAGTAAAACTACCAAAGAAGGGTGACCTCAGAGATTGCGGGAACTGGAGAGGCATTACCCTACTGCCACTCACCAGTAAAGTATTTTGCAGAATAATCATCAACAGAATTGTACCAACACTTGAGGAAAAATTTCGGAAAGAGCAGGCAGGATTTAGGAAAGGAAGAGCATGCATAGACCACATATTTGTACTTAGACAAATATTAGAACAGGCAAATGAGTGGCATAGCACAACATATGCATTATTCATAGATTTTGAGAAAGCCTTTGACAGTGTCAACAGAGATGCACTGTGGAAAATCCTAAGATGGCATGGCCTCCCCCATAAAATAGTTAATGTAATCAAAGCCCTATACGAGGGTTTTCAGTGCAAAGTTATCTGTGGAGAACATACCTCCAGCAGCTTTAGGGTACAAACAGGAGTGAAACAGGGATGTGTACTATCACCAACATTATTTATCTTGGCAGTAGACTGGTTAATGAAGGAGGCAACATCAGACAAATGCAGAGGATTACAATGGACCCTTGACACAGTGCTGGAGGACCTTGACTTTGCAGACGACATTTGTCTATTATCAAGCAGTCACAAAGATATGCAAGAGAAAATAAACAAGCTAACTCAGAATGCAAATAACATAGGACTAAAGATCAACGTAGGAAAGACAAAGTTAATGAAACAAAATGTGAACAACAGAAATGTACTCAGAGTAGATAACAAGTTAGTGGAAGAGGTCAACGAATTTGTATACCTTGGCAGCAGAGTAGTAGAAAATGGAGACAGCACAGAGGACATCAACAGCAGACTTACTAGAGCAAACCAGGCTTTTGCAATGCTGCAGACTATATGGAAATCAAAAAAACTAAGCATAAATATGAAAATCAGGATATTTAAGAGTAATGTTCTAAGTGTACTACTCTATGGAAGTGAATGCTGGAAAATCACCAAAACCATAGAAAACAAGTTGAATTCTTTCCAGACTAAATGTTTATGAAGAATTAGAAAAATATTTTGGCCAAACACCATAAGAAATAACATCTTGTTGGCAGAAATGCAGATGAAGCCACTGACAACAATTATTGAGGAAAGGCGCTGGAGATGGTTGGGACATGTGCTCCGAATGACTGACAACTCACTACCAAAAATAGCACTAAGATGGACACCACAGGGGAACAGAAGTAAGGGTAGACCAAAAGAGACATGGAGAAGAACAACAGAAAGGATGTTGAGCAATAGAGGGCTCACCTGGGCAAGAGCAGAAAAAAAGGTGAAGGACAGGCATTTGTGGAAAACCCTTGCGGAAGTCCCACGTGCCCTGGGCACTTAAGGTTCAGAGAGAGAGAGAGAGAGACCCCCCCCCCTCCCCAAAATGTCTGCGTCGAAGGGAACATAAGGAACGTTTTTTGACATAATGTGAATGGAAAGAGTTAACAAAATTTTTTTGCTAAAACAGTTCAGATCTTAACATGTCATCTTCCTTAGGTACCCTGAGAGGACAAGCTCATTGCATTACTTGAGCCTTCCATCCATCCTCACTGTGGCTGGCCTCTCTCTGTATTTCTTTCTGCTCGAAGTGTGAGTCTGTTTATAGGTGCCAGTCCTGTTATGTGGCCAGTCATTTGATGTTCTCTTTCTGGATGTCATCTAACACTTGCTATTACTCTGACGTCATTTCTAATTTTAGCTCCTCTCATTACATCAAGTTTTCTTCCTCAGCTCTTGGTTTTTCTCATTGTGGTTTGCTGTTTGTCATCAGTTGACATTGCCAATATCTGACATTGCCCATATCTGACATTGTCAATAGCTGACATTTCTCATATCTGATATTGTCCATGTCTCACATTGCTCATGTCCCACATTGCCCATGTCTCACATTGCTCATGTCTTACATTGCTCATGTCTTACATTGTCCATGTCTCACATTGCCCATGTCTCACTTTACCCGTGTCTCACATTACCCATGTCTCACATTACCTATGTCTCACATTGCCCATGTCTCACATTACCCATGTCTCACATTACTCATGTCTCACATTGCCCATGTTTCACATTGCCCATGTCTCACATTGCCCATGTCTCATATTACCCATGTCTCACATTACCCGTGTCTCACATTGCCCATGTCTCACATCGCCCATGTCTTAGATTGCCAATGTCTGACATATTATGGAACTAGTAAGAGGAGTATGTTGTGCAGAGCTTTTTTTGCTATTATTTGTTACATATTTATATTTGTTATATGGTAAGAGTGATCAAGTGCTTGTATTGGTCTTTATTTATTTACTAAGTGTGACCCTTTCTATTTGGAGAAGATGAGGTCAAGGTCACTGTAGTCAGGATGATGGAGCTTGCCAGGTGTTTTGTGAAAATGCAGTCCGGGTGGTGGAGCTTGCCAGGAAGCTTGATTCTTGGGATAACCATGGGAATTATAGCAAACCACCGTGTGCCACTCCCTGTCCAGCGTCATGCTTAACTTCGGTACCTTTACTACAGCGTCATGTTGAGACACAGCGTCACGTTGAGACACAGCATCATGTATCAGATATTTTTTCAGTTCATGCGTGGAGCTAACAAGCAGTGTACAGTACTTCTTTAGCAGACTCCACCACCGTGGGGACTTTCGTGATCCCTTCCCTGTTAGCCAAGCTAGGCCTGTTACTGGGGGTACCATTGGAGAGGTGGGATAGGGTCTTGGTCAGTTATGGTTCACCTGCACTGATGCCAGCATGTCAGCTGCAGTGTGGTTGCTGCTTGCCAGAGCCTTCACCACAACCACAACCACCACCACCACCCACTCTCCCCCAGTAATTCCCAGAGTAGTAGTACCTAGACTGTTGTCTTAATGATGGTGGATAGGGCAAGTCTGCTTTGCCATCGTGGCTTCACTTTTCTCATTTGTTTGTTTTCTGGCAGGATGAGAGAGGTCATGTTCATCCCAGCTACTTGAACAGGCTGTCTGGTATCCCTGGGAAACTGTACAACTAGGTGAAGGACATCTAACAGTGAAATGTCTGCGGTTGTTGATTGTGAAGAGAGTAGAGAAGGCTTGTGTGAGAATGATTTCCAAGAAGCAAAATCAGATGTCTCTGGGGCAGATGATTGTCAGCATGGAAGAATGAACGTCTGTGAGACAAATAATGATTGTCAAGTGATACCACAGAATGAGGAAACCAGCAGAGAACCCAGAAGCCTGTTTTTCATACGTGGGAGCGGAGCTAAAGCTTTTGAGACTGAGATGAGCTATGAAGCAGAGAGCATCTCCCCTATTCCAGGAGAAGATGAGGGAGTTGAGATGGAAGACAACCCTAACAGATGTGATGTTTGTGGATTACAGTTCCCTCTGGCCAGTCACTTAAACAGGCACAAGAAGTCACATGACAGTGGGGAGAAGCCGTACAAGTGTGGCGAATGTGGGGTTGGCTTCTCTCAGCTGAACAATTTTAGGAAGCATGAGAAGCTGCACCGAGGGGAGATGTGCTACAAATGTGATGTCTGTGGCGTTGGGTGTAACAATATTACTACAATGATCAGACATGAAAGAATTCACACAGGAGAGAAACCTTACAAATGTGATGTTTGTGATGTCAGTTTTGCCTACAGTAGTAGTTTGTCTAGGCATAAAAAGCTTCACATTGGTATAAAACATTACAAATGTGAAATTTGTGAGGTAACATTTATCAACAGTACAGGTTTGAAAAAACATTCAAGAACACATACAGGAGAGAAACCTTACAAATGTGATGTTTGTGATGTAAGGTTTGCTGACAGTAGTAATCTAAAGACCCACAAACGAACACACACTGGAGAGAAACCTTACAAATGTGACATTTGCGATGTCAGTTTCGCCTACAGAAGTAGTTTATCTGGACACAGAAAACTTCACATGGGCATAAAACATCACAAATGTGAAGTTTGTGGAGCATCGTTTATCAACAGTATGGGTTTGAAAAAACACACAAGAACACATACAGGAGAGAAACCTTACAAATGTGATGTTTGTGATGTAAGGTTTGCTGACATTAGTAATCTAAGGACACACAAACGAATGCACACAGGAGAGAAACCTTACAAATGTAATGTTTGTGGGGCAAAGTTTGCAGATAGTAGCAATTTAAAGACACATGAGAGAACCCATACAGGAGAGAAACCTTACAAATGCCATGTTTGTGATCTTAGTTTCACCTACAGTAGTGGTTTGTCTAGGCATAAAAAGCTTCACATTGGTATAAAACATTACAAATGTGAAATTTGTGAGGTAACATTTATCAACAGTACAGGTTTGAAAAAACATTCAAGAACACATACAGGAGAGAAACCTTACAAATGTGATGTTTGTGATGTAAGGTTTGCTGACAGTAGTAATCTAAAGACCCACAAACGAACACACACTGGAGAGAAACCTTACAAATGTGACATTTGCGATGTCAGTTTCGCCTACAGAAGTAGTTTATCTGGACACAGAAAACTTCACATGGGCATAAAACATCACAAATGTGAAGTTTGTGGAGCATCGTTTATCAACAGTATGGGTTTGAAAAAACACACAAGAACACATACAGGAGAGAAACCTTACAAATGTGATGTTTGTGATGTAAGGTTTGCTGACATTAGTAATCTAAGGACACACAAACGAATGCACACAGGAGAGAAACCTTACAAATGTAATGTTTGTGGGGCAAAGTTTGCAGATAGTAGCAATTTAAAGACACATGAGAGAACCCATACAGGAGAGAAACCTTACAAATGCCATGTTTGTGATCTTAGTTTCACCTACAGTAGTGGTTTGATCACGCACACAAGGACCCATACAGGAGAGAAACCTTACAAATGTGATGTTTGTGATGTAAGGTTTGCCACAAGTAGTGGTCTGACCACACACATGAGAACGCACACAGGAGAGAAGCCATACAAGTGTGATGTCTGCGGGTTAGGTTTTGCTACAAGCACAAACTTAAACGTACATCACAGGACACACACAGGAGAGAAGCCGTACAAATGTGATGTTTGTGGTGTAGGGTTTGCAGACAGCAGCGGCTTGATGACACACTCAAGGCAACATACAGGAGAGAGACCATACAAATGTGACATCTGTGGTGTGGGCTTTGTTGCCAGTAGCAATTTAAATGTACACAAAAGAACACATACAGGAGAGAGACCATACAAATGTGACATCTGTGCTGTAAGTTTTGCTAAAAGTGCAACTTTAAAAATGCATAAAAGAAAACATGCTTCTCTTGTCTGAGTCACTTATGTAGAAACTGTGTGGACAGTAAACAGAGACTATGGTGTGTGTGTGTGAGTGATCCTAGGTGAGTGTGTGGACAGTAAACAGACTGTGGTGTGTGTGTGTGAGTGATCCCAGGTGAGTGTGTGAACAGTAAACAGAGATTGTGGTGTGTGTGTGAGTGATCCCAGGTAAGTGTGTGGACAGAGACTGATGTGTGTGAGTGATCCCAGGTAAGTGTGTGGACAGTAAACAGAGACTGTGATTTGAGTGATCCCAGGATGTAGTGTCACTGTATCCCAAGGCTGGACATGGCACAGAATGAGACCACGAGACAGTGCAGTCATGGACTGGGAACACACCTATCATGATGAAATGTGTCTGCTACATAACTGATCTAATGTTTAAGAAGAAAAATTTAAAGATTAAAAAATCTGCATATATGACCTTTCTGTGGGCATGATTAAACTTTGTAATCATTTCTTTCAAAAGTATCAATTTGTAGGCTTTTCTGTCATAGCTCCTTAGTTTCATGTTTTGAGACTATCATCATAAGAGTTGATTGTTTTATGTTGTCATCATAGACGTCAGTTGTTTTATATTTTGTCATCATAGAAGTCGGTTGTTTTATGTTTTATCATCATAGACGTCAGTTGTTTTATGTTTTGTCATCATAGACGTCAGTTGTTTTATGTTTTATCATCATAGACGTCAGTTGTTTTATGTTTTGTCATCATAGAAGTCGGTTGTTTTATGTTTTGTCATCATAGAAGTCAGTTGTTTTGTTTTGTCTTCATAGAAATCAGTTGTTTTATGTTTTATCATCATTGAAGTCAGTATTTATGTTTTGTCATAGAAGTCAGTTGTTTTATGTTTTGTCATCATAGAAGTCAATTGTTTTGACATCATAGAAGTCAGTTGTTTTGTTTTGTCATCATAGAAGTCAGTTGTTTTATGTTTTATCATCATAGACGTCAGTTGTTTTATGGTTTATCATCATTGAAGTCAGTATTTATTTGTCATAGAAGTCAGTTGTTTTATGTTTTATCATAGAAATCAGTTGTTTTGTTTTTTTCATCATAGAAGTCAGTTGTTTTGTAATCATAGAAGTCAGTTGTTTTATGTGTTGTAATCATAGAAGTCAGTTGTTTTATGTTTTGAAACTGTCATTATTGTTTTTACTTTCTGCTGTTCCATGGAAAAAAAAATGATTTAAAAAAAATTATTTCCATGTTAATAATCATGTGTCACCGTGACTTGAAATGTTAGTCTAATTCATTATGATGTTCGTATGTTTGGTAAGATTGACATGTTACTGATTAGTTCTGTGTGTGCATGATGTGTTTGATGTTCTGATCATGTTGATGTACTGTATTGATTGATTGAAAATAAATATCAAAGGAATACTGCAGGTGTGTGTGTGTGTGTGAGTGATCCCAGGTAAGTGTTGGACAGTAAACAGACTGGTGTGTGTGTGAGTGATCCCAGGTAAGTGTTGGACAGTAAACAGAGACTGGTGTGTGTGTGAGTGATCCCAGGTAAGTGTTGGACAGTAAACAGAGACTGTGATTTGAGTGATCCCAGGATGTAGTGTCACTGTATCCCAAGGCTGGACATGGCACAGAATGAGACCATGAGACAGTGCAGTCATGGACTAGGAACACACCTATCATGATGAAATGTGTCTGCTACATAACTGATCTAATGTTTAAGAAGAAAAATTTAAAGATTAAAAAATCTGCACATATGACCTTTCTGTGGGCATGATTAAACTTTGTAATCATTTCTTTCAAAAGTATCAGTTTGTAGGCTTTTCTGTCATAGCTCCTTAGTTTCATGTTTTGAGACTATCATCATAAGAGTTGATTGTTTTATGTTGTCATCATAGACGTCAGTTGTTTTATATTTTGTCATCATAGAAGTCGGTTGTTTTATGTTTTATCATCATAGACGTCAGTTGTTTTATGTTTTGTCATCATAGACGTCAGTTGTTTTATGTTTTATCATCATAGACGTCAGTTGTTTTATGTTTTGTCATCATAGAAGTCGGTTGTTTTATGTTTTGTCATCATAGAAGTCAGTTGTTTTGTTTTGTCTTCATAGAAATCAGTTGTTTTATGTTTTATCATCATTGAAGTCAGTATTTATGTTTTGTCATAGAAGTCAGTTGTTTTATGTTTTGTCATCATAGAAGTCAATTGTTTTGACATCATAGAAGTCAGTTGTTTTGTTTTGTCATCATAGAAGTCAGTTGTTTTATGTTTTGTCATCATAGAAGTCAGTTGTTTTATGGTTTATCATCATTGAAGTCAGTATTTATTTGTCATAGAAGTCAGTTGTTTTATGTTTTATCATAGAAATCAGTTGTTTTGTTTTTTTCATCATAGAAGTCAGTTGTTTTGTAATCATAGAAGTCAGTTGTTTTATGTGTTGTAATCATAGAAGTCAGTTGTTTTATGTTTTGAAACTGTCATTATTGTTTTTACTTTCTGCTGTTCCATGGAAAAAAAAATGATTTAAAAAAAATTATTTCCATGTTAATAATCATGTGTCACCGTGACTTGAAATGTTAGTCTAATTCATTATGATGTTCGTATGTTTGGTAAGATTGACATGTTACTGATTAGTTCTGTGTGTGCATGATGTGTTTGATGTTCTGATCATGTTGATGTACTGTATTGATTGATTGAAAATAAATATCAAAGGAATACTGCAGGTGTGTGTGTGTATATATATATAGAGAGAGAGAGGGAGGGAGGAAGAAAGAGAAAGAACACAGACAGAAGAAAGAGAACATTTATAATAGAATGGAAGAAGAAAACCTGGATTCTTGCCCTGGTTCGTCACGTCACATTTTACTTAGCCAGATGTCAAATGTCTGGTTATGATATTTTATAACTAGGTGTCAAACTTCTGCTTATGATATTTTATAACCAGGTGTCACTTCTGGTTATGATATTTTATAACTAGGTGTCACACTTATGGTTATGATATTTTATAACCAAAATCTTGCATCTATTACAAGCCGCTGTTTGTGCTTAAAATATTTATGACTTTTTTTTTTGTTAAATGGATGAAAAATAAATGTTCATTGCGCTGAATTCTCTTGTTTGATATTTATGTGCTGAATTCTCTTTTTTGATATTTATGTGCTGAATTCTCTTTTTTGATATTTATGTGCTGAATTCTCTTTTTTTGGCATTTATGTGCTGAATTCTCTTTTTTGATATTTATGTGCTGAATTCTCTTTTTTGATATTTGTGTGCTGAATTCTCTTTTTTGATATTTATGTGCTGAATTCTCTTTTTTGATATTTATGTGCTGAATTCTCTTTTTTGATATTTATGTGCTGAATTCTCTTTTTTGGCATTTATGTGCTGAATTCTCTTGTTTGATATTTATGTGCTGAATTCTCTTTTTTGATATTTATGTGCTGAATTCTCTTTTTTGATATTTATGTGCTGAATTCTCTTTTTTGGCATTTATGTGCTGAATTCTCTTTTTTGATATTTATGTGCTGAATTCTCTTTTTTGATATTTATGTGCTGAATTCTCTTTTTTGATATTTATGTGCTGAATTCTCTTTTTTTATATTTATGTGCTGAATTCTCTTTTTTTGGCATTTATGTGCTGAATTCTCTTTTTTGGCATTTATGTGCTGAATTCTCTTGTTTGATATTTATGTGCTGAATTCTCTTTTTTGGCATTTATGCGCTGAATTTTCATGTTTGACATTTATGTGCTGAATTCTCGTTTTTGAGATTTATGTGCTGAATTATCATGTTTGTTTGACATTTATGTGCTGAATTATTGTGTTTGACATTTATGTGCTGAATTCTCTTGTTTGTTTGACATTTATGTACTGATTTCTCATTAGAAATTTATGTGCTGAAGTCTCTTGCTAGACATTTATGTGCTGAATTCTTCTGTTTTACATTTTTGTGCTGAATTCTCCTGTTAGACACTGATATCTCAGGTAGGAGAAATTCTCTCTTTCTTTAGTACAACTTCTGCCTTTAGTCAGCCAGTCACTGTTGTCCAAGCTTCATAATTACCTCTCATGTCTGGTCTCATGCAATGTAGGTCTTAATCTTTGCTCAACACTCCTTCATGCCCCCACCATGTTGTATCTGGCTTCATGCAAGGAAGGTCTTAATCTTTGCTCAACACCCCTTCATGCCCCCACCATGTTATATCTGGTCTCATGCAATGTAGGTCTTAATCTTTGCTCAACACCCCTTCATGCTCCCATCATGTTGTATCTGGTCTCATGCAATGTAGGTCTTAATCTTTGCTCAACACCCCTTCATGCTCCCCCACCCTCATGTTATCTGGTTTCATGCAATGTAGGTCTTAATCTTTGCTCAACACCCCTTTGTGCATGCTGTACTCCCTAGTCTTGTGTTGTACATGTCTAACATCTCTGACTTTACAGACATGATCTCTATCTTCCTTACACTTGACAAGTTTACACCATGACTGCATGTGCTGTCTGGTAGCGGTGCTGTGTTAGTAAGGACATACACACACTAAGGAGCTTCTGTCTGACATGACATAAACACAGGAGACCAAACAAAACTTGGCAGTGACTGAACAGTTTATTGTAAATAAAGCTATTTCTATAAGAAGACCTTTTGGAGTCAGTGCATTGGTGTCGCTAGTCTCTACTTGATGGAGTCAGCACATCGGTGTCACCAGTCACTACTTAATAGAGTCAGTGCATAGGTGTCACCAGTCTCTACTTGATGGAGTC
Source organism: Achatina immaculata (assembly GCA_009760885.1). Lineage (NCBI taxonomy): Eukaryota > Metazoa > Mollusca > Gastropoda > Stylommatophora > Achatinidae > Lissachatina > Lissachatina immaculata. Next base: position 27,628,959 of record CM019710.1, on the reverse strand, counting down.
AGCACATTGGTGTCACCAGTCACTACTTAATAGAATCAGTGCATAGGTGTCGCCAGTCTCTACTTGATGGAGTCAGCACATCGGTGTCACCAGCCTCTACTTAAAAGAGTTAGTGCATAGGTGTCACCAGTTTCTACTTGATGGAGTCAGCACATCAGTGTCACCAGTCTCTACTTGATGGAGTCAGCACATCGGTGTCGCCAGTCTCTACTTAAGAGTCAGCGCATAGGTGTCGCCAGTATCTACTTGATGGAGTCAGCGCATCGGTGTCGCCAGTCTCTACTTGATGGAGTCAGCGCATAGGTGTCGCCAGTCTCTACTTGATGGAGTCAGCGCATAGGTGTCGCCAGTATCTACTTGATGGAGTCAGCGCATCGGTGTCGCCAGTCTCTACTTGATGGAGTCAGCGCATCGGTGTCGCCAGTCTCTACTTGATGGAGTCAGCGCATCGGTGTCACCAGTCTCTACTTGATGGAGTCAGCACATCGGTGTCGCCAGTCTCTACTTGATGGAGTCAGCACATCAGTATCACCAGTCTCTACTTGATGGAGTCAGCACATCAGTGTCACCAGTCTCTACTTGATGGAATTGGTCGGTCACACAGACAATGACTGCCTGAATGTCTGTTGTGATGACAAAACATTTCATGATCTGGTTGCTCCACCCCCTGACAAGAAGCTCCTCAGAAATATCTGGAGCTGATAAATTGTGAATCACATGAACACCAAAACAAATCATAAACTCAATTATTTGTGCTCAGTGTAAAACAAACAAAAAAGAAAATCACAGACATGGCAAAAATGTTGAAGAAACAACAACAAAAACTTCCACGTCTCTCTCCCACTGTTTCTGTTCATGGCTGCACAGCTCAAAGTGCACTTGTTTCATCTTCCATCTATATTACAGCCTGTCTAATTTCCATCATCAAATATATCACAACCTAGACAGCCTGTCCAATCTTCCATCTTCAAATATATCACAACCTCTACAGCCTGTCTAATTTCCATCATCAAATATACGAGGGGTGATTGATAAGTTCTCGGCATAAGGTACAAATACTTGAAATGCAGTTGATATTAAGTGCATTTGTAGACCAGGTTAATGTAAGATTAAACACCAAGTTTCAAGAAATTAACTGCAACCAATTTTGTTTTTTTTTTTTTTTACAGGCTACAGAAGTGGTAAGGGGTGGCAGAAATTGAGAAAATGGATAAAATTTCTCATCTAGCAGTCATTCGCTACCTCTGCATCAAGGGCTTATCATCAAAGGAGATCCATGAGGATATGGTAGAGACTCTAGGGGAGAGTGCCCCTTCTTACAGCACAGTGAAGAAATGGGCAGCTCAATTCAAACATGGAAGGGAGAGTCTGAAAGATTATCCCCGTAGAGGAAGACCAAGAACGGTAACCACCGATGAAACCACCAGCAGAATCCATGACATGATAATGGAGGATTGACGACTAACTGAGCGGTACATTGCTACTGAGTTGGGCATCTCCCAGGAACATGTTCATGCCATTATTCACAATGATCTTCAAATGACAAAGGTCTCTGCTTGATGGGTCTCGAAACTTCTTGGAGCTGATCACAAAGACAGCATCTCAACATGTCAAGAGGCAATCTTGGCCATTTTCCTGCAGATCCGGAAAAGTTTATTCAGCAATTTTGACTATGGATGAGACTTTTTCAACCAGAAACCAAAGAACATTCAAAGAAATGGAAACATCATGAATCCCCACCTCCAAAGAAAACAAGGGTGGTTCTGTCTGCAGGCAAAGTGATGGCTTCCATCTTTTGGGATTCAGAAGGTGTGCTATTGGTAGACTATCTTCAAAAGGGCAGAACGGTCACCGGGGCCTATTACGCTAATCTTGTGAAGCAATTGCGGGTCTAACTGAAGAAAAAGCGTCGAGGGAAATTAACAAGAGGACTCATCTTTCAGTAAGACAATGCTCCAGTTTACAAGTCAGTGGTGGCAATGGCTGCCATTCATGAATGCGGCTTCCAGCTTCTTGAACATCCTCCTTATTCCCCAGATTTGGCCCCTTTGGACTATTACCTGTTTACTAAACTCAAAAAGGAGCTCAGTGGTTGCAAATTTGCTTCAGATTATGACGTCATTCATGCTGTAGACCACTTTCTACTGGCACAAGATGCTGACTTTTACAAAGAAGGGATCCGTATGCTCCAGGATCACTGCACTAGTGCATGAACTTGCAAGGGGACTATGTTGAAAACCCAAAAAAAAGTTGTCCACAAATAATCTGTTGTACCTTATGCCGAGAACTTATCAATCACCCCTTGTATTACAACCTCTGCAGCCTGTCTAATTTCCAATATCAAATATATCACAACTCTGCAGCCTAATTTCTAATATCAAATATACCAGAACCTCTGCAGGCTGTCTAATTTCCATCCTCTAATATATCACAACCTCTGCAGCCTATATAATTTCCAATATCAAATATATCACAACCTCTGCAGCTTAATTTCTAATATCAAATATACCAGAACCTCTGCAGCCTGTCTAATTTCCATCCTCTAATATATCACAACCTCTGCAGCCTATTTCCATCCTCTAATATATCACAACCTCTGCAGCCTATCTGATTTCCATCCTCTAATATATCACAACCTCTGCAGCCTGTCTAATTTCCATCCTCAAATTTACCACACCATGGACAGCCTGTCCAACTGTCCTCTGCTTGTCAGATGCTCACATTGTGAGAATCCCTCTCTCTCTCTCTGCCTTGACTTGGACAGAAAACTGACTACGAGTGAAGACTTGTGACATCTGGCTCACGTGTACTTTCACTTCTGATTACTGGTTCATATTCTCCCTCACAACTCGTAGCCTGCCACATGTGACAACCAATTCACAGCCTGCCACATGTGACAACCAATTCACAGCCTGCCACATGTGACAACCAATTCACAGCATGCCACATGTGACAACCAATTCACAGCCTGCCACATGTGACAACCAATTCACAGCATGCCACATGTGACAACCAATTCACAGCATGCCACATGTGACAACCAATTCACAGCCTGCTACATGTGACAACCAATTCACAGCCTGCCACATGTGACAATCAATTCACAGCCTGCCACATGTGACAACTAATTCACAGTCTGCCACATGTGACGATCAGTTCAGTCTGATACAAGAACTAGTCACAACTGACATGAACAAACAAGGACTTGTAGGAATTTACATGGAACCAGCAAGATGTATAGGAATATTTTAGCATATATAGAAGATGTGTACATAGATAGATAAATGTCAATAAAAATATGCACGGTACATAAATAGATAAATGCTAAAAATATGTACAGAAAGTTGTAAATAGATTGTATAAGTAAATCTAAGACAAAATAAAAGCCTATGTAACCAAAGACGGTTGTCTGGCCAGCTGTGACTTGGTCTTGTCTTGCCACTTCTCAACTGCTGTTAAGACAAGGTGGAGCTACAAAGAAGTAAAGTAGCCATGTACGACTGTGTTTACCATGTGACAGGGAGAAGTCTGTCTGGCCTGGGCCTACATCTTTTGTTAAATAAGCTTTAGTCTGTCAGTTAAAGCAGTGATCAGCAAAATGGTGTCAACAATTTCTGGTTCTACAATGGCATCTCAATGAAACATATCTAAACAACAGAAGAAACAAGTAAGCTCCCTTCTCAGTCAGTATCTCTCCATTCTTCCATTCACAAAAAATGTTACAACACAGTGTAAACTTCATCATTAGGCTGAATGTTCTAACACTGTAAACTAGGTCATCATATAACACTGTAAACTAGGTCATCAGATGACTGCTTTAACACTGTAAACTAGGTCATCAGATGACTGCTTTAACACTGTAAACTAGGTCTCCAGATTAACACTGTGAACTAGGTCATCAGATGACTGCTTTAATGTTAAACTAGGTCATCATACTGAATGTTTAAAACTGTAAACTTGGTCATTAAACTAAATCTGGGTCACATAATTATATAATCTTCACAGAACAAACTACAAGCAACTTCCAGGCAGTAATTGTGTACACAGAGTACATGCAACACCCAAATATTAAACTTGTACAAAATATATAGAGCCTTCAGACAATTATGTACACAAAGTGCATTTAGCTTCCAGATATTAATCTTGTACATAAAGTACATGTACCTTCCTGATAATATTGTACATAAAGTGCATACAGCTTCCAGATATTAATCTTGTAGACATACAGCTTCCGGATACTAATTTCATGACTGCCTCCTCAAATCACACAATGTTTATTTAAACATCAAAAATGAAAAAAAAAAAAAAATCTAATATCACAGTCAGAGACGACAAACAGAACAACTTCTGTGGCATGGAACAAATAAAATAATGAACAACTTCTGTGGCACAGAACAAATAAAATAATGAACAACTTCTGTGGCACAGAACAAATAAAATAATGAACAACTTCTGTGGCACAGAACAGATAAAACAGTGAAGAACTTCTGTGGCACAGAACAGATAAAATATAGAACAACTTCTAAAGTTTAAAACAAACGTTAAGAATTTCTATGAAAACTATTTTTGCATAAAAGAAAAAAATTAAGTCTAGAACTTTAGTAAATATAGAACACTAGTAGATATAGAACAGATGTAAATCTACAACACTAGTGGGTATAGAACAGATATAAGTCTACAACACTAGCAGGTATAGAACAGATGTAAATCTACAACACTAGTGGGTACAGAACAGATGTAAATCTACAACACTAGTGGGTACAGAACAGATGTAAATCTACAACACTAGTGGGTACAGAACAGATGTAAATCTACAACACTAGTGGGTACAGAACAGATGTAAATCTACAACACTAGTGGGTACAGAACAGATGTAAATCTACAACACTAGTGGGTACAGAACAGATGTAAATCTACAACACTAGTGGGTACAGAACAGATGTAAATCTACAACACTAGTGGGTATAGAACAGATGTAAATCTACAACACTAGTGGGTACAGAACAGATGTAAATCTACAACACTAGTGGGTACAGAACAGATGTAAATCTACAACACTAGTGGGCACAGAACAGATGTAAATCTACAACACTAGTGGGTACAGAACAGATGTAAATCTACAACACTAGTGGGCATAGAATAAATGTAAATCTACAACACTAGTGGGTATAGAACAGATGTAAATCTACAACACTAGTGGGTATAGAACAGATGTAAATCTACAACACTAGTGGGTACAGAACAGATGTAAGTCTACAACACTAGTGGGTACAGAACAGATGTAAATCTACAACACTAGTGGGTACAGAACAGATGTAAATCTACAACACTAGTGGGTATAGAACAGATGTAAGTCTACAACACTAGTGGGTATAGAACAGATGTAAGTCTACAACACTAGTGGGTATAGAACAGATGTAAGTCTACAACACTAGTGGGTACTGAACATGGAAGTGGACAATTCATATATGAATTCTGTCTATAGACAGAAGTAATAAAAATGCTAAGATCACTGTATATATAGAACAAAAAAGAGTGACACAATCAAACAAGATGGCTCACAGAATGACAAACTGCCAGTGTGTGTTGTGACCAGATAAGGTCTGTGCTTATCTCTGGATAATCATCAGAAGGTGACAACAAAAACAACATTATAACAGCTTACATAACATCTCATAAACTTACATATAAATATGACAGCTCATGGAAACACATCACTGAGATCATAAACACTTGTTTAGTGTCTAACATGTTTTAGTGACAACAAAATATGAAACATAAAATAATGGTCAGCAACATTTGGACATCAAACAATTGTGATCAACAATTTATGGACAACAGAAAAGTGACCACCAACAAGTGGACAACAAAAAAAGTGACCAGCAACAAGTGGACAACAAAAAATAGTGGTCAGCAACTTGTGGACAACAGTAAACTAGCAACTCCAGGAAAACAAAAAGTGGTGACTAGCAACATGTGGACAACAGAAAATAGTGACCAGTAACATATGAAAGTGAAACTGAGGAAAGAAAGATTTCTCAAGATCATCATAGAAAAAAAGAGACCATCTTTGGATCAAACCTCTAATATCTGTCAGTGAATTTAGCTTGAGACAGTATTTGCTAGCATGGTGGATGGTCACTTGTTGATCTTGTCAGAGCAAAAGTTTGTCTGCTTCTCTGTCATAGATAGTTCTTCTGTGGCACACAGCATGCTCTGTTTAACTATAACTTTTTTTTTAAATCTGGCAACAACGTTACATTTCTAAGTTGCTGATAAGGATGTCATTTCTAGTTATGCTGATAAAGTCAAGTCTCTGTTATTTCATGGCTAGCTGATGACACAGAGTACCTGCTACTTCTGTTTATGATGTTAAAAAGTCAAATATCTTGTCATATCCATATTGCTGATAATGCATAGTGCTTGTTATTTCTGTATATGTATCTACTAGTGTTGCAGACTTACATCTGTTCTATATCTACTAGTGTTGCAGACTTACATCTGTTCTATATCTACTAGTGTTGCAGACTTACATCTGTTCTATATCTACTAGTGTTGTAGACTTACATCTGTTCTATATCTACTAGTGTTGTAGACTTACATCTGTTCTGCATCTACTAGTGTTGTAGACTTACATCTGTTCTGCATCTACTAGTGTTGTAGACTTACATCTGTTCTATATCTACTAGTGTTGTAGACTTACATCTGTTCTATATCTACTAGTGTTGTAGACTTACATCTGTTCTGCATCTACTAGTGTTGTAGACTTACATCTGTTCTGCATCACTAGTGGGTATAGAACAGATGTAAGTCTACAACACTAGTGGGTACTGAACATGGAAGTGGACAATTCATATATGAATTCTGTCTATAGACAGAAGTAATAAAAATGCTAAGATCACTGTATATATAGAACAAAAAAGAGTGACACAATCAAACAAGATGGCTCACAGAATGACAAACTGCCAGTGTGTGTTGTGACCAGATAAGGTCTGTGCTTATCTCTGGATAATCATCAGAAGGTGACAACAAAAACAACATTATAACAGCTTACATAACATCTCATAAACTTACATATAAATATGACAGCTCATGGAAACACATCACTGAGATCATAAACACTTGTTTAGTGTCTAACATGTTTTAGTGACAACAAAATATGAAACATAAAATAATGGTCAGCAACATTTGGACATCAAACAATTGTGATCAACAATTTATGGACAACAGAAAAGTGACCACCAACAAGTGGACAACAAAAAAAGTGACCAGCAACAAGTGGACAACAAAAAATAGTGGTCAGCAACTTGTGGACAACAGTAAACTAGCAACTCCAGGAAAACAAAAAGTGGTGACTAGCAACATGTGGACAACAGAAAATAGTGACCAGTAACATATGAAAGTGAAACTGAGGAAAGAAAGATTTCTCAAGATCATCATAGAAAAAAAGAGACCATCTTTGGATCAAACCTCTAATATCTGTCAGTGAATTTAGCTTGAGACAGTATTGCTAGCATGGTGGATGGTCACTTGTTGATCTTGTCAGAGCAAAAGTTTGTCTGCTTCTCTGTCATAGATAGTTCTTCTGTGGCACACAGCATGCTCTGTTTAACTATAACTTTTTTTTTAAATCTGGCAACAACGTTACATTTCTAAGTTGCTGATAAGGATGTCATTTCTAGTTATGCTGATAAAGTCAAGTCTTGTTATTTCATGGCTAGCTGATGACACAGAGTACCTGCTACTTCTGTTTATGATGTTAAAAAGTCAAATATCTTGTCATATCCATATTGCTGATAATGCATAGTGCTTGTTATTTCTGTATATGTATCTACTAGTGTTGCAGACTTACATCTGTTCTATATCTACTAGTGTTGCAGACTTACATCTGTTCTATATCTACTAGTGTTGCAGACTTACATCTGTTCTATATCTACTAGTGTTGTAGACTTACATCTGTTCTATATCTACTAGTGTTGTAGACTTACATCTGTTCTGCATCTACTAGTGTTGTAGACTTACATCTGTTCTGCATCTACTAGTGTGTAGACTTACATCTGTTCTATATCTACTAGTGTTGTAGACTTACATCTGTTCTATATCTACTAGTGTTGTAGACTTACATCTGTTCTGCATCTACTAGTGTTGTAGACTTACATCTGTTCTGCATCTACTAGTGTTGTAGACTTAGACTTACATTTGTTCTGCATCTACTAGTGTTGTAGACTTACATTTGTTCTGTATCTACTAGTGTTGTAGACTTACATTTGTTCTGTATCTACTAGTGTTGTAGACTTACATTTGTTCTGCATCTACTAGTGTTGTAGACTTACATCTGTTCTGCATCTAATAGTGTTGTAGACTTACATCTGTTCTATATCTACTAGTGTTGTAGACTTACATCTGTTCTATATCTACTAGTGTTGTAGACTTACATCTGTTCTGCATCTACTAGTGTTGTAGACTTACATCTGTTCTGCATCTACTAGTGTTGTAGACTTACATCTGTTCTGCATCTACTAGTGTTGTAGACTTACATTTGTTCTGTATCTACTAGTGTTGTAGACTTACATTTGTTCTATATCTACTAGTGTTGTAGACTTACATTTGTTCTGTATCTACTAGTGTTGTAGACTTACATTTGTTCTGCATCTACTAACGTTGTACACTTACATCTGTTCTGTATCTACTAGTGTTGTACACTTACATCTGTTCTGTATCTACTAGTGTTGTAGACTTACATCTGTTCTATATCTACTAGTGTTGTAGACTTACATTTGTTCTGCATCTACTAGTGTTGTAGACTTACATCTGTTCTATATCTACTAGTGTTGTAGACTTACATTTGTTCTGCATCTACTAGTGTTGTAGACTTACATCTGTTCTATATCTACTAGTGTTGTAGACTTACATTTGTTCTGTATCTACTAGTGTTGTAGACTTACATTTGTTCTGTATCTACTAGTGTTGTAGACTTACATTTGTTCTGTATCTACTAGTGTTGTAGACTTACATCTGTTCTGCATCTACTAATGTTGTACACTTACATCTGTTCTGCATCTACTAATGTTGTACACTTACATCTGTTCTGTATCTACTAATGTTGTACACTTACATCTGTTCTGTATTGTAGTGTTGCTATAATGTCCAGTTTTTGTGTCTCAGGTATGCCATCTTTGTGTCTTATGGCAAGAAATTTTACACTGTCAAATAACAGAACATGGTTCACATCTTTCTTATGAGAACTAATTCTTTTGTCTAAACATGACCAGTTGTCGCGCCAAATCATGGCCAGTTGCTTTATTTAATTATGGTCAGTCGTCTAATCATGGTCAGTTGTCAAATCATGGGCAGGTGTCTTGTCTAATCATAGTCAGCTGTCTTGTTTAATCATAGTCAGCTTTCTTGTTTAATCATGGCCTGTTTTCTAATCATGGCCTATTGTCTAATCATGCCAGCTGTCCTAACACTGGCTGGTTGGCATATCTAATCACGTCTAATAATGGCCAGCTGGCACATCTAATCTTGTCAAATAATGGTCAGTTGGCATACCTGATCTTGTCAAATAATGGCCAGTTGGCATACCTGATCTTGTCTAATAATGGCCAGTTGGCATGTCTAATCATGACTGGTTACATTCAAACACACATTAAATAAATTTTAGTTTCTAGATGTTGGTGCTCCCACATACACTTGTGAACAAAACTCAATTGCCTGATATATAATGTGTTCTGATCTTAATGTCTGGTGACATCACCTGTCCTGATGTTAACATTTGGTAAGATGTGTTATCATGAGACATATTCCGTTAACATTTGGAGAGATGTGCTATCATGAGACATATTCCAACATTAACATTTGGTAAGATGTGTTATCATGAGACATATTCCAATGTTAACATTTGGTAGGATGTGTTATCATGAGACATTCCAATGTTAACATTTGGTTGGATGTGTTATCATGAGACATATTCCAATGTTAACATTTGGTAGGATGTGTTATCATGAAACATATTCCAGTGTTAACATCTGATGAAACATGTTATCATAAGCAGCTGAAACAAATTCATCATCTCCTGCATATAACAGTTGGAGTTCTCTGGGAATGGCTTATCAGATGTCATACAATGGTCATGATGTCATACAACAGTCATGGTTCTTTGGGAATGGCTTATCAGATGTCATACAATGGTCATGATATCATACAACAGTCGTGGTTCTCTGGGAATGGCTTATCAGATGTCATACAATGGTCATGATGTCATACAACAGTCGTGGTTCTCTGGGACTGGCTTATCAGATGTCATACAATGGTCATGATGTCATACAACAGTCGTGGTTCTCTGGGAATGGCTTATCAGATGTCATACAATGGTCATGATGTCTTACAACAGACTCACTTATTTTGCAGGTGAGAGGTATAAAAGACAATAATTTCTTATTCCACACACTGACATATTTTTGACTATGGGACCAGGATGTCAAACTTTCCATATCCAACTCTATTTTTTGATGATGGCAGCAATGATAATAAAAACGAAGATAATATAGTTGTGTGTTGAACTCATAAACAAAAACCAAGTTGAACTTTTAGTGCAGGTCATCACCCCGCTGACCTGACCTTGACCTCAGGTTCGGCTGTCAAGGTTTCAGCAAGCACAACTGTCACCGCTGTTGGCTTGGTGGTGGTGGTGATCGTGGGAGCTAAGATGGCCCCTGCTTTTTGCACCGTTGGACCTTCCTGGTATCTGAGTGTGGTCCACGCATACTTCCATTCTGGCCATAACCATGTCCATCAAACAGTCCACTGCCTTGTTCACATTCTGACCAGTGGCTGCGCTCGTTTCAAAGTATGGCAGTCTGTAGGATGATGATTGGAAGATCAAGTTTGATAATGGTGGAAGAAGCATAACATATTTCTCATCATATAAGCTGCACCAGTTTATAAGACACACTAATAGTTTGGCAAGTAATATTTCCAAACAAAACTAAAACCATACGTTTTCCTTGAACTTGTTACCCCTTCCCTCAAGTGTGTCTTGGTCCAAGATTGTATGCTACTTGCTACTCTCACTGAACTTCTTAACAATACCCTCAAGTGTGTCTTGGTCCAAGATTGTATGCTACTTGCTATTCTCTCACTGAACTTCTTAACAATACCCTCAAGTGTGTCTTGGTCCAAGATTGTATGCTACTTGCTATTCTCTCACTGAACTTCTTAACTCTTCCCTCAAGTGTGTCTTGGTCCAAGATTGTATGCTACTTGCTATTCTCTCACTGAACTTCTGAACTCTTCCTGTGCCTTTGGTCATTGTATCTACCCATCCGGTTTCCCGATGCTTACCAATAATGGTCGATCTAGCGATCATTGGTTTGTTTCAATAAAACAACCGGTGTAACATTTAGAATGTACATATTTCGTCCGCAATTCCGGTGACACTTTTCAAAATGGCGAAAGACTGCCTAGTTATGAGCGATTTCGAGTGAGAAAAAGGATGAGAAACATGGAAATTTTTCAATTTTTGATGATGTAGATAGGGGTATGGACATGGCTTGTGACCACCCCACTGCTCTTGAATGTATCCCAAGTAGATCTAGACATATTAGACAACTGGAGAAGTAGTTAGGAGGTTATTTCAGACATTAATTTAGCGAGAATGCAACACAGAATCACAATACAAGATTGACAAGTAGATCTAGACATCTCAGATGGTAAGTAGTGCAGATCTAGATCTAGCTGATGGTGAGCTGGGCACAATCATTGTCTAAAAACATCACATTACTTCTTTTTTCCTAAAACTCTGCATTTATGAAATTTCCATACATTTAGTTATACTTTGAAACATAATAACTATACGGAAGTACATGGAAATACTGTTTTCCATTCCATTTTACAACTATACCCCCTAACATATCAAGACCCGCGATTTTTGTCTGGCACAGAACGGAACGTCTGCGTTTTTACCTCTGGCCCGGGAAGAGTTAAACACCTGCCACTAATCTTATCAAAACCAGAAAAGTCACACTCAAAGCTATTGCCCTCTTACTGATGCAAATTATGGCCACATTGTCAGCATGAAATTGCTCATTTATCTTAAGACATTTACTAAAGATTTTACTTTAGAGAAGTAAGAACGGTGGCATGCTTGAACTTGGCATTTTAGGTGTTTTAGTTAGGTTTTATTATCATCACTAAACTATAACATTACCTTCTCAATATCACTAAACTATGACATTATCATCACTAAACTATGACATTACCATCACAGCATCACTAAATCATGACATCACCATCACAGCATCACTAAACTATGACATTACCACCACAGCATCACTAAACTGTGACATTACCACCACAGCATCACTAAACTGTGACATTACCACCACAGCATCACTAAACTGTGACATTACCACCACAGCATCACTAAACTGTGACATTACCACCACAGCATCACTAAACTGTGACATTACCACCACAGCATCACTAAACTGTGACATTACCACCACAGCATCACTAAACTGTGACATTACCACTACAGCATCACTAAACTATGACATTACCACCACAGCATCACTAAACTATGACATTACCATAACAGCATCACTAAACTGTGACATTACCACCACAGCATCACTAAACTGTAACATTACCACCACAGCATCACTAAACTATGACATGATGTTTGCCTCTGGTAGCATCACATCACAACAAATTTATGACATGTTTGCCTCTCACAACACTACATCACAAGTTATGACATGGTATTTGTCTCTTGTATTTAACAAATATCTTTTTTTAACCTTACAATCGTCATAAAATATTTCTATCATTCTTCCCATGTCATCATCTCAGCCACCAAACTTCTATGTATCTAAAAACAGAAACGAACCCAAACTTGTCAGCCATGTCTCTAGCTTTGTCTTCTGAAACTCGTCTGTGATCCTCAAGGTCAGCTTTGTTCCCACACAGAACAACGTCTGGGTTCTCACAGTAGGCATGGGTCTGTTAAAAGACCAGGTAGGAATCAGTCTATTTCATGTCTACTGATATATGAGAATGAGTAATGTGTCTACTGATATATATGAGAATGAGTAATAAATTTTTATTTTCCTCTAAAATTCTAAACCAAATAATAGACAGGTGTGTTACAGATATGTTATGCTATCCCTCTTTAGAAGTGCATGTACGCAGAGACACATCAGCCATTTTGGAAAAAAAAAGACGTTAGCAGACTAGGTCAAAGATGGCCACACCCTTGAACTCATACACTAGGGAAGAACAGCATTTACTAGATGCCTTGATATTCTGAAGATGAAGGAGATGGCTTTCTATGATGTACAGTCACTGGGGCCTGGCTTGCTATGACATAAGGCCTAAAGCTGGGACACTATCAACAGCGAAGCCTGGTGTGGTCTACTTGAGAACCCCTGTCAACAGCACAGCCTAGCTGAGAACAACATGAGACCTGCAGTCAGGTCAAACATTGAAGTCTGCTCAGCTCTGGTATGTTGTGACACCAAGATAATGTGTGACCTCTCACAGCTCCTTACAGCAAGATAATGTGTGACCTCTCACAGCTCCTTACAGCAAGATAATGTGTGACCTCTCACAGCTCCTTACAGCAAGATAATGTGTGGCCTTACACAGCTCCTTACAGCAAGATAATGTGTGGCCTCTCACAGCTCCTTACAATAAGATAATGTGTGGCTTCTCACAGCTCCTTACAGCAAGATAATGTGTGGCCTTACACAGCTCCTTACAGCAAGATAATGTGTGGCCTCTCACAGCTCCTTACACCAAGATAATGTGTGACCTTACACAGCTCCTTACAGCAAGATAATGTGTGACCTTACACAGCTCCTTACACCAAGATAATGTGTGACCTTACACAGCTCCTTACAGCAAGATAATGTGTGACCTTACACAGCTCCTTACACCAAGATAATGTGTGACCTTACACAGCTCCTTACACCAAGATAATGTGTGACCTTACACAGCTCCTTACAGCAAGAAAATGTGTGACCTTACACAGCTCCTTACAGCAAGATAATGTCACACAGCACCTGCAACAGCTCAACAAATTATGAATCTGAGAATCAAGCATTTGCCAAGTGTTTGGGTTGTGATAAAGCTCACCTGAAGTTGACTGAGCCAGTTTCTGGTGTTGAGAAATGACTCCTCGTTGGTCAAGTCAAACAAAAGAAGGAACCCCATGGCATCTCGGAAAAATGCAGTTGTCAGACTACGAAATCTGGGAAATAAAATGAGGGAAAACACTGATGAAATGTGGGAAATAAAATGAGGGAAAACACTGATGAAATGTGGGAAATAAAATGAGGGAAAACACTGATGAAATGTGGGAAATAAAATGAGGGAAAACACTGATGAAATGTGGGAAATAAAATGAGGGAAAACACTGATGAAATGTGGGAAATAAAATGAGGGAAAACACTGATGAAATGTGGGAAATAAAATGAGGGAAAACACTGATGAAATGTGGGAAATAAAATGAGGGAAAACACTGATGAAATGTGGGAAATAAAATGAGGGAAAACACTGATGAAATGTGGGAAATAAAATGAGGGAAAACACTGATGAAATGTGGGAAATAAAATGAGGGAAAACACTGATGAAATGTGGGAAATAAAATGAGGGAAAACACTGATGAAATGTGGGAAATAAAATGAGAGAAAACACTGATGAAATCTGGGAAATAAAATGAGGGAAAACACTGATGAAATGTGGGAAACGAAATGAGAGTAAAATTATCAGTATGAAAGTGGATGTTGGTCCATATCTTGATGCACCAACTTAGACTACCTTCAATGGATGGAGAATGTCTGTAGTTAGGAAATGCTGCTATGCCACAGAGCTGTCTGGAAGATGTGCTGACAAAACATATTTTCCTTCATCTGCTGACATACTAGATAATGATGTTTGTCTCATGTCTTTCTGACCAGATATTTATCTGTCTAATCTGATATTTGTCTCATGTCTGTCTGACCTGATATTTGTCTCATGTCTGTCTGACCTGATATTTATCTCATGTCTGTCTGACCTGATATTTGTCTCATGTCTGTCTGACCTGATGTTTGTCTTATGTCTGTCTGACCTGATATTTGTCTCATGTCTGTCTGACCTGATATTTGTCTCATGTTTGTCTGACCTGATATTTGTCTCATGTCTGTCTGACCTGATGTTTGTCTTATGTCTGTCTGACCTGATATTTGTCTCATGTCTGTCTGACCTGATATTTGTCTCATGTTTGTCTGACCTGATATTTGTCTCATGCCTGTCTGACCAGATGTTTGTCTTATGTCTGTCTGACCAGATGTTTGTCTCATGTCTGTCTGACCTGATATTTGTCTCACATCTGTCTGACCAAATGTTTGTCTCTTGTCTGTCTGACCTGATGTTTGTCTCATGTCTGTCTGACCTGATGTTTGTCTCATGTCTGCCTGTCTGATCACCTTTCCTTCTCCTGCTCTAGAAGGTAGCACATATCTTTTCCTGGGGCTGGGTGAACAGGGCACCTCCAGCTGGCACTAACCACCACTTCTGCAATGGCAGACAAATGACAGACACTCTGGTCACCCACTGTCTTAACTTCTCACATCAGACACCAAGATCTTAACTTCTCACATTAGACAAAGATCTTAACTTCTCACATCAGATATTCAAACACAAACAGACAAGAATTCACCCTTACCTCTCCTGACCAGCCGTGTCCCAAAGCTGAAGATGTACTCTGTGACTGCGACTGACTGAACCATCAGCTCCGTGTGAACGGTGAACCTGCAGAAACAAAGAAGAAACCACAATCCCAGTCAACAGATGGCTGACTTTGTGATGGAGAAATGAAACAGATGGCTGACTTTGTGATGGAGAACTGAAACAGATGGCTGACTTTGTGATGGAGAATTGAAACAGATGGCTGACTTTGTGATGGAGAACTGAAACAGATGGCTGACTCTGTGATGGAGAAATGAAACAGATGGCTGACTTTGTGATGGAGAACTGAAACAGATGGCTGACTTTGTGATGGAGAACTGTAACAGATGGCTGACTTTGTGACGGATAACTGAAATAGATGGCTGACTCTGTGACAGAGATCTGAAACAGATGGCTGACTTTGTGACGGAGAACTGAAACAGATGGCTGACTCTGTGACTGCGACTAACTGAACCATCAGCTCCGTGTGAACGGTGAACCTGCAGAAACAAAGAAGAAACCATATTCCCAGTCAACAGATGGCTGACTTTGTGATGGAGAAATGAAACAGATGGCTGACTTTGTGACGGAGAACTGAAACAGATGGCTGACTTTGTGATGGAGAATTGAAACAGATGGCTGACTCTGTGACGGAGAACTGAAACAGATGGCTGACTTTGTGACGGAGAACTGAAACAGATGGCTGACTCTGTGACGGAGAACTGAAACAGATGGCTGACTCTGTGACGGAGAACTGAAACAGATCGCTGACTCTGTGATGGAGAACTGAAACAGATCGCTGACTCTGTGACGGAGAACTGAAACAGAAGATGATGTCCTTTGATAAGGTAAAATTCCCATTTCCATGCCATTAAGACATATTGGGGAATACGGTGTTAAGCCCGTATTTTCCATGACTTTCAGCACATGGAAGTCTGATGTGGTCAGTATCACACCTGGCTGCTTTACCTTCCCAGATTTCTCTGGCACCCATTTTTAGAGGCTGGGTCAACCCCGTGGCCTTTTTGGTGTGTACCAGAAAAAAATCCCACTTTGATAGCTTACCTCCTAAATAAATTGCTTAATTTGTGATAGAGAACAGAAACTGAAATTGATGTCCTCTGATAACTTACCTCCTGAAACATGCATTGTGGACTCTCTCTGGTAAACAGACAAAATCTCTGTATTCACAAGATACTTTCTCCCACTGAGCTGTGTGTCCACATACATCTTTTTCCCACTGACCTGTCACAACATACAACTTTCTCCCAATGATCTCTGACCACATACAACATTCTCCCAATGATCTTTGACCACATACAACCCTGGCACTGAAGAGAATTTTTACAATCTCTGCTCTCCATAAAACTGCTTAAGCTTATGACTCTTGAAGAAACACAGAACCACAGACACACAGTACACATGTTAGCCAAGATAGTCTCTAGCTAGAAAAGAGAGTCTATACAAGACAGGCCAGTAAGACAGACTAAACAAGCCACATGCTAGAAAAGACAGTCTCTACAATATATGGTAGTAAGACACACTGTACAAGACACATGCTAGCCAAGACAGTATCTACAAGACATGGCAGTAAGACACACTGTACAAGACACATGCTAGCCAAGACAGTCTCTACAAGACATGGCAGTAAGACACTATATAAGACACAAAATGTCAGAAAAGACACTATTACCACACGTTTTTCTCTGAAGTCAATGCCTACAGTTGAGATGAACTTGCCATTGAAGATACTGTCTGTGTACTGGTATAGGAAACTGGTCTTTCCAACTCCAGAGTCTCCTGTGGGAGAAATAATAACACAGTGATATCTACATACAGAACACTACATAGCTAGACATATACATACAAAACACTACATATCTAGACATATACAAACAGTAACACTACACAGCTAGACATATACAAACAGTAACACTACACAGCTAGACATATACATACAGTAACACTACATAGCTAGACATATACACACAGAACACTACATAGCTAGACATATATGCAGAACACTACATAGCTAGATATATACATACAGTAACACTACATAGCTAGACATATATATATATATAATATATATATATATATTTATACAGTAACACTACAAAGCTAGACATATATATATATATATATATATATATATACAGTAACACTACACAGCTAGACATATACATACAGAACACTACATAGCTAGACAAATACATACAGTAACACTACATAGCTAGACATTTACACAGAGTAACACTATATAGCTAGACATATACATACACTAACATTATATAGCTAAACATATACATACAGTAACACTACACAGCTAGACATATACATACAGTAACACTACACAGCTAGACATATACATACAGTAACACTACACAGCTAGACATATACACAAACTAACACTATACAGCTAGATATATACACAAAGTAACACTATACAGCTAGACATATACACAAAGTAACACTATACAGCTAGACATATACATAGATTAACACTACATAGCTAGACATATACACAGAGTAACACTATACAGCTAGACATATACAAACAGTAACATTATATAGCTAGACATATACAAACAGTAACACTGCATAGCTAGACATACACATATAGTAACACCACATAGCTAGACATGCATATACAGTAACACTACTTAGCTAGACATGCACATACAGTAACACTACATAGCTAGACATGCACATACAGTAACACTACATAGCTAGACATACACATTCAGTAACACTACATAGCCAGACATATACATACAGTAACACTACATAGCTAGACATATACATACAGTAACACTACACAGCCAGACATATACATACAGTAACACTACACAGCCAGACATATACATACAGTAACACTACATAGCCAGACATATACATACAGTAACACTACATAGCCAGACATGCACATACAGTAACACTACATAGCTAGACATACACATACAGTAACACTACTTAGCTAGACATACACATTCAGTAACACTACATAGCCAGACATACACATACAGTAACACTACATAGCCAGACATGCACATACAATAACACTACATAGCTAGACATACACATACAGTAGCACTACACACCTAGATAGAAGCTGGGTTGACCCAGGTGCTGGTCAGTCCCAAAAGTCAACCCAAGTGTAAAATCAAACTGGGTATCTTCTGGGTAACAGACAAGTGCATTAACCACTACACCATAGGCATAGTGTTACTGTGTGCAGATAACTAGGAATTGACAAAAAAAAAGGGGATAAACTCAATATCTAAAGTCATTTGGCTGACCACTGATACTGAGATCCATGATGATGATGATGATGATGATGGGCAATACCTACCTAAAGCTAAAAACTTGATTAAATAATCATAATCTGTGCCACCATTTCCTGCCCCAATCCCTGGAGTTGGGGAGTTCAAACGGTCTCCAATCTCGCTCATAGATAAATCTGGAAATACAAAAATCTTCAATCTCACTCACATAAAAATCTGGAAATGTAAAAATATCCCATCTCCCTCCCACCATGTGATCTTTATGCACATTTCAGAATAAGGTAAATAATTACTATGGAAATGTCACTGTGTGCTGCAGCAATAACATGGATTTAAAGCTCTTATGCAGTCAACACATGCTGAACATGTAGTGTTCTGTCTCAAGTACTGAAAGAGTATGCACTCCAGAAAAGTCTGCAAAGGTTGTCTGCAGTCATATTATGGAGTGTTGTGACTTTCATAATGAAGATGAGTACCCTCATTTCTTAAATAGAATATTTTAGTCTACTCTCTCTTCAAGATATCTATGTTATCTGCTCTCTTCAAGATAAGGTCTATGTTATCTGTTATCTTCAAGATAAAGTCTATGCTATATGTTCTATTCAAGATAAGGTCTATGTTATATGTTCTCTTCAAGATAAGGTCTATGTTATATGTTCTCTTCAAGATAAGGTCTATGTTATCTGTTCTCTTCAAGATGAGGTCTGTTATATGTTCTATTCAAGATATAAAGTCAGTTATCTGTTCTCATCAAGATAAGGTCTGTTATCTGTTCTCTTCAAGATAAGGTCTATGTTATATGTTCTCTAAAGTCTACATTATCTGTTTACTTCATAATATAGTTTATGCTGTCCATTTTGAGGCAGTAGTTTCGCAAGTAATTTTCCAAGGTGGTGACCAACTGTAAATGTGAAATTATGTGAGTACTATATGTGAAATTATGTGAGTACTATATGTGAGATTATGTAAGTACTATATGTGAGATTATGTGAGTACTATATGTGAAATTATGTGAGTGCTATATGTGAGATTATGTGAGTACTATATGTGAGATTATGTGAGTACTATATGTGAGATTATGTGAGTACTGTATGTGAGAAAATTGGAGAATGTGAGTGATAAATGTGAGATTATGTGAGTACTATATGTGAGATTATGTGAGTACTATATGTGAGATTATGTGAGTACTATATGTGAGAAAACTGGAGAATGTGAGTGATAAATGTGAGATTATGTGAGTACTATATGTGAGATTATATGAGGATGTCCAAGAATCTTGGGTCAGAAGACATACTTGTAGGTTCAGAAAGATGAGGTAAGGGGTAAGCCCTGGAGACTGGGGTCAGCTCACCCTGTACCTGCTGTATCAACAACTGACATATTCATCCTTATCTGTATGATCTATCAACAAATGATACAATCCACTGTTCTAGCTGTATTTCACAAGTTATCTCTGCTGCATTTATCACATGCTGTATTTCACAAGTTATCTCTGCTGCATTTATCACATGCTGTATTTCACAAGTTATCTCTGCTGCATTTATCACATCTTTTCAAGATAAAGTCTATTGCTTTCTGTTCTCTTTAAGATAACATCTACATTATCTGGATATATGGTAAGCTATCCCTGGCCAACTCAGCTATCATGATCTTTTCTCTTCAAGATAATATCTTTGTTATTTGGATATATGGTAAACTATTTCTGGCCAACTCAGCTATCATGATCTTTTCTCTTCAAGATAATATCTTCGTTATTTGGATATATGGTAAACTATTTCTGGCCAATTCAGCTATCATGATCTTTTCTCCTGATGGAATGATGAAGGGCAGAATGCCAGAGTGGCTGTCATCAGTTACAGTATGCCAAAGAATGGCTGTCATAAGTTACAGTAAGCCAAAGAATGGATGTCATCAGTTACAGTATGCCAAAGAATGGATGTCATCAGTTACAGTATGCCAAAGAATGGATGTCATCAGCTACAGTAAGCCAAAGAATGGATGTCATCAGTTACAGTATGCCAAAGAACGGATGTCATCAGTTACAGTAAGCCAAAGAATGGATGTCATCAGTTACAGTAAGCCAAAGAATGGATGTCATCAGTTACAGTATGCCAAAGAATGGATGTCATCAGTTACAGTATGCCAAAGAATGGATGTCATCAGTTACAGTAAACCAAAGAATGGATGTCATCAGTTACAGTATGTCAAAGAATGGATGTCATCAGTTACAGTAAGCCAAAGAATGGATGTCATCAGTTACAGTAAGCCAAAGAATGGCTGTCATCAGTTACAGTATGCCAAAGAATGGATGTCATCAGTTACAGTATGCCAAAGAATGGATGTCATCAGTTACAGTAAGCCAAAGAATGGATGTCATCAGTTATGATAAGCCAAAGAATGACTGTCATCAGTTATGGTAAGAATGGCTGTCATGGTAAGCCAAAGAATGTCTGTCATCAGTTGCGGTAAGCCAAAGAATGTCTGTCATCAGTTGCGGTAAGCCAAAGAATGTCTGTCATCAGTTGTGGTAAGCCAAAGAATGTCTGTCATCAGTTGCGGTAAGCCAAAGAATGGCTGTCATCAGTTGCGGTAAGCCAAAGATGCCTGTCATCAGTTATGGTAAGCCAAAGAATGTCTGTCATCAGTTACAGTACACCAAAAGAGATAATGGAGAGGAGATGAGAGCTTATATGATGTGTCCAGAGTGCATGAAATGATGGTCCTTCTTAATAAACTAACAAACAATCTCAGCTGGTTTGATGACATGCTGTATGCATACAAAGTGAAAATAAAACTATCAGATCTCTTACCACAGTCACTGCTGTTACCAGCCAGGGTCAGCAACTACATGGAAAATACAACCACATTTCAAAATATGAAGCTTGCGAAACAGAGGTCTGTTCAAACAAAGCAGGAAAACACGTGATGATGATGTCTGTGTGTGTTGGGTTGGGAGGAGGTGGGGTGTGTGGAAGCTGCTAACACAAAATGAGCAGAGCAGAGGCAATTTTCTAAGGGTGAACAAATCTGGTTTCTTTTTTCAGAAGTGTCTTTGTCTTAGGTTTGTGCTCATTAGTATTCATATTTTAAATAAACAGTATCTTCTCTCTCTCTATATATATATATATATATATATATATATCATCATCATCATCAGGTGCCGTGCCAACTGGCGTTGGCTATTATTCTTCTCCAGAGTACACGATCCTTCATGCAGGCCATCAGTTCAGTTGATGATCTCCTCTCACACCATTCCGTCAGACTGTCCAGTATCATTTCTCTTGGTCTTCCTCTTGCTCTTTTTCCTTCTATTTTTCATGTTGTTATAATATTTTCAATGCCCCCTCTTCTCACTGGGGGTAGGGGGATAAAATCATCTCACCCTGTACCTGCTGTATCAACAACTGACATGTTCATCCTTATCTGTCTGATCTATCAACAAATGATACAATCAATTGTTCTAGCTGTATTTCACAAGTTATCTCTGCTGCATTTATCACATCTTTTCAAGATAAAGTCTATTGGGATCGGGTACTATGGAGAAGCATAATAGCCAACACCAGTCGGCGCAGATATATATATATATATATATTAGAGAGAGAGAGAGTTCATTTCTAAAGAGTAGTGCATGGAGAGATCTGTACACAGACATACTTGTAAGTCATCCAAGGCCAGTTTAAGACAGTGACTTGAGACATACTGGCTTTGAATATACTATACATTTTTGAGTCACAAGCCACAAGCCACTATCCCAAGTCCAGTATGACACAAGTCACAATCTCCAAGTCCAGTATGTCACAAGTTACTATTTCCAAGTCCAGTATGACACAAGTCACAATCTCCAAGTCCACAATAATTGGTGTATAAGTATACAACTATACACTAAGCACTGCAGTAAAGCTGTGATACCAGAATGTATAAAATCGGAAAAAAGTAAGAGCAGCTTTATTACTTAACGATTACAAAGTTGTGACGTTTCGGCATGAGCCTTAATCATACAAAAACATACAGGACGAAGAAATAGAGAGAGGAGATAAAGTATAGATTCACATGAATACTGTTTTTAAAAAATTTTTTTAAATTTAAAAAAAAAATTTTTTTTTTTAAAGGAGTACTTAGCTGTAAATTGCAATGTGTGGCTTGTCCGGCGGTGTGTGTCAGGAATAGATCTGGTAGGACGTGGAAATTGTTTAAATAGAGACCTGTGACATGTGGTCGGTGGGTTGTAACTGGGGGTGGTGGATGGGGAACCGGGGAGGGGAGAGAGAGTGACGCACTACTGGCCTAGCTAGGAGAAATTGAAACAGGTGATTGGGGAAGAGGGGTTGCAGAGAAAATAGCGGGGTTGCAGAGTGATGCTGTGAGGAAGTTTGAAAAGTAAGAAGAGGTGGATTTAGTGGAGAGGTACTATAATGATTGAAGAAGATGATGTTACGTGTAACTAAACAGCGAGTTTAACCCATGTGGTTCCAGCGTCCCATAATTTTGAATGCAGTGGTTCTCAAGTGCCAGGCGGCTTGTGTCATCTGCGTGACATTGTTTGATGGCTGTTACCAGAAAATCAGATTTGCCTCTGTGGTTGGGGCCATTGAAATGATTTGGGACTGGTTTCGAAGCATGCTGGGCGATGTCGTATAGATGTTTTTGCATGCGGGGCCAGTCTCACCAATATATGTTATCCTGCATCTTTTGCAAACGATGACATATATCACATTTCGGGACTCGCATGTGAATCCCTCATGAAGAGTGAGGATAGTTTTGGGAAAGGTGATTGTTTTCGTTTCCCAGACTACAGGGGGGCGGTTACATTTTCTGGTGCCAACATACGTAAGGCTCTGGTTCAAGTGGCTGTGGACGAGGATGTCCTTAAGGTTTGGCTCACGTTTGTATGCCAATAGGGGTGGATCAGAGAAAATGTCACGAGTGTCGGGGTCGAGTTGGATTATCGGCAGATGACGATAAAGAATTTTCTTAACCATCTGACCATGCGGGTGGAAAGGCAGTACTAACTTAACTCTGTCAGATGGAGTAACAGGCTTTTTCCTGAATACTTCTTTGCGGCTCACTGGTTGGATATGGTTGAAGGCTTTACGAAGGACCTTTTCAGGGTAGTGGCGATGACTAAATCCACCCCTTCTTACTTTTCAAACTTCCTCACAGCATCACTCTGCAACCCCGCTATTTTCTCTGCAACCCCTCTTCCCCAATCACCTGTTTCAATTTCTCCTAGCTAGGCCAGTAGTGCGTCACTCTCTCTCCCCTCCCCGGTTCCCCATCCACCACCCCCAGTTACAACCCACCGACCACATGTCACAGGTCTCTATTTAAACAATTTCCACGTCCTACCAGATCCATTCCTGACACACACCGCCGGACAAGCCACACCTTGCAACTTACAGCTAAGTACTCCTTTAAAAAAATTTTTTTTTTAAAACAGTATTCATGTGAATCTATACTTTATCTCCTCTCTCTATTTCTTCGTCCTGTATGTTTTTGTATGATTAAGGCTCACGCCGAAACGTCACAACTTTGTAATCGTTAAGTAATAAAGCTGCTCCTACTTTTTTCCGATTTTATACAATCTCCAAGTCCAGTATGTCACAAGTTACTATTTCCAACTCCAGTATGACACAAGTCACAATCTTCAAGTCTAGTATGACACAAGTCACAATCTCCAAGTCCAGTTTGTCACAAGTCACTATTTCCAAGTCCAGTATGACACAAGTCACAATCTTCAAGTCTAGTATGACACAAGTCACAATCTCCAAGTCCAGTATGTCACAAGTCACAATCTTCAAGTCTAGTATGACACAAGTCACAATCTCCAAGTCCAGTATGTCACAAGTCACAATCTTCAAGTCTAGTATGACACAAGTCACAATCTCCAAGTCCAGTATGTCAAAAGTCACTATCTCCAAGCTGTAAGTATAATCTGAGCAGCTACTCCTTGTTTATCAGTTCAACTCCAACTCTATCTCCAAATTAAATCTTCAAACTCCAAGTCAAGCCACACTCCATCAAGTCTACAACTCGCAACAAAAATACATTTTTAAAAATTTTATTAACAGCTGAGATAAAGTTGTGTACACACACAAAACTGACAGCTGAGGTAAAGAAGTGTACACACAAAATTATATCACAGATATCTTACTGTTGAAAATAATGTACGTACAAGAGATGAAGGGAAACAAGACCAAGGGGCAGACCAATGCAGAGATGGTGAGAACACAGAAGAGGATATAAAGGAAATTGGTGTCACCAACTGGTGAGAGAAGATTAGGAATAGAGAGGAATGGAGGCGAACTTTATCTGCAGCAATGAGTCTTAATAGCTCAGAAAGCTGAAGAAGAAGAAGAAATATACTGTTGGTATGTGGTGGCAGAGATGTTGTGTCATTTGGCTAGATATGACAAGTCATACAACAAACCTAAATCATTGTTATTCATCTCTCAGTCAAATCTGAACTGAGTGTTTGAAGAGTCAAATCTGAACTGAGTGTTTGAAGAGTCAAATCTGAACTGAGTGTCTGAAGTACAAAGGAGAATCAAAAAAGTAACAGCAATTTGAAAATTATGCAGAAACCACAACAGATTGAAGCTGATGCATTACATAATCACTATGATATATGGGTAGTTCGAACATGCACAGTGCAGAACTCTGCCCTTAGTCTAGTTGAAAACAATATCAAATAAACACAGATACTCAACTGCAGGAATGCACCACTGTTGAACTATGAGATTTATTTGGCCACAGGAAGTGAAGACTGTTGAACTGTGAGATTTATTTGGCCACAGGAAGTGAAGACTGTTGAACTGTGAGATTTATTTGGCCACAGGAAGTGAAGACTGTTGAACTGTGAGATTTATTTGGCCACAGGAAGTGAAGCCTGTTGAACTGTGAGATTTATTTGGCTACAGGAAGTGAAGACTGTTGAACTGCACCCACAGGGTGCTGGATGTTAGTATGGAAATGAAAATAACATGCCTCAAAAAAGTTTATGAATAGGTTGAAAGGTTGAAAGCAGCAGGAACCAAGCAACTGACGAAGCTCAATCTGATCAGCCATCAACATTGCAAATACAAGCCCACATCAACATCACAAATACATGCCTCATCAACATCATAATTACAAGCCCACATCAACAGGACACAAGTCTTGACCACAGAAAACAACAGATACCATTATCTGTTGCTGCTACACATCTAGACAGTAGTTATGTATCCACACAAGTCTAGATAGTAGTTATGTATCCACACAAGTCTAGATAGTACTTATGTATCCACACAAGCCTAGATAGTAGCTATGTATCCACACAAGCCTAGATAATAACTATATATCCACACAAGCCTAGATAATAGCTATGTATCCACACAAGCCTAGATAATAACTATATATCCACACAAGCCTAGATAATAGCTATGTATCCACACAAGCCTAGATAGTAGCTATGTATTCACACAAGCCTAGATAGTAGCTATGTATCCACACAAGCCTAGATAATAACTATATATCCACACAAGCCTAGATAATAGCTATGTATCCACACAAGTCTAGATAGTAGTTATGTATCCACACAAGCCTAGATAGTAGCTATGTATCCACACAAGCCCAGATAATAACTATATATCCACACAAGCCTAGATAATAGCTATGTATCCACACAAGCCTAGATAATAACTATATCCACACAAGCCTAGATAATAGCTATGTATCCACACAAGCCTAGATAGTAGCTATGTATTCACACAAGCCTAGATAGTAGCTGTGTATCCACACAAGCCTAGATAATAACTATATATCCACACAAGCCTAGATAATAGCTATGTATCCACACAAGCCTAGATAATAACTATATATCCACACAAGCCTAGATAACAGCTATGTATCCACACAAGCCTAGATAGTAGCTATGTATTCACACAAGCCTAGATAATAACTATATATCCACACAAGCCTAGATAATAGCTGTATCCACACAAGCCTAGATAATAACTATATATCCACACAAGCCTAGATAATAGCTATGTATCCACACAAGCCTAGATAGTAGCTATGTATTCACACAAGCCTAGATAGTAGCTATGTATTCACACAAGCCTAGATAATAGCTATGTATCCACACAAGCCTAGATAATAACTATACATCCACACAAGCCTAGATAATAGCTATATATCTACACAAGCCTAGATAATAGCTATGTATTCACACAAGCCTAGATAGTAGCTATGTATCCACACAAGCCTAGATAATAGCTATGTATCCACACAAGCCTAGATAATAGCTATGTATCCACACAAGCCTAGATAATAGCTATATCCACACAAGCCTAGATAATAGCTATGTATCCACACAAGCCTAGATAGTAGCTATGTATTCACACAAGCCTAGATAGTAGCTGTGTATCCACACAAGCCTAGATAATAACTATATATCCACACAAGCCTAGATAATAGCTATGTATCCACACAAGCCTAGATAATAACTATATATCCACACAAGCCTAGATAACAGCTATGTATCCACACAAGCCTAGATAGTAGCTATGTATTCACACAAGCCTAGATAATAACTATATATCCACACAAGCCTAGATAATAGCTGTATCCACACAAGCCTAGATAATAACTATATATCCACACAAGCCTAGATAATAGCTATGTATCCACACAAGCCTAGATAGTAGCTATGTATTCACACAAGCCTAGATAGTAGCTATGTATTCACACAAGCCTAGATAATAGCTATGTATCCACACAAGCCTAGATAATAACTATACATCCACACAAGCCTAGATAATAGCTATATATCTACACAAGCCTAGATAATAGCTATGTATTCACACAAGCCTAGATAGTAGCTATGTATCCACACAAGCCTAGATAATAGCTATGTATCCACACAAGCCTAGATAATAGCTATGTATCCACACAAGCCTAGATAATAGCTATGTATCCACACAAGCCTAGATAGTAGCTATGTATCCACACAAGCCTAGATAGTAGCTATGTATTCACACAAGCCTAGATAGTAGCTATATATCCACACAAGCCTAGATAGTAGCTATGTATCCACACAAGCCTAGATAGTAGTTATGTATCCACACAAGCCTAAATAGTAGCTATGTATCCACACAAGCCTACATAGTAGCTATGTATCCACACAAGCCTAGATAATAGCTATATATCCACACAAGCCTAGATAGTAGCTATATATCCACACAAGCCTAGACAGTAGCTATGTATCCACACAAGCCTAGACAGTAGCTATGTATCCACACAAGCCTAGATAGTAGCTATGTATCCACACAAACCACAATGTATGATAACCTGGGGTACCTCTGGCGATAAGATTAAGGAAGTGGTGCAGACCTGGGTTTGGAAATAGCCTAAAAGCTTCTTTCTCTCGGGGAATGAATGAGGGAGTTGGTGGAGTGATATAAGAAGTGCATCAAGCAGCAGGAGAACTGTATAGTCATCAGTATTACAAAGTATGCTCTCTATACTTTCTCATCCTCTCTTAGAGTCCCACTTACATCTGCTTTGATTTTTCTGCCTACAGAACTCTACCACATTAAATGAGATCATCTGTGTACAAAAAGCAAAAGAAACATGTACAGATAAATGTAAAGAAATATAGATAAATATACAGAAACATGTAAAGATAAATGTCTACAATGTACATGGCTAGTTCCCAACCCCTTCTGAGCACAACCCTAAACCAGTAGTGCTATGTGACCCATCATCCATGAACACAGTTAAAAAAAAATATACTGAAATTCAATAAAAATTATTTCAATGAATGGTAGTGAGTGCAATAGTTATACAATAGTTATTTTAATATTTAGGTTTGAAGGCATAAAATAGTTGAATTTCCATAAAATTCTATAATTTTTCAACTTTTCTTTTCTTTCATGATGTCTTCTTATGATTGTACTGCAGACACACAGCAGCCCTACTTTAGGTCACAATCTGAGGTTGGGATCTAACGATGCTTTCGAGATACGATCCAATGACAGAATAACACAGGAGTCTAATGAAAGGATGACAACACAAAGCAATGCATGCAGAAATCATAAGCAACACAAAAACACATATAGCAGTCATAATCAATACAATAACACATACAACGGTCAAAAGCAGCATCATAGCATTATACATACATATAATACAGTAACATGCAGCAATCATAACTGATACAATAATATAAATTTCAATAATAATCAATGCTATAACATATGTAGAAATTATAACCAATACAATAACATACTGAGAAATCATAACCAGTACAATGACATATAAAGAAATCATAACCCATACAATAACACATAGAGAAATCATAAGCCATACACTAACACAGACTGCAATCATAACAGACACATTTACACATTTAGCAACTATAACCAGTACAGCTACTCACACAATAAACACTAGCACAAATTTTGTAATCTGCAACTTACTTTTTGTCAAACTGTTTCACGTGAAATTTTACAAAACTGTGTCAGTTACTGTGATAACGACTGATGATGTTGCAAACCAGCTGACCACCGTCAACCAAGACAGCCTGTCAACTTTATCATTCTGGAATCTTGATGCTGTACTGACTAGACAATCTGTGGAATGATTGAATGTGAGTAACTAGACAATCTGTGGAATGACTGATTGTAACTAGACAATTTGTGGAATGACTGAATGTGAGTAACTAGACAATCTGTGGAATGACTGAATATGAGTAACTAGACAATCTATGAAATGGCTGAATAACACTAATTAGATAATCTGCGGAATGATTGAATGAGAGTAACTAAACATTCTGTGGAATCACTGAATGGTAGTAACTAGACATTCTGTGGAACATTGGAATAACACTAACCAGACAACCTGTGGAATGTTGGAATAACACTAACCAGACAATCTTGGCAATGATAGGAAATGAACTGATATAAGCAGAAACAAAATGAATAACCAAACTGTGCAATGATTACTATTTTTTCCACTTAATCTGTTGCAACTGTTTCTCTCATATCACACATTATCTTTGCCTTATGTGTCACAGAATGAGACAAACTGCTGTCATCTGTCAGGTATTAAAGACATCTCCAGGCCAAGCAATCAATGGCATTTGTAAGATCAAATAAACAGTGACATGCATCAGGTCAAATGAACAGTGATGTGTATCAGGTCAATTAAACAGTGACATGTCTCAAGTAAAATAAACAGTGGCATCTGTCAGGTCAAATAAACAGTGACATCTGGCGGGTCAAGCAATCATCCACATGTGTCTAGTCAAATAAACAGTGACATTTGTCTGGTCGAATAAACAGTGACATTTGTCTGGTCAAATAAACAGTGACATTTGTCTAGTCAAATAAACAGTGACATTTGTCTGGTAGAATAAACAGTATGATGTTTCACATCAAATAAATGGCGACGCTCGTTAGGTCAAATACCCGGTGACATGTGTTAGATCGAATAAACAGCGACGTGTGTCAGATCAAATAAAGAGCGACATGTGTCAACGCACTAAAATATCTGTACTAAGTAGTTAGTGTTTTGTACTTTATAAATACGACACCGTGTGTAGGCCGTCCAGGCCGAATGGTATGCCCTGTTTTGCCGTGTCTTGTTTGAGGTGCACACAAACACACGACCTGTTCTGTGTGAGGTCTTCGGGTATGAAATGCTCGTGTTCCCAGCGCCAAAGCTCACTGTCTGAAAGCACTAACCTGTGAACTGGGTTTCACTGCACATAACTACCGCTGCTCCTTGTCGCGGGCAAACATTCTCCCGTAACTAATCATTTGTTGCTGAAACTAAAACAAAAAATCACAAAACTCTCACATTCGTCTAGCCCCAGACCTGCAGAGCAGACTCCAGCAGAAACAGGCAAGAACTTCTGGTCCTCCGCGGTGAATGTCGTCTCTGATTGGTCGGTTAATTAGAATTAGGTTCCGACTTGTGGAAACGACACAGACAGTATCAAGGAGAGAAATATCTTATCTTACATCCTTCCCGTGCCGTTAAATGTCACATAGGGCTCTCCCACGGTAGTTCGCCAATTTTTCATGTTTACAGCGAGCTTTTTAACCTCATCAAGGTGTTGTGTTCCACTTGATAACTTGTTTTGGGATTCTCTGATCATTTCTTCTCATCAAGTGACCAACATATGTCCATCTCCTTTTCCTGATCACCCATGAGACTGGTTGTTGTTCAGTCATCTGTCTTATCTCTGCATTGTTCTTAAATTCGTTCCATTTGATGCTGAGTATTTTCCTTAGGCATTTGTTTTTAAAGGAGTCTAATTTCTTTTCTATTTCTTTAGTTGTTTTCCAGCTTTCGCACGCATAAATGAGGGTGGATATTACATTTGAATTGAATAGTTTTAATTTGGTTTTTGTGCTTATAACTTTTGAATGCCATATGTTCTCAAGATTCTTGAAGATTAAGTAAATCAACGGAAAAACCTGGCCGGTTCTTGCAGTTCGCTACTCACAGACATGCTCAACGGAAATTTTGGGAGGGAGGAGATCCAAACGGTGTATTGCTCTGAAGCATACAGAGCTTTCTGCTGTAAGAGTGTCCTAAAGTGCTTCAAGGAGGCCCAGTGTGGGTTGGGGGGGGGGGGAGGGAGAAGATCCAAACGGTGTATTGCTCTGAAGCATACAGAGCTTTCTGTTGTAAGTGTCCTAAAGTGCTTCAAGGAGGCCCAGCGTGGGTTGGGGGGGGGGGGAGGGAGGAGATCCAAACGGTGTATTGCTCTGAAGCATACAGAGCTTTCTGTTGTAAGTGTCCCAAAGTGCTTCAAGGAAGCCCAGTGTGGGTTGGGGGGGGGGGGGGGAGAGATAAGAGAAAAAGAGGAGAGGTTTTAAAAACAACTCATGCACCTCTAACTTCATTATTAGAACCAGTTTTACCGCAGTCGTCATTTCTTTTAACTTTCATATCTTTTAGCCCTTCACCATATCTAACAATTTATCCTGTGCTTTGGGTTTGAGCAAAGTTGTAGATGTTTGCCATAGAATATTTGTCGGACAATTTTCTAAGAACACATTCAGTCAACATTTAGCCTGTAGTGGTTCCTATAGGAACTAGACCAAGAAAATATTCACGAATGTTGATATCACCTGGAACTGTATTAGCAAGTCTTGCAAACAGCGTTAATTGTTAAAACACGATTTACATCTGGAGTACTCTCTGTAACTATGACATAATATTTAGCTTTTAACAGGAATTTTAGTTTTTAAACAGCCTCACAGAAGAGAGAAATCAATTCATCTCAAGATAATGTTGGGCCGATCCGCGAGTAAACGTGGTCAGTAATATATGAAAAAAAATTTTTTTTTAATAATTTATTTTATTTTCATTTTTCCCCAACACATTCCACTTTTCTAATGGTTTCTTGTTGCTGTGTGTTTTTCTATTTCATTTCCTCTCTCTTTATCTACGCAGTTTCCTCAATCCACTTCGTCTTTCCACGCATTCCAAATGTATGTGTTTGTATCTGCAGGAAAAAACAAGAAAATCTTCTAGGTCAGTATCTGCATGAAGTAGCAGGAAAAAAAGTTTGTAACAGCAAGAAATGGTCATATAAGTGTGAAGCCTAAACCAGTGTCTACCATGCTTTGTTTACTGCAAGCTCGTCAATTCGGGTCAGTATGATATACGGTGAGCTATATGGAGGAGAAAGACCAGAATTAACACCAGATACTGAAAACTGTGATGGACCGCCAATACTTGAAGATGAAATCATAGATGCCATCAAACACATGAAGAAAGGAAAAGCGACTGGGCCTGATAGTATAACAATAGAAGAAATAGAGGCACTAGAGGAGACAGGAATAAAAATAATAACCAAGTTACTGAATGATATTTACAACAGTGGTTATATTCCCAGTGACCTGATTAAATCCACGTTTATAGCACTACCAAAGAAACCAGGTGCAAAGGAATGTGACGACCACCGGACTATCAGCCTCTCATGTCACATAACGAAGCTACTGCTGAGAATCATTATGAGAAGAACAAGGAAAAAGATAAAAATGGAAATAGCAGATGAACAGTTTGGATTTGTTGAAGGAAAGGGAACACACAATGCCATTTATGCTTTACGAACACTAACAGAAAGAGCTTTAGAAGTACAGAAAGATCTCTACTTATGCTTCATTGATTACACCAAGGCATTTGACAAGGTGAAACATAGTGAAATTATTAAAATGCTTGAAGACATCAATATAGACGGCAAAGACCTGAGGATTGTAAAACATCTATACTGGCAGCAAGAAGCAGCAGTTCGAGTTGAAAATAGAATTGGAAAATACCAACCTATAAAACAAGGGGTGCGACAAGGATGTGTACTATCTCCAGACCTTTTTTCTCTGTACAGCGAGAATATTCTAAGAACAATCATCACAGAACCAGGCATAACAATTGGAGGATACAATATTAACAACCTTCGGTATGCTGACGACACAGTACTGATAGCTGAGAACCAACAAGACCTGCAAAATCTCTTGGATAAAGTCGCCAAAGAAAGTGAACAGAAAGGCCTTACTTTGAACATCAAAAAGACAGAGACTATGGTTATATCTAAGAAACAGAATCCACCAGCATGCAGTATAAAATTAAACGGAACCATTCTAAAGCAGGTGCAGAAATTCAAATACCTTGGAGCAGTAATAACTTCAGATAGGAAATGCAAAACAGAAATTAGGAACAGAATAGGCCAAGCAAAGACTGCATTTCAGAGAATGAGAAACATATTAGCTAACACATCTTTATCAATGAATGTTAGAAAACGAGTCCTAAAATGCTATATTGAACCTATCTTGTTATATGGAAGTGAATCATGGACAATAGGCAAGTCTGCACAAAAATCATTGGAAGCAGCAGAAATGTGGTTTATTAGAAGAATGTTGCGAATCCCCTGGACAGCAAAAATAACTAATGAAGAATGTATGAGAAGAGCTGGAGAGACAAAAAACCTTGTCAAAAAGATAAGAGAGAGACAATGTACTTTCATAGGACATGCAATGAGAAGAGGGGGCATTGAAAATATTATAACAACAGGAAAAATAGAAGGAAGAAGATCAAGAGGAAGACCAAGAGAAATGATACTGGACAGTCTGATGGGATGGTGTGAGAGGAGATCACCAACTGAACTGATGGCCTGCATGAAGGATCGTGTACTCTGGAGAAGCATAATAGCCAACGCCAGTCGGCACGGCACCTGATGATGATGATACAATTGAGTATACACATCTGTACCTCGGCACGCTAATATTTCATCGGGTGTAGTCTTCATTGTGCTTTTAATGTTTGCATGTCAGGCGATGTGGATTTGTATGTTGGCAAGTGATTAAATTTATGTAGGTCGCTTTTCCACTCTGTAATTCTGCAGTTTGTTAGGGAGATGGGCTTGTATACTGGACCAGAAAGGACGTCAGCCCAAATAAAGTGTTTGTGTCTTTGTCATCCGTATCTATCACATAAAAGTTTCTCTTTTGGCGCGACCTCACAGACATCTCTGTTCAGGGATTTACATTAAATCCCGCCATTAATCTTCATTCCAGAACTAGCTGGCTTCTAGTCTTGGGGGAAGAAAATAAAAATAGGACATAATTAGGTAGCATTTTCTCTGACTCAGTTGTCTACAACATAGAAAATTCTTCTCTCTACAACACAGAAAATTCTTCTCTCTACAACACAGAAAATTCTTCTCTCTACAACACAGAAAATTCTTCTCTCTACAACACAGAAAATTCTTCTCTCTACAACACAGAAAATTCTTCTTTCTACAACACAGCAAGTTCTTCTCTACAACACATCAAGTTCTTCTCTCTACAGTACAGCAAGTTCTTCTCTACAACACAGCAAGTTCTTCTTTCTACAACACAGCAAGTTCTTCTCTACAAAACAGCAAGTTCTTCTCTACAACACAGCAAGTTCTTCTCTCTACAACACATCAAGTTCTTCTCTCTACAGTACAGCAAGTTCTTCTTTCTACAACACAGCAAGTTCTTCTTTCTACAACACAGCAAGTTCTTCTCTACAACACAGCAAGTTCTTCTCTCTACAACACAGCAAGTTCTTCTCTCTACAACACAGAAAGTTCTTCTCTACAACACAGCAAGTTCTTCTTTCTACAACACAGCAAGTTCTTCTCTACAACACAGCAAGTTCTTCTCTATACAACACAGCAAGTTCTTCTCTACAACACAGCAAGTTCTTCTCTACAACACAGCAAGTTCTTCTTTCTACAACACAGCAAGTTCTTCTTTCTACAACACAGCAAGTTCTTCTCTACAACACAGCAAGTTCTTCTCTACAACACAGCAAGTTCTTCTCTCTATGACAAGGCAAGTTCTTCTCTACAACCAGTGATCCCATTAACCAACAATTACTAGTAATTTACCGATGAGAGAGAGAGAGAGAGAGGAGAGAGAGAGAGAGATCCCGAAACTTTTGAAGGGCCTAACCGGTTTATATTATCAGAAATCCGATAAAAAGAAACCAGCAAAATCTGTTGGAGAATAATCCTTCCTTTCTTCTTTCACATGGCTGTACAGTCTGCCTAAAGTATTCCACATGGTTGGATGGTCTGCTTAAAGTATTCCACATGGTTGGATGGTCTGCTTAAAGTATTCCACATGGTTGGATGGTCTGCTTAAAGTATTCCACATGGTTGGATGGTGTGCTTAAAGTATTCCACATGGTTGGATGGTGTGTTTAAAGTATTCCACATGGTTGGATGGTCTGCTTAAAGTATTCCACATGGTTGGATGGTCTGCTTAAAGTATTCCACATGGTTGGATGGTCTGCTTAAAGTATTTAACATGGTTAGATAGTCTGCTTAAAGTATTTAACATGGTTAGATAGTCTGCTTAAATTATTTAACATGGTTGGATGGTGTGCTTAAAGTATTCCACATGGTTGGATAGTCTGTTTAAAATATTTAACATGGTTGGATGGTCTGCTTAAAGCATTCCACATGGTTGGATGGTCTGCTTAAAGTATTCCACATGGTTGGATGGTCTGCTTAAAGTATTCCACATGGTTGGATGGTGTGCTTAAAGTATTCCACATGGTTGGATGGTGTGCTTAAAGTATTCCACATGGTTGGATGGTCTGGTAAGAAGCATCATCTTTCTTTGGCCCACCTCAGGTGCCACTGGCCAAGTGCTTCATAGTCATCGCAGATGTGCGAGTACTTGCTTGTATCTAGAGAGATGCTGTGTGTGAGTACTTGCTTGTATCTAGAGAGATGCTGTGTGTGAGTACAATACTTGCTAGTATCTAGAGAGATGCTGTATGTGAGTACAATACTTGCTTGTATCTAGAGAGATGCTGTGTGTGAGTACTTGCTTGTATCTAGAGAGATGCTGTATGTGAGTACAATACTTGCTTGTATCTAGAGAGATGCTGTATGTGAGTACAATACTTGCTTGTATCTAGAGAGATGCTGTGTGTGAGTACTTGCTTGTATCTAGAGAGATGCTGTATGTGAGTACAATACTTGCTTGTATCTAGAGAGATGCTGTATGTGAGTACAATACTTGCTTGTATCTAGAGAGATGCTGTATGTGAGTACAATACTTGCTTGTATCTAGAGAGATGCTGTGTGTGAGTACAATACTTGCTTGTATCTAGAGAGATGCTGTATGTGAGTACTTGCTTGTATCTAGAGAGATGCTGTATGTGAGTACAATACTTGCTTGTATCTAGAGAGATGCTGTGTGTGAGTACTTGCTTGTATCTAGAGAGATGCTGTGTGTGAGTACAATACTTGCTTGTATCTAGAGAGATGCTGTGTGTGAGTACTTGCTTGTATCTAGAGAGATGCTGTATGTGAGTACAATACTTGCTTGTATCTAGAAAGATGCTGTATGTGGGTACAATACTTGCTTGTATCTAGAGAGATGCTGTGTGTGAGTACTTGCTTGTATCTAGAGAGATGCTGTGTGTGAGTACTTGCTTGTATCTAGAGAGATGCTGTATGTGAGTACAATACTTGCTTGTATCTAGAGAGATGCTGTATGTGGGTACAATACTTGCTTGTATCTAGAGAGATGCTGTGTGTGAGTACTTGCTAGTATCTAGAGAGATGCTGTGTGTGAGTACTTGCTTGTATCTAGAGAGATGCTGTGTGTGCATACTTGCTAGTATCTAGAGAGATGCTGTGTGTGAGTACTTGCTAGTATCTAGAGAGATGCTGTGTATGAGTACTTGCTTGTATCTAGAGAGATGCTGTATGTGAGTACTTGCTAGTATCTAGAGAGATGCTGTGTGTGAGTACAATACTTGCTTGCATCTAGAGGATGCTGTGTGCGAGTACAATACTTGCTTGTATCTAGAGAGATGCTGTGTGTGAGTACTTGCTTGTATCTAGAGAGATGCTGTATGTGAGTACAATACTTGCTTGTATCTAGAGAGATGCTGTATGTGGGTACAATACTTGCTTGTATCTAGAGAGATGCTGTGTGTGAGTACAATACTTGCTTGTATCTAGAGAGATGCTGTGTGTGAGTACAATACTTGCTAGTATCTAGAGAGATGCTGTGTGTGAGTACAATACTTGCTTGTATCTAGAGAGATGCTGTGTGTGAGTACAATACTTGCTAGTATCTAGAGAGATGCTGTGTGTGAGTACAATACTTGCTTGTATCTAGAGAGATGCTGTGTGTGAGTACTTGCTTGTATCTAGAGAGATGCTGTATGTGAGTACAATACTTGCTTGTATCTAGAGAGATGCTGTGTGTGAGTACAATACTTGCTTGTATCTAGAGAGATGCTGTATGTGAGTACACTACTTGCTTGTATCTAGAGAGATGCTGTATGTGGGTACAATACTTGCTTGTATCTAGAGAGATGCTGTGTGTGAGTACTTGCTTGTATCTAGAGAGATGGTGTATGTGGGTACAATACTTGCTTGTGTCTAGAGAGATGCTGTATGTGGGTACAATACTTGCTTGTATCTAGAGAGATGCTGTATGTGAGTACAATACTTGCTTGTATCTAGAGAGATGCTGTATGTGAGTACAATACTTGCTTGTATCTAGAGAGATGCTGTGTGTGAGTACAATACTTGGTTGTATCTAGAGAGATGCTGTGTGTGAGTACTTGCTTGTATCTAGAGAGATGCTGTGTGTGAGTACTTGTTTGTATCTAGAGAGATGCTGTATGTGAGTACTTGCTTGTATCTAGAGAGATGCTGTGTGTGAGTACAATACTTGGTTGTATCTAGAGAGATGCTGTGTGTGAGTACTTGCTTGTATCTAGAGAGATGCTGTGTGTGAGTACTTGTTAGTATCTAGAGAGATGCTGTGTGTGAGTACAATACTTGCTTGCATCTAGAGAGATGCTGTGTGCGAGTACAATACTTGCTTGTATCTAGAGAGATTATGTATGTGAGTACAATACTTGCTAGTATCTAGAGAGATTCTGTGTGTGAGTACAATACTTGCTTGTATCTAGAGAGATGCTGTGTGTGAGTACAGTACTTTCTTGTATCTAGACTGATGCTGTATGTGAGTACAATACTTGCTTGTGTCTAGAGAGATGCTGTGTGTGAGTACAATACTTGCTTGTATCTAGAGAGATGCTGTGTGTGAGTACAATACTTGCTTGTATCTAGAGAGATGCTGTGTGTGAGTACAATACTTGCAAGTATCTAGAGAGATGCTGTATGTGGGTACAATACTTGCTTGTATCTAGAGAGATGCTGTGTGTGAGTACTTGCTTGTATCTAGAGAGATGCTGTATGTGGGTTCAATACTTGCTTGTATCTAGAGAGATGCTGTGTAAGATTACACAATCACGCACAATACTAGCCTGCGGATAGATAAACCCTGAGTATGATTCTACATCTAAATACTAGCCTGCTGATAGATAAACCCCGAGTATGATTCTACATCTAAATACTAGCCTGCTGATAGATAAACCCCGAGTATGATTCTACATCTAAATACTAGCCTGCTGATAGATAAACCCCGAGTATGATTCTACATCTAAATCTTGTAACACGTTCATTCCGTAGCACAGTGTGAAGTGTTAGTGCTTTCACATTTCTAGGCCACTACAGCATTTGAGGTAGGGATGCCAGTATCTGTCCCCCTGTTAGCACCTGTCCCTGTCCTCGCTGCCAGCACCCGTCCCTGTCCTCACTGTTAGCACATGTCCCTATCCTCGCTGTTAGCACAAGTCCTCGATGCTTTTCTTCTCCTAGGGAAACCTCAGGTGTGGGTTGGTCCAAAAAAATTCCATCCGAGTTCAAAATCGAACCAGGGACCTTCTGAACGGCAAACGAGTGCACCAACCACTACACCACCGCGACGCCTGCGCCTGATTATAAACAGCCAAAAGATAATGCCCCCATTTCCATGCCATTAAGACATGTTTGGGATACGGTGTTAGGCCCTATTTCCAAGACCTTCAGCACATGAAAGTCTGATGTGATCAGTGTCGTGCCTGGCAGCATTTACCTTCCCAGGTTTCTCTGCTACCCTTTTTCTGAGGCTGGCTGGACCCCCGGCCCTTTTTGGTGTGCACCAGAAAAAATCCCCAGGGCCGGAACTTGAACTCGGTACCACCGGATTAGTAAACTGAGTGCCTACACACTCGGCTAACCAGACCGCCATAATTACAAACTGGGTGTATCAACATGAAAACACTTCTGCAAACTTTTATTTCTGTCAAAGGTAAACCCATGCAAAACCAAAAAGCTGACCTGGTTTACCTCCCTGTAAGTTGCCATGCTTTCTTCTTTTCTGCTACTTCTCTGCCTGAGCCACATGAAAGTTTTCTCTACCAGTCCCTACACAGTTTACATGACGTCTACATAAGTCTACAACACAAGTTTACAACCAGACCCAGTGAGATTAGGTCCAGCCGGCCCATTGTTTTGAGGCCCAGTTAACATCCAACCCGTGGGCACCTCAAGCTTAAGAATGTCCAGCATTATAACAGTGGGCAACTCAAGCTTAAGAATGTCCAGCATTATAACAGTGGGCAACTCAAGCTTAAGAATGTCCAGCATTACAACAGTGGGCAACTCAAGCTTAAGAATGTCCAGCATTACAACAGTGGGCAACTCAAGCTTAAGAATGTCCAGCATTACAACAGTGGGCAACTCAAGCTTAAGAATGTCCAGCATTACAACAGTGGGCAACTCAAGCTTAAGAATGTCCAGCATTACAACAGTGGGCAACTCAAGCTTAAGAATGTCCAGCATTACAACAGTGGGCAACTCAAGCTTAAGAATGTCCAGCATTACAACAGTGGGCAACTCAAGCTTAAGAATGTCCAGCATTACAACAGTGGGCAACTCAAGCTTAAGAATGTCCAGCATTACAACAGTGGGCAACTCAAGCTTAAGAATGTCCAGCATTACAACAGTGGGCAACTCAAGCTTAAGAATGTCCAGCATTACAACAGTGGGCAACTCAAGCTTAAGAATGCTGTGTGTGAGTACTTGCTTGTATCTAGAGAGATGCTGTGTGTGAGTACTTGTTAGTATCTAGAGAGATGCTGTGTGTGAGTACAATACTTGCTTGCATCTAGAGAGATGCTGTGTGCGAGTACAATACTTGCTTGTATCTAGAGAGATTATGTATGTGAGTACAATACTTGCTAGTATCTAGAGAGATGCTGTGTGTGAGTACAATACTTGCTTGTATCTAGAGAGATGCTGTGTGTGAGTACAGTACTTTCTTGTATCTAGACTGATGCTGTATGTGAGTACAATACTTGCTTGTGTCTAGAGAGATGCTGTGTGTGAGTACAATACTTGCTTGTATCTAGAGAGATGCTGTGTGTGAGTACAATACTTGCTTGTATCTAGAGAGATGCTGTGTGTGAGTACAATACTTGCTTGTATCTAGAGAGATGCTGTATGTGGGTACAATACTTGCTTGTATCTAGAGAGATGCTGTGTGTGAGTACTTGCTTGTATCTAGAGAGATGCTGTATGTGGGTTCAATACTTGCTTGTATCTAGAGAGATGATGTGTAAGATTACATAATCACGCACAATACTAGCCTGCGGATAGATAAACCCTGAGTATGATTCTACATCTAAATACTAGCCTGCTGATAGATAAACCCCGAGTAAGATTCTACATCTAAATACTAGCCTGCTGATAGATAAACCCCGAGTAAGATTCTACATCTAAATACTAGCCTGCTGATAGATAAACCCCGAGTAAGATTCTACATCTAAATCTTGTAACACGTTCATTCCGTAGCACAGTGTGAAGTGTTAGTGCTTTCACATTTCTAGGCCACTACAGCATTTGAGGTAGGGATGCCAGTATCTGTCCCCCTGTTAGCACCTGTCCCTGTCCTCGCTGCCAGCACCCGTCCCTGTCCTCACTGTTAGCACATGTCCCTATCCTCGCTGTTAGCACAAGTCCTCGATGCTTTTCTTCTCCTAGGGAAACCTCAGGTGCGGGTTGGTCCAAAAAAATTCCATCCGAGTTCAAAATCGAACCAGGGACCTTCTGAACGGCAAACGAGTGCACCAACCACTACACCACCGCGACGCCTGCGCCTGATTATAAACAGCCAAAAGATAATGCCCCCATTTCCATGCCATTAAGACATGTTTGGGATACGGTGTTAGGCCCTATTTCCAAGACCTTCAGCACATGAAAGTCTGATGTGATCAGTGTCGTGCCTGGCAGCATTTACCTTCCCAGGTTTCTCTGCTACCCTTTTTCTGAGGCTGGCTGGACCCCCGGCCCTTTTTGGTGTGCACCAGAAAAAATCCCCAGGGCCGGAACTTGAACTCGGTACCACCGGATTAGTAAACTGAGTGCCTACACACTCGGCTAACCAGACCGCCATAATTACAAACTGGGTGTATCAACATGAAAACACTTCTGCAAACTTTTATTTCTGTCAAAGGTAAACCCATGCAAAACCAAAAAGCTGACCTGGTTTACCTCCCTGTAAGTTGCCATGCTTTCTTCTTTTCTGCTACTTCTCTGCCTGAGCCACATGAAAGTTTTCTCTACCAGTCCCTACACAGTTTACATGACGTCTACATAAGTCTATGACACAAGTTTACAACCAGACCCAGTGAGATTAGGTCCAGCCGGCCCATTGTTTTGAGGCCCAGTTAACATCCAACCCGTGGGCACCTCAAGCTTAAGAATGTCCAGCATTACAACAATGGGCACCTCAAGCTTAAGAATGTCCAGCATTACAACAGTGGGCAACTCAAGCTTAAGAATGTCCAGCATTACAACAGTGGGCAACTCAAGCTTAAGAATGTCCAGCATTACAACAGTGGGCAACTCAAGCTTAAGAATGTCCAGCATTACAACAGTGGGCACCTCAAGCTTAAGAATGTCCAGCATTACAACAGTGGGCAACTCAAGCTTAAGAATGTCCAGCATTACAATAGTGGGCAACTCAAGCTTAAGAATGTCCAGCATTACAACAGTGGGCAACTCAAGCTTAAGAATGTCCAGCATTATAACAGTGGGCAACTCAAGCTTAAGAATGTCCAGCATTATAACAGTGGGCAACTCAAGCTTAAGAATGTCCAGCATTATAACAGTGGGCAACTCAAGCTTAAGAATGTCCAGCATTATAACAGTGGGCAACTCAAGCTTAAGAATGTCCAGCATTACAACAGTGGGCAACTCAAGCTTAAGAATGTCCAGCATTACAACAGTGGGCACCGTAATCTTAATAATGTTCATCTCTAAGAAATGAGAATGTCCACACATTATAAAAATGTTGTAATTTTCCACACAGCTGCAGTCTTCAGAATAAAAAAATAAAATCCCACACACCAACATACAAAGTGAAGAAAACTGTCTGTTATAGCTACTTCATAAATTTATTTATTTCATATGTCTGTGTGGCAGCAGCAGACAAAACAAAAAAAAGTCTGTGTGGCAGTAGCAGACAAAACAAAAAAAAGTCTTTGTGGTAGTAGCAGACAAAACAAAGAGCAATCATCACATATTCCAGCTGCCTCGTATCAATACAACCCCAACATTTAATGTTCGTGATGACAAGCAACTACACATCACAGCTCAAACTATGAAGAAACTATACACTTATGATGACAAGCAACTACACATCACAGCTCAAACTATGAAGAAACTATACATTCATGATGACACGCAACTACACATCACAACTCAAACTATGAAGAAACTATACATTCATGATGACAAGCAACTACACATCACAGCTCAAACTATGAAGAAACTATACATTCATGATGGCATGCAACCAGAAATCACAGCTCAAACTATGAAGAAACTATACATTCATGATGGTATGCAACCAGAAATCACAGCCCAAACTATGGAGAAACTATACATTTCTGATGACAAGCAGCCACAAATCACAGCCCAAACTATGGAGAAACTATACATTTCTGATGACAAGCAGCCACAAATCACAGCCCAAACTATGGAGAAACTATACATTTCTGATGACAAGCAGCCACAAATCACAGCCCAAACTATGAAGAAACTATCCCAGTACAGATGCTATTAACCTCCCCAGCAGAAACATCTCAACTATCTGACTTGTCCTCCTTTCCACATTTTGTGCAACTTTGTCCCAACATCTGGTGCTACCACCACCAACAGCAACCTTGTCCCAACATATGCTGCTACTACCACCAATAGCAACCTTGTCCCAACATCTGCTGCTACCACCACCAATAGCAACCTTGTCCCAACATCTGCTGCTACCACCACCAATAGCAACCTTGTCCCTACATCTGCTGCCACATATAACAGCTCTCAATGGTGTGAAATGAAACAAAATTTTCTGACCACGTAAAGACATAGCATGAAATCTTAATTCAATGAACAATGATTTATTTTATGTACACATGATACAAGTGTCCAATATATGTACTTGTGATAAATGTGTCTGATATATGTACTTGTGATACAGGTGTCCGATATATGCAGTTGTGATAAAGGTGTCTGATATATGTACTTGTGATAAAAGTGTCTGATATATGTACTTTAATAAAGGTGTCTGATATAAGTACTTCTGATACAGGTGTCTGATATGAGAGGGAAACTACATCATAGTGAAAGGATTCTTGAAGGTAAGAGAAACAGAATATTCACAGCTTAGTTAACTTATGACAAAAGTAACGATAAGTACAACAATCCAGGCTCCTCATTGTTCTGCCTTCTGGGGCAGACAATTTTATGACACACAAGATGATGATGGATGAACAAGGCAAGGTCATATGGCACAAAGGTTATATAATCCACTTCATATCCGCTGTATTTTCTCTGCCCGTACAACTGGATTATTTTTCCGTATCTCTTCTTGCGCCTTCTCTCGGAAGTTAAAGCTGCAGCCGTGTGAGTCTGAGTATCGGTGCAAACTACAGAAAAGTTGACCGCAGTGACATACAAAACCTGTCAATATGACAAAAAAATTATTCCAAACTTTCACTGATAGGTCTGGTAAATCACATGCAAATCAAATCTATGTTTAATTTGATAAATAATATGTAAATAGATGTTAGGTATGTTGAATTACATGTAGCTCTGTGTTTTCTGTCAACAATTTGAACTAAAACAAGTTCAGAACTCTGAGAAATTTGTCCAAGAAACTGTCACACAGAACTATGAAAATACTAGTCCAAGAAATTGTCACACAGAACTATGAAAATACTAGTCCAAGAAATTGTCACACAGAACTATGAAAATACTAGTCCAAGAAACTGTC
This sequence comes from Achatina immaculata, assembly GCA_009760885.1. Taxonomy (NCBI): domain Eukaryota; kingdom Metazoa; phylum Mollusca; class Gastropoda; order Stylommatophora; family Achatinidae; genus Lissachatina; species Lissachatina immaculata. Next base: position 27,584,252 of record CM019710.1, on the reverse strand, counting down.
ACACAGAACTATGAAAATACTAGTCCAGGAAACTGTCACACAGAACTATGAAAATACTAGTCCAGGAAACTGTCACACAGAACTATGAAAATACTAGTCCAGGAAACTGTCACACAGAACTATGAAAATACTAGTCTAAGAAACTGTCACACAGAACTATGAAAATACTAGTCTAAGAAACTGTCACACAGAACTATGAAAATACTAGTCTAAGAAACTGTCACAAACTCAGAAAGTCACAGCAGAAATATCAGATACTGAAATGAGGTCAGTTAAGCAATCACAGATGTGAAACTAGCACTAGCTTCACATTCTGAGGTAAGGGAAAGTTTGGAAGATTGGGGCCAACAGAATGTTGTATAACACGAGAATATATCAAGTAGATTATAGGAGGAAGGTGAGTGAGAGAGACAAAGAGAGAGAGAGAGCGAAGAAGATTGGGGCCAACAGAATGTTGTATAACACGAGAATATATCAAGTAGATTATAGGAGGAAGGTGAGTGAGAGAGACAAAGAGAGAGAGAGAGAGCGAAGAAGATTGGGGCCAACAGAATGTTGTATAACACGAGAATATATCAGGTAGATTATAGGAGGGAGGTGAATGAGAGAGACAAAGAGAGAGATAGAGCGAAGAAGATTGGGGCCAACAGAATGTTGTATAACACGAAAATATATCAGGTAGATTATAGGAGGGAGGTGAATGAGAGAGACGGAGAGGGAGAGAGAGAGAAGATTGGGGTCAACAGAATGTTGTATAACATGAAAATATATCAGGTAGATTAGAGGTGGGAGGTGAGTGAGAGAGACAGAGAGAAGAGACAGAGAGAGAGAAGATTGAATAAGTACATTAAAATAATACAGCAGATTTTATTGGTAGAGGGAGCATCAGAAACAAAGTTACTGCATGAGATAGTACAATAACTATATAGTGTGTGGTATCCACAAAGTTACTGTATGAGATAGTACAATAACTATATAGTGTGTGGTATCAATAAAGTTACTGTATGAGATAGTACAATAACTATATAGTGTGTGGTATCAACAAAGCTTAGTACAACCAGGTGAAACAAATTGCATAGTACATCACACACAAAACACATCATGCACAAAACACACAGTACATCACAAACCTGTAAGTCCAACCTTTTTCCGACACTGCACACAGCGATTTTTTCTCTGTTTTCTGCTTTTCTCTTCCTTTGTTACACTCTCACCTGCAGAAAAAAAAATCCTCTTAGAAAAGTAAAATTTATCAACTTGAACACACAATCTTATCCTCAACCATAAAACAATCATATCAACACTTGATAATCTCCATGCAGTCATAAAAAAACATATCAACTTCAACACAATCATATCAAAATATACCAACTTCAACACAATCAGAACAACATACATCAACTTCATCACAATTACAGCAACATATATTAACTTCACCACAATCACAGAAACATATATTTACCACAATTATAGCATCATATATTAACACATAATCACATGTAATTCTCAACATCAAGACATAGCTGTATCAACTTTAATCAACTTAACACACTATCACTGCCATTCAACATCAGCACATACTTACATCAACATTAATCAACCTTAATATAATCATACCAACATATATCAATGTAACACACAATCAAATCTACATATATCAATACAACACACAATTATATTAACATATATAATCACAACATACAATCATACCAACATATATCAAAAGAATATACAATCCTACTAACATATATAAACCACAACATATAATCATGGGAATAAAATCAGACAAGCTTTGGGATTAAGTAATGAAAAAAGAACATACCAGCACATGCCATGAACCCAGACACAAGAACAGCTACTGATATCTCACAATGTCAAAGAACCATTCAAACCACCAACTCAGACACAAGAACAGCTACTGATATCTCACAATGTCAAAGAACCATTCAAACCACCAACTCTGACACAAGAATAGCTACTGATATCTCACAATGTCAAAGAACCATTCAAACCACCAACTCTGACACAAGAATAGCTACTGATATCTCACAATGTCAAAGAACCATTCAAACCACCAACTCTGACACAAGAATAGCTACTGATATCTCACAATGTCAAAGAACCATTCAAACCACCAACCCAGACACAAGAACAGCTACTGATATCTCACAATGTCAAAGAACCATTCAAACCACCAACTCTGACACAAGAATAGCTACTGATAGTTCACAATGTCAGAGAACCATTCAAACCACCAACTCAGACACAAGAATAGCTACTGATATCTCACAATGTCAAAGAACCATTCAAACCACCAACTCAGACACAAGAACAGCTACTGATATCTCACAATGTCAAAGAACCATTCAAACCACCAACTCTGACACAAGAATAGCTACTGATAGTTCACAATGTCAGAGAACCATTCAAACCACCAACTCTGACACAAGAATAGCTACTGATATCTCACAATGTCAAAGAACCATTCAAACCACCAACTCAGACACAAGAACAGCTACTGATATCTCACAATGTCAAAGAACCATTCAAACCACCAACTCAGACACAAGAACAGCTACTGATATCTCACAATGTCAAAGAACCATTCAAACCACCAACTCAGACACAAGAATAGCTACTGATATCTCACAATGTCAAAGAACCATTCAAACCACCAACTCAGACACAAGAATAGCTACTGATATCTCACAATGTCAAAGAACCATTCAAACCACCAACTCTGACACAAGAATAGCTACTGATATCTCACAATGTCAAAGAACCATTCAAACCACCAACTCTGACACAAGAATAGCTACTGATAGTTCACAATGTCAGAGAACCATTCAAACCACCAACTCTGACACAAGAATAGCTACTGATATCTCACAATGTCAGAGAACCATTCAAACCAATAACTCTGACACAAGAATAGCTACTGATATCTCACAATGTCAAAGAACCATTCAACCACCAACTCTGACACAAGAATAGCTACTGATAGTTCACAATGTCAGAGAACCATTCAAACCACCAACTCTGACACAAGAATAGCTACTGATATCTCACAATGTCAAAGAACCATTCAAACCACCAACTCAGACACAAGACAGCTACTGATATCTCACAATGTCAAAGAACCATTCAAACCACCAACTCAGACACAAGAACAGCTACTGATATCTCACAATGTCAAAGAACCATTCAAACCACCAACTCAGACACAAGAATAGCTACTGATATCTCACAATGTCAAAGAACCATTCAAACCACCAACTCAGACACAAGAATAGCTACTGATATCTCACAATGTCAAAGAACCATTCAAACCACCAACTCTGACACAAGAATAGCTACTGATATCTCACAATGTCAAAGAACCATTCAAACCACCAACTCTGACACAAGAATAGCTACTGATAGTTCACAATGTCAGAGAACCATTCAAACCACCAACTCTGACACAAGAATAGCTACTGATATCTCACAATGTCAAAGAACCATTCAAACCACCAACTCAGACACAAGAACAGCTACTGATATCTCACAATGTCAAAGAACCATTCAAACCACCAACTCAGACACAAGAATAGCTACTGATATCTCACAATGTCAAAGAACCATTCAAACCACCAACTCAGACACAAGAATAGCTACTGATATCTCACAATGTCAAAGAACCATTCAAACCACCAACTCAGACACAAGAACAGCTACTGATGATGCACTCTTTCCTTAATGCACTGTTTTTGTCAGCACAGATAGCATGTTTGTCCCTCTCTGTGTATGTACTAGTGGTACAATGTTGTACAGTACAGTACAGTACAGTGTAGTACCTCAAGTTAGAGCAGCACAAAAAATACCAGTAACATTCTAAAACATAGAGACTGTCTAATCTCTCATGTCCATCATTAGCTAGAACTCTATTTATAACAAAGTAAGTTTTTACTGATTATTGCTGTCTTATATTTCTGGCACTTGTATCAATGACATTGCTGCATTATACCACAGCACATTTCTAAATGATTATAGTACTGAAGCTTCAAGAAGTTCTTTGAGTAATGGGGGACATTATCTTCTCTCACAATCCAGTCTCCTGTAGTCTAGAACAGGTTTCACAAATATTACAACATTCACTTGACTAAGTCTGCTGGAAAGTTCACTGAATCCATTTAATTCTGACAAATAAGGTCAATGATGTATTGATAACAACGTCACTTGGAATAAGATGCAACAGCACATCAAATCTACCATATTCTAGATGCAACACTTCAGCAATGTTCTCAACTTCAAAATACTCTACACGTGATACAAGAACAATCCCAAACTCTCTGCTATATTAGATCTGCAACACGTGGTCAACTAATCATCTGAATCACTTTACATAGTTTCAAAAGTATAAAATCTTCATAATCACTTGAAACACATCTTCAGTCTGTCCTAAAACTACCTCTGGTGCTAAATTGCTTTTCCCAAGTATCCATTTTGTCCTCTGTGTGTCCCCTGTATGTCCCTCCTAAAACTGCATGCCTGACTTATATGTAGTAAGTCAATTCCTGAATATGACACACCTCTAGAGCTCTCCATTGGTCATCTGGTTAAGTCAGGCCACTTCCTTTTTTTCAAAACTGCAAATTGCATCCAAAGATTGGCAAATATGCCTCACTGGTCAGCTGCATCAAATCTGTGCATACAACTGCCATGGGGGATTTGCATTAAATCCGTCTATATAACTGTCATGTTGTATATATTATACTATACAAGATTATCTAAGTCCACTGTATAATTTAGTAGCTACAAAATCCATTCCTGACACACACCGCCGGACAAGTCACACCTTACAATTTACAGCTAAGTACCTTAAAAAAAGTGGGCCGGCTAGCGTAGTGGTTAGAGCACTCGTCTAGCAACCAAATGGTCGAGGGTTCGAATCCCCAGCTGAGCGGGATTTTTTTTCCGACCAATACGGCCCTGAGGTCGACCCAGCCTCGTAAAATGGGTACCAGAGAAAATCTGGGAAGTAAAGGCAGCGAGGAAAGGAACTGGTCACCCTACCTCACACGCTGATGACCCAGCATAATGAGGTCTCTAACGCTTCACCCCCTACGGCATTTGAAATGCTATGGGACTATCTTTACTTTTTTACCTTAAAAAAATTTAAAAATTTTTAAAAATAGTATTCATGTGAATCTATACGTTATCTCCTCTCTCCATTTCTTCGTCCTGTATATTTTTGTATGATTAATGCTCACGCCGAAACATCACAACTTTGTAATCGTTAAGTAATAAAGCTGCTCCTACTTTTTCCTGTTTTATACATTCTAGTATCACAGCTTTACTGCAGTGCTTCGTGTGTAGTTATATACTTATGCACTAATTACTGTGTGTATCTAAGTCCACTATCTCTTTCATGTTGTAGGTTTCAGGGATTAGTCCATTCTATACTTTTATTGTGTCCATATTTTTCACTGTGTCTTGTATTTTTAGTATCTATTTAGTCTGATTGGCGGCCTGGTTAGCTGAGTGGTCAGGTGCTTGGTTTACTAATCTAGTGGTACTGGGTTCAGTCCCAGCAGTTGGTTTTTTTTCCTGGTACACACCAAAAAGGCCCTGGGGTTCACCCAGCCTCTAAAAACGGGTACCAGAGAAATCTGAGAAGGTAAAGCAGCCAGGCGTGATACTGACCACATCTCACTTTCATGTTGCTGAAGGTCACGGAAAATACAAGCCTAACACTGTATTCCCCAAAATGCCTTTATGGCAGGGAAACGGGACTTTTACCTTTTTACTTGGTCTGATTACTCTTCTGAGCATCCTGTTGTAATATTACTACTAATGCCGTGGGATGTTCCTCTCAAATTTTTCATTGTTTCTGTCCTACGTTCTACTTATAGGTAAAAATAAACTGTGCTAAATATTCCAATAATAATAATAATAATAAATATGATACTAATCTAATTTACAAGGGACTATGCTACATATTTACAAGACTAGGAGGTCCCTGTCCATCATTACCTAGAACTCCACAAGAAAAAAAAACATTCTAGGAACTCTACAAGAACAAAAATTTGGTCTAGGAGCTATCAGTAGCTAGAACTCTACAAGAACAAAAGTTTGGTCTAGGAGCTATCAGTAGCTAGAACTCCACAAGAGAAACTGTTGTCTAGAAGGAACTGTGTGGAAGAGACAGCATGAGAAGAAAATAAAACATGGCCCACTGACTACCTTCACTGGTCCCAGTCTCTTTCTCCTCTTCCTTTTTACAGTCTTTGTCACTGTAGGAAGCTCTTGCTGCTGCTGCTGCTGCTGCTGTTGTTGGACTGGCAGCCTCCACACCACAACCACCTCCAACAACTTCCAGCTTGTCTTGAAGATTATCACTACCACAAGTGCTCACCTTCATTTCTAAACAAAAAGAAAAAAAAAACACATGGTGATTATTTGGCACTGGATAATAGTGAGTATGCTCACAGTTATTTGCACTTCTCACCTACAGGATACATAACTAAGACAAAACATGACATGACAAAGCAAAACATTACATGACATAACAAACAAAAGACATAATGAGACAAAACATGGCCTGACAAAAGCCTGAATGAGAATGTTCTGATATAAATGTCAGTCTGAACTAGAATGTTCTGACATTATTGTATCAACAGCCTGAACTAGAATGTTCTGACATTATTGTATCAACAGCCTGACCTAGAATGTTCTGACATTATTGTATCAACAGCCTGACCTAGAATGTTCTGACATTATTGATTCACCAGCCTGAACTAGAATGTTCTGACATTATTGTATCAACATCCTGAACTAGAATGTTCTGACATTACTGTATCAACATCCTGAACTAGAATGTTCTGACATACATGTTTATTATGGTGACTACACCAAGGAACTGCTTTATTTTCTGGTAGCAAAGGCTCAGAAGACAAGCAAGTCCATGGACTCACCTCCAAGTGAAGTCTTCCCCATGGCTGCTGCAACAACATCCATATCAACATCATCGCCGCTGGCATCCAAGAGGGAAGATCTGCCAACAGACGTGGTAGCAGCTGGAGACTGCAGTGTGGTCACACATGAGCCACTTTCTGGCAGGTGTTTCAAGTGTTTGTAGCACTTGGAGCACATCCCATCGAAAGCCTGGGCAGCGTAGAACCCACAGCCATTACGACAGAATGTGGCCAGGTTCTGATTGCCATTCTCTTCCATAGACATGGTCCTCGTTTTTGTGAACAACAGATCCTGTAGATAAACATTAACATGGACTATGATGGAATAATGTGAATGCAAGATCCTGTTGATAAATAAGTTGTAGTCTAGACCTGATGACAGTCTGAACAATTACCTATTAAGGGAAGTCAATATTTGATGAGAGTTTGAATTAGTTGAGGTCAATACTAGATGAGAGTTTGAACTGGTGGGAGTCAATGTCTGATGAAATTTGAACAAATGTCTGTCAGCGTGCGTCTTGATTTGATAAAAGTCTGAACAAGGACCTACCTGTAGGGGTCAAGTTACACTCTCTCCTCAGCCCCTGATCAACGAGGGATACTGCGACGATGTCCAACACTTCAGTGAACTTCACTAAATATTTCAGTGAAAGCTAATAAAATAATTACAATGAATAAAACTCATCAATTAAACAAACTTTCCCCCCTGAACAAAAGTTCAGCCTATAACACAAGGCTAACTCCAGTATTCGTTTCTCTCCCACTGCCAACGTCTCTTTGGTTCGTCAGCTTCTAACAAGATGGCTGTCGTGACGTCACTTCCGATATCCTTCACTTATTTAAAACAATCATAAATAAAGTTGTGTCATTCATTAAATGTTCATAGAAAGGTGTTAAATATTTAAAAGATCTAAAGATGAACTACAAAGTCCAAAATTGTTGCCAAAGTATTAATCTTTTAGGATGGATTAACAGTCACATGACGCCAGAAACGCCTCTCATTGGTTAAATTAATTAGAACTTGGGGAAAACAAAAAAACGGAAATACCCTTGCTGACGTCACAGATATAAATAACCAAAGTAAGCAACCCACATCACTTCTATTTTTAGAGAAGGGAGTTACCGTATTTCTGCTAATGGATCACATCGTCTATTTTTTGTCGAATTCCCAGAGTAGGCGTAGCAACTACACCAACTTTCAGACGTACTTCGCCTTTTAAACTTCCGGGTCACTGTGGATGGGATTGGCGAACTCGCCAGAATGTTGAGAGCTTTGGTTTTTTTTGTACAGTTGATTGGAGTCAAGATCAGAGCAGGCATTTGGTGGGACTTACATGCTCTGTCACACGAACTAGCTTTACGGTGACAATAAAAAGTGGTCTGTTATAGGCTTTTATTAAGATTATTTTTTTTAAACACAGAAACAGCTTCTTTTATGGGTGATTCAGGAACTGGCTTTCAGGGTGAGTGACATGCGGGAAAACGTGAAGACAGAACACACGCATACTCGTACACACGCAGGCCCGCATACATACACTAGTTGCACATAAGCTTATAAGTCTGAAAGTCTAAACAAATATTTTATTATAAATATAATTTAGTTTATTTGTTTGGCTGCTTTGTATGTGTTTTTTTTTTGGGGGGGGGGGGACGGACGACTGCAGTATGCTAGCCTGAACTAGAATGTTCTGACATTATTGTATCAACATCCTGAACTAGAATGTTCTGACATTACTGTATCAACATCCTGAACTAGAATGTTCTGACATACATGTTTATTATGGTGACTACACCAAGGAACTGCTTTATTTTCTGGTAGCAAAGGCTCAGAAGACAAGCAAGTCCATGGACTCACCTCCAAGTGAAGTCTTCCCCATGGCTGCTGCAACAACATCCATATCAACATCATCGCCGCTGGCATCCAAGAGGGAAGATCTGCCAACAGACGTGGTAGCAGCTGGAGACTGCAGTGTGGTCACACATGAGCCACTTTCTGGCAGGTGTTTCAAGTGTTTGTAGCACTTGGAGCACATCCCATCGAAAGCCTGGGCAGCGTAGAACCCACAGCCATTACGACAGAATGTGGCCAGGTTCTGATTGCCATTCTCTTCCATAGACATGGTCCTCGTTTTTGTGAACAACAGATCCTGTAGATAAACATTAACATGGACTATGATGGAATAATGTGAATGCAAGATCCTGTTGATAAATAAGTTGTAGTCTAGACCTGATGACAGTCTGAACAATTACCTATTAAGGGAAGTCAATATTTGATGAGAGTTTGAATTAGTTGAGGTCAATACTAGATGAGAGTTTGAACTGGTGGGAGTCAATGTCTGATGAAATTTGAACAAATGTCTGTCAGCGTGCGTCTTGATTTGATAAAAGTCTGAACAAGGACCTACCTGTAGGGGTCAAGTTACACTCTCTCCTCAGCCCCTGATCAACGAGGGATACTGCGACGATGTCCAACACTTCAGTGAACTTCACTAAATATTTCAGTGAAAGCTAATAAAATAATTACAATGAATAAAACTCATCAATTAAACAAACTTTCCCCCCTGAACAAAAGTTCAGCCTATAACACAAGGCTAACTCCAGTATTCGTTTCTCTCCCACTGCCAACGTCTCTTTGGTTCGTCAGCTTCTAACAAGATGGCTGTCGTGACGTCACTTCCGATATCCTTCACTTATTTAAAACAATCATAAATAAAGTTGTGTCATTCATTAAATGTTCATAGAAAGGTGTTAAATATTTAAAAGATCTAAAGATGAACTACAAAGTCCAAAATTGTTGCCAAAGTATTAATCTTTTAGGATGGATTAACAGTCACATGACGCCAGAAACGCCTCTCATTGGTTAAATTAATTAGAACTTGGGGAAAACAAAAAAACGGAAATACCCTTGCTGACGTCACAGATATAAATAACCAAAGTAAGCAACCCACATCACTTCTATTTTTAGAGAAGGGAGTTACCGTATTTCTGCTAATGGATCACATCGTCTATTTTTTGTCGAATTCCCAGAGTAGGCGTAGCAACTACACCAACTTTCAGACGTACTTCGCCTTTTAAACTTCCGGGTCACTGTGGATGGGATTGGCGAACTCGCCAGAATGTTGAGAGCTTTGGTTTTTTTTGTACAGTTGATTGGAGTCAAGATCAGAGCAGGCATTTGGTGGGACTTACATGCTCTGTCACACGAACTAGCTTTACGGTGACAATAAAAAGTGGTCTGTTATAGGCTTTTATTAAGATTATTTTTTTTAAACACAGAAACAGCTTCTTTTATGGGTGATTCAGGAACTGGCTTTCAGGGTGAGTGACATGCGGGAAAACGTGAAGACAGAACACACGCATACTCGTACACACGCAGGCCCGCATACATACACTAGTTGCACATAAGCTTATAAGTCTGAAAGTCTAAACAAATATTTTATTATAAATATAATTTAGTTTATTTGTTTGGCTGCTTTGTATGTGTTTTTTTTTTGGGGGGGGGGGGACGGACGACTGCAGTATGCTAGCCGAAAGAAAACAAGTCTGGCTTTTTGTGAACAAATCGAACTCCAGATAACAATATCTGTGTTGTTATTTTATTCAAGAAAGTCGGCCCCTAAACACACAATTCTGACACGTCCAAAAACGTAGTACTGTTCTGTTCACATGGCAACCATAGTCTAGCCACCAACACCAGCATACAATCTGTTAAAAAAAACTGCAACACAATCTACCCACAATTGGTACCACACAATGTACCCCACCCCCACCCCCGAGATTGGGAGGGAGGAGGTAGATTGTATGGTACAATCTAGTCACAAACTGTACCACACAATCTACCTCTACCTCCCTCCCAGAGACAGTACCACACAATCTAGTCACACACAGTACCACACAATCTAGTCACAAACTGTACAACACAGTCTACCCCCCTTCCAGAGACAGTACCACACAATCTAGTCACAAACTGTACCACACAATCTACCTCCCTCCCAGAGATAGTACCACACAATCTAGTCACAAATTGTACCACACAATCTAGTCACAAATTGTACCACACAATCTAGTCACAAATTGTACCACACAATCTAGTCACAAATTGTACCACACAATCTAGTCACAAATTGTACCACACAATCTAGTCAAATTGTACCACACAATCTAGCCACAAACTGTACCACACTGTCTACCCCCCTCCCAGAGACAGTACCACACAATCTAGTCACACATTGTACCACACAACCTACCACCCAGACGGTACCACACAATCTAGCCCCCAGAACTACCACACAATCTAGCCCCCAGACGGTACCAAACAATCTAGTCCCCAGACGGTACCACACAATCTAGCCCCCAGACGGTACCATACAATCTAGCCCCCAGACGGTACCACACAATCTAGCCCCCAGACGGTACCACACAATCTAGTCACACATTGTACCACACAACCTACCCCCCCCCCCCAGACGGTACCACACAATCTAGCCCCCAGACGGTACCACACAATCTAGTCCCCAGACGGTACTACACAATCTAGCCCCCAGACGGTACCACACAATCTAGCCCCCAGACGGTACCACACAATCTAGCCCCCAGACGGTACCACACAATCTAGCCCCCAGACGGTACCACACAATCTAGTCACACATTGTACCACACAACCTACCCCCCCCCAGACGGTACCATACAATCTAGCGCCCCCCCCCCCCCAGACGGTACCACACAATCTAGCGGCCCCCCCCCCCCAAGACGGTACCACACAATCTAGCCCCCCCCCCCCACCAAGACGGTACCACACAATCTAGCGGCCCCCCCCCCAAGACGGTACCACACAATCTAGACCCCCCCCCCCCAAGACGGTACCACACAATCTAGTCACCTCCCCCCCCCCAAGACGATACCACACAATCTAGCTAAAAATTGTACCTCACAATCTAGCCCCCCCCCCCCCCAGAAAGTACCACACAATCTAGTCACCTCCCCCCCCCCCCGAGATGGTACCACACAATCTAGCCCCACATTGTACCACAAAATCTAGCCCCCAGACAGTACCACACATTCTAGGCACAAACTGTACCACACAGCCTATTTATATCATCGCCAAGCACGCTATCCACTGAGCACTCACCACACAATCTCCAGTCCACGCACTCTAGCCTCAACGCTACAACACCAAATGGTGATAGTGATACCACACCAACTAGTTATAGTGATATCACATAATCTATCCACACCATTAAATACCGGAATGTACATTCACTTTTCTCTTCAAGGCTGGACACGAAGTAGTAGGCGAGCGAGTATGTCTACAAACTTCAATCTGTCAAACACAAGACATTTATTTTCCAGACGAGGCTGTCAGATATTTGTCTTTCGTTGTCTTGTCTTCACTTTCATTGTGTTTATTTTCATTATTTGAAGAGCAGACAACAGCAAAAAAAAAAATAATAATAAACAGACAACAACAGCAAGAAGTCAACAGCAGACAACAACAGCAAAAAGTAAACACCAAACAGTGTAATGTAAACAGAAACAGCAAAACCTAAACAGCAGATAGAAAGATGTAAACAGATGACATGATGTAATCAGAAAACAGAAAGATGTAGCTAGAAGACAGCAACAAGATCTAATCATAAAACAGCAACAGATGTGAACAGGGAACAGCAAGAACTACAACACAACAGCAGGAGAAAAGTCAGCGACAAATAAAAACAAGAAAAATAGCAACAAACGACAGAAAAAAAGGAAGAAAATGGGGTAGCATCTTTCTTTATAAGTACGCTTATTTTCTTTTTATATATTTTGATCCCTGCAAGACTGCCAACATATTATTGTTGCTGGTGTTATATCAGTAATCAAGTACATCATGAAAACATAGCAGGCACATCAATAAACATGTATGAAAAAGTCTTGTAATTAATTTTCACTGTTTCTACGATATATGTTTGTTGGATGTCTGTCCGCCCAACCATAGATACAGTAGCAATATACTGTGTGCGAGGTCGTTGCAGATACTCTAAGGGAAGTCATTGGCAGAAAAAAATATTTGGAGTAATCTTCCCATCTTTATATGATATCAATATGATATTTAAGCTTGGGTTTTCATCAGACAACAGCAGAAAAGCGATGAAAACGTTTAAGAAGTACTGCAAGCGGAGACAGAAATATTTTAAAGTATCAGGTTCTAATAGCAAGTAATGAATTAGAAAGTATTTTCATTCACTTCATACTGTGAAGGGTCGGCTTGGTAAACATAATGAATGAATGAATGAATGAATGGAACATCCACAATCACCTAAAAATGAGAAAGTAACAATGAACGTAGACCGTAATTGGAGAACACAAATTTTATTTCAAAGATTAAACGAAATTATGTCAAGTTAAATAATGGTTTAAATCAGATAATCTTTCATGGTTTATGGTTTCATCTAACCATTCTGTGATGGTTTCACATACCGTAAACTATATAGAAAACAGGTCGTACTAATGTAAGCTTCGTATTACAAGTTCGTGGTACATCATCCAGATTTACGAAGCTCTTTTCGCTAATATCCGGTGGGAGTGAATGTGACAATAAGTGGAACTTTACTATCTCATAAACCGAACATTCAGTTGTCCGTTCTAGTAGATTTTGTTAGTGACGCGAATGTTTTCTGTTGGTGGGACTCTTGTAGGCGGGGTTGTATATCACGTGGCTATAAACTGTTCATTTTTCTCCATTTCTTCCCTGATCTTAACTCTGTAACTTATCTGTGGGTCATACATGAGAGAGAGAGAGAGAGAAAGAGAGAGAGAGAGAGAGAGAGAGAGAGAGAGAGAGAGAGAGAGAGAGAGGATCATTTCTGCCTAACACGGAACTGTCTAGTTCTGTAGTATCGGTCTTCGATTATTGAACCTGATCAATGCATCATTTAGGAAGCTGGAAAGAAAATTTACTGCGTTGAAATAATACACACACACATTGTCTCCAGTGGCACGCCATCTTGGCTTCTTTACTACACAGCCGTGTTTAGCACATTCTACCAACGTTTCCCATCTTATCTTCTTTTTACAACATCCACAGACGTTTCTTTTTCATTTTATCTCCCTTAAAAGATGAAGACATATTTTGTCAGCTAACATCACGTGACAGGAAACAACTGACAGTATCAGCTAACATCACGTGACAGGAAACAACTGACAGTTTCAGCTAACATCACGTGACAGGAAACAAATGACAGACAAACGGACGATTCTTGCTAGACCTGTTCTCACAGAATTCATCACCTAGGCCTTTGTGTTGTTATTATTTTTGTCTTTGTTGTTTTAATGAAATTATTTAAGAATACAATATTTCTTCACCGTATGAGTTCATAAGAAGACTTTTCTGGTCATTATGTCACAAACAGAATTTCATGACTGCACAGATAGAATTTCATGCTTTCACAGATATAATTTCATGGCTTCGTAGAGACAGTATCGGAAAAAAAACGTCACGATTGTGCAGCTAAATATTTGTTGTTTAAATTTTAACCCAAAACAAAAATTAATATGTGAACATATAGAAAACAATTCTGTGAGAAACATTCTTAGTACTGGAAGACAAGAAAAGTACACGACAGAGAGAAATCTGAACTTGGGCAAGTATGACAGGAAATGTAACACACAGAAAAGGTCCAATTTTGGACAATGTTAGCAAGAAAGTGTACAGGAAAGGTCCAGTTTTGGACAATGTTACCAAGAAACTGTACAGAAAAGGGTCCAGTTTTGAACAATGTTAACAAAAAAAGTGTAAGAGAGAGAGAGAGAGAGAGAGAGAGAGAATTTTGCTTGGACGTAGTTGTAACTTCACGATGTAACTGAAGTTCGGTTTCTGATGCTTGACCTCGCACTTATTGCACCCGTCCCCCGGCGTTTTCTGTTTAGCCACCTGCAGAAGAAAACAAAAACACTTACAGGTCCCGGCACACATAATGTGAGAAACGCAAAGCAGATGTAAACATTGTGATGGTAGATGAGCCCATGATAACAGACATAAGATATTCCGTGAGTATAATTCCTGTGCTAAAGTTAGATTTTAGAATGGAGAAGTTGGACAGAACAAGCATTTCAGCAACAGCCTGCAGGCAATGTTATGTGACAGAATAAACATTTCAGCAAAGCAACAGATTGGAGATAATGTTATGTGACAGAATAAACATTTCAGCAAAGCAACAGATTGGAGATAATGTTATGTGACAGAATAAACATTTCAGCAAAGCAACAGATTGGAGATAATGTTATGTGACAGAATAAACATTTCAGCAAAGCAACAGATTGGAGATAATGTTATGTGACAGAATAAACATTTCAGCAAAGCAACAGATTGGAGATAATGTTATGTGACAGAATAAACATTTCAGCAAAGCAACAGATTGGAGATAATGTTATGTGACAGAATAAACATTTCAGCAAAGCAACAGATTGGAGATAATGTTATGTGACAGAATAAACATTTCAGCAACAGCAACAAACTGGGGGTAATGTTCTGCGACAGAACAAATATTTAGTCAACAGACTGGAGATAATATTGTGTGACAGCTTTTGTACATAACTATCTTGAACTGATAAAAGTCTGTAAGAGGTTTGTTGCTACAAGTCTAAAGTTGCTGAAGTTTTGTAACAATGTTTGTACACACACATCTAGAGTTGATGAAGTTTTGTAACAGTATTTGTACACATAGAGTTGATGATGTTTTGTAACAGTATTTGTACACATAGAGTTGATGAAGTTTTGTAACAGTATTTGTACACATAGAGTTGATGAAGTTTTGTAACAGTATTTGTACACATAGAGTTGATGAAGTTTTGTAACAATATTTGCACACATAGATCTAGAGTTAGTAAAACTCTGTTAGAACCTTACTACATTCTTCTGTTCTCATTAAAGCAGGAGGTCGGCAAATGCGGCAAATGCGGCCCATGGGTTGCGTCACTCATATTATGGGGTCATTATTGAGCGAGCCAACCCATGCATTAAAATCTTTACTGTGCTTGCCTTTCCAGTCAAATCTTTACCATACTTGTCTTCCCACTCAAATGTTTACCACTCTTGTCTTCCCATTCAAATGTTTAGCACACTCATCTTCCCAATCAAATCTTTACCACTCTGGTCTTCCCACTCATATCTTTACCACTACTGTCTTCCCACTCAAATCTTTACCACTACTGTCTTCCCACTCAAATCTTTACCACTACTGTCTTCCCACTCAAATCTTTACCACTCTTGTCTTGCAACTCAAATCTTGTCTTCTCACTCAAATCTTTATCACTCTTGTCTTCCCACACAAATATTGTCTTACCACTAAAATCTTGTCTTCCCATTCAAATATTGTCTTCCCACTAAATTCTTGTCTTCCCACTCAAATCTTGTCTTCCCACTAAATTCTTGTCTTCCTACTCAAATATTGTCTTCCCACTAAAATCTTGTCTTCCCACTCAAATCTTTACCACTCTTGTCTTCCCACTCAAATCTTTACCACTATTGTCTTCCCACTCAAATCTTTACCACACTTGTCTTCCCACTCAAATCTTTACCACACTTGTCTTCCCACTCAAATCTTTACCACTATTGTCTTCCCACTCAAATCTTTACCACACTTGTCTTCCCACTCAAATCTTTACCACACTTGTCTTCCCACTCTTTACCCTAGTAAGTTCTTTCTTTCTACTTCGTTGCTTTTCTTCCTCAGACTTTTGGTTTTCCCCCTGCACTTGTCCACACTCGAACCAGACTTAAGACAAACCTTGGTCGTGCTGACAGCAAACCTTGGTCGTGCTGACAGCAAACCTTGGTCGTGCTGACAACAAACCTTGGTTGTGCTGACAACAAACCTTGGTCGTGCTGACAACAAACCTTGGTCGTGCTGACAACAAACCTTGGGCGTGCTGACAACAAACCTTGGGCGTGCTGACAACAAACCCTGGTTGCGCTGACAACAAACTTACTTGCAAAAGGATTAGCGTGGGCGGGTCCTTGCTCTTTGGGGTCTCCTAGCAACGCTGGGGAAAAGAGAGACAACTACTCATACAAAACTAACGACGTTTGTTCAGTAAGTTAACATTACTATCTACACATCTCTCACTGTCCCATTTTCTTCTTCGATGTGTTTTGCTGTCCCACTTTCTCTTTAAATATTTTACTCTCCCAATTTCTCCTTCACTTTTCACTGTCCTACTGTCTCCTTTATTGTTTCACTGTCCTACTGTCTCCTTTATTGTTTCACTGTCCTACTGTCTCCTTTATTGTTTCACTGTCCTACTGTCTCCTTTATTGTTTCACCGTCCTACTGTCTCCTTTATTGTTTCACTGTCCTACTGTCTCCATGAGTGTTTGGCTGTCCCACTGTCCCCATGATTGTTTGGCTGTCCCACGACAAGACAAAATAATGAACACCAAGCGGTAAGATAAAGAAACGAACTGCGAGACTTCTGCAGCGTGGTAACCCATCAGCCGTGATAACAACAGGAAGCAACAGAAGACTGGAGTGGTTTGGACACGTAGCAAGAATGACTGACAGCCAATCCATCAAGCAACTTTTATTTGGTCGAAATATTGGCTTTACTGGAGGGTGGGGAGGGACACAGTAGACCGGACCTTAGATACAAAGACAAGTGCAGGTCACACGTGAAAGATTTGTTAACAACTACCAGGATTGAGGACTTATGAAAGATTTGTTAACAACTACCAGGATTGAGGACTTATGAAAGATTTGTTAACAACTACTAGGACAGAGGACTTATGAAAGATTTGTTAACAGCTACCAGGACAGAGGACTTATGAAAGATTTGTTAACAGCTACCAGGATTGAGGACTTATGAAAGATTTGTTAACAGCTACCAGGATTGAGGACTTAAGAAAGATTTGTTAACAGCTACCAGGACAGAGGACCTATGAAAGATCGTGCGACATAAAGATGACTGGGGGAGGGGAGAGAATGCACAGCGTCATTTAAAAACGCAAGACACAAACTGAAAGAAAATAAGACTTTGCCGTACAGAGATGGTTAACTGTGGCAGGTAGAACAAGCCATGAGAGAAAGTTTGCTCAACAAAATGAAGCTAGCATCTCCCTGCTCTGATAGTGTCTTTGGAGATGAAAAGTGTCATGGAGTGCTCTATGTTTTACTGTTTCAGTGTCTTGCTGTTTCTGTCGGCGTCCTTTCGTTTGTTTCTTTCTTGTCTGTCTTTTCTTGTCTGTCTTTGCGTCCGTTCCTTTCTGTCTTGTCTTTTCGTCTGCTTCTTTCTGTTTCTTTTTTTTCTATGTCTATGTCTTTGTCTATGTCTTTGTCTTTGCGCACTGGCTACTCACACATGAGCTCCCATTCTTTCGGTGTTGGTTGTCTGCCTGCAAAGAGAAAAACTTGGGCTGTTAGAGCTGCAGGCGGCTGTGCTCACAAATAAACTTCTGACATGCGCTTACTGAAGCAGTCTTACACCGAAGCATTCATTCATGCAGATGCACATTCATTCATGCAGATGCACATTCATTCATGCAGATGTACATTCATTCATGCAAATACACATTCATTCATGCAGATGCACATTCATTCATGCAGATGCACATTCATTCATGCAGATGTACATTCATTCATGCAAATACACATTCATTCATGCAGATGTACATTCATTCATGCAAATACACATTCATTCATGCAGATGTACATTCATTCATGCAAATACACATTCATTCATGCAGATGCACATTCATTCACAGCCATACATGTGATCGTACACAACTATTATGAGCAATGAGTAAGCTTTATTATATTTGCATGCAGGAAACTCTCTACTGTAGTGAGCGGAACAACAACACAACTCCTTCAGATCATCAGAGAAAGTAACCCCCCCCCAGACAAGTGTTTCGGCCCTATTAAACTCCTGACACTCTAAGGGGGGGGGGGGGGGGGGTGGGCCCTCCGGGTCATGATTCCCAGAGGTCTTGTGAGTTGTTGCTTTTTTCGTCCCGGGATTGAGTTGGCACTGCACTTTGAAGTGCGTATTTAGCTATTTAGCTACGCAGGACTGGTATTGGTTGTGGCAAACGACATTTATGTTCTCAATGCTTGTTTCGCATACTCCACAGCCAGCATGAGGCCTTTTCTGCTGTTTCTGAAAGGCTTTTCAATGCCCTTGCTCTTGCTTGTCCCTTTATGCCCAGTTGCTTACATAGGTCGTATGCGGATGTTGCTACGAATCCTCTCGCTCCCACTTCTACAGCTATCACTTTTGCCCTGATTCCTGCCCCCTGCCTCAGTTGCTTGGCCAGATCATTGTACTTCTCCAATTTGAATAAATGCTGTTCCTCTATTCTAGTTTCGTATGGAACCGTAAGCTCGATCATTATTAATTCCTGTTTTTCTATAGAGTACACTACAATGTCCGGTTGCATTCCTATGTTCTTGATGGCAGTCGGGTATTCTCTTCTTCCTGGTAGAGATAAGCAGGCCACGTGGTAGGCTTGTAGAGATAAGCAGGCCACGATTGAGGACTTAAGAAAGATTTGTTAACAGCTACCAGGATTGAGGACTTATGAAAGATTTGTTAACAGCTACCAGGATTGAGGACTTAAGAAAGATTTGTTAACAGCTACCAGGATTGAGGACTTATGAAAGATTTGTTAACAGCTACCAGGATTGAGGACTTAAGAAAGATTTGTTAACAGCTACCAGGATTGAGGACTTAAGAAAGATTTGTTACCAGCTACCAGGATTGAGGACTTATGAAAGATTTGTTAACAGCTACCAGGATTGAGGACTTAAGAAAGATTTGTTAACAGCTACCAGGAACGAGGACCTATGAAAGATCGTGCGACATAAAGATGACTGGGGGAGGGGAGAGAATGCACAGCGTCATTTAAAAACGCAAGACACAAACTGAAAGAAAATAAGACTTTGCCGTACAGAGATGGTTAACTGTGGCAGATTTTTGCATTAAATAATGGTAGAACAAGCCATGAGAGAAAGTTTGCTCAACAAAATGAAGCTAGCATCTCCCTGCTCTGATAGTGTCTTTGGAGATGAAAAGTGTCATGGAGTGCTCTATGTTTTACTGTTTCAGTGTCTTGCTGTTTCTGTCGGCGTCCTTTCGTTTGTTTCTTTCTTGTCTGTCTTTTCTTGTCTGTCTTTGCGTCAGTTCCTTTCTGTCTTGTCTTTTCGTCTGCTTCTTTCTGTTTCTTTTTTTTCTATGTCTTTGTCTTTGCGCACTGGCTACTCACACATGAGCTCCCATTCTTTCGGTGTTGGTTGTCTGCCTGCAAAGAGAAAAACTTGGGCTGTTAGAGCTGCAGGCGGCTGTGCTCACAAATAAACTTCTGACATGCACTTACTGAAGCAGTCTTACACCGAAGCATTCATTCATGCAGATGCACATTCATTCATGCAGATGCACATTCATTCATGCAGATGCACATTCATTCATGCAGATGTACATTCATTCATGCAAATACACATTCATTCATGCAGATGCACATTCATTCATGCAGATGCACATTCATTCATGCAGATGCACATTCATTCATGCAGATGCACATTCATTCACAGCCATACATGTGATCGTACACAACTATTATGAGCAATGAGTAAGCTTTATTATATTTGCATGCAGGAAACTCTCTACTGTAGTGAGCGGAACAACAACACAACTCCTTCACATCATCAGAGAAAGTAACCCCCCCCCCCCCAGACAAGTGTTTCGGCCCTATTAAACTCCTGACACTCTAAGGGGGGGGGGGGGGGTGGGCCCTCCGGGTCATGATTCCCAGAGGTCTTGTGAGTTGTTGCTTTTTTCGTCCCGGGATTGAGTTGGCACTGCACTTTGAAGTGCGTATTTAGCTATTTAGCTACGCAGGACTGGTACTGGTTGTGGCAAACGACATTTATGTTCTCAATGCTTGTTTCGCATACTCCACAGCCAGCATGAGGCCTTTTCTGCTGTTTCTGAAAGGCTTTTCAATGCCCTTGCTCTTGCTTGTCCCTTTATGCCCAGTTGCTTACATAGGTCGTATGCGGATGTTGCTACGAATCCTCTCGCTCCCACTTCTACAGCTATCACTTTTGCCCTGATTCCTGCCCCCTGCCTCAGTTGCTTGGCCAGATCATTGTACTTCTCCAATTTGAATACATGCTGCTCCTCTATTCTAGTTTCGTATGGAACCGTAAGCTCGATCATTATTAATTCCTGTTTTTCTATAGAGTACACTACAATGTCCGGTCGCATTCCTATGTTCTTGATGGCAGTCGGGTATTCTCTTCTTCCTGGTAGAGATAAGCAGGCCACGTGGTAGGCTTGTAGAGATAAGCAGGCCACGTGGTAGACTTGTAGAGAAAAAGAGAACGCGTGGTAGACTTGTAGAGAGACAGAGAACGCGTGGTAGACTTGTAGAGGGAAAGAGAACGCGTGGTAGACTTGTAGAGAGAAGCAGGCCACGTGGTAGACTTGTGGAGGGAAAGAGAACGCGTGGTAGACTTGTAGAGAGAAGCAGGCCACGTGGTAGACTTGTGGAGAGAAGCAGGCCACGTGGTAGACTTGTAGAGAGAAAGAGAACGCGTGGTAGACTTGTAGAGAGAAAGAGAACGCGTGGTAGGCTTGTAGAGAGAAGCAGGCCACGTGGTAGACTTGTAGAGAGACAGAGAACGCGTGGTAGACTTGTAGAGAGAAAGAGAACGCGTGGTAGACTTGTGGAGAAGCAGGCCACGTGGTAGACTTGTAGAAGGAAAGAGAACGCGTGGTAGACTTGTAGAGGGAAAGAGAACGCGTGGTAGACTTGTAGAGAAGCAGGCCACGTGGCAGGCTTGTGGAAGGAAAGAGAACGCGTGGTAGACTTGTAGAGAGAAGCAGGCCACGTGGTAGACTTGTGGAGAGAAGCAGGCCACGTGGTAGACTTGTAGAGAGACAGAGAACGCGTGGTAGACTTGTAGAGGGAAAGAGAACGCGTGGTAGACTTGTAGAGAGAAGCAGGCCACGTGGCAGGCTTGTAGAGGGAAAGAGAACGCGTGGTAGACTTGTGGAGAGAAGCAGGCCACGTGGTAGACTTGTAGAGAGAAAGAGAACGCGTGGTAGACTTGTGGAGAGAAGCAGGCCACGTGGTAGACTTGTAGAAGGAAAGAGAACGCGTGGTAGACTTGTAGAGGGAAAGAGAACGCGTGGTAGACTTGTAGAGAGAAGCAGGCCACGTGGCAGGCTTGTGGAAGGAAAGAGAACGCGTGGTAGACTTGTAGAGAGAAGCAGGTCACGTGGTAGACTTGTGGAGAGAAGCAGGCCACGTGGTAGACTTGTAGAGAGAAAGAGAACGCGTGGTAGACTTGTAGAGAGAAAGAGAACGCGTGGTAGGCTTGTAGAGAGAAGCAGGCCACGTGGCAGACTTGTACAGAGAAAGAGAACGCGTGGTAGACTTGTAGAGAGAAAGAGAACGCGTGGTAGACTTGTGGAGAGAAGCAGGCCACGTGGTAGACTTGTAGAAGGAAAGAGAACGCGTGGTAGACTTGTAGAGGGAAAGAGAACGCGTGGTAGACTTGTAGAGAGAAGCAGGCCACGTGGCAGGCTTGTGGAAGGAAAGAGAACGCGTGGTAGACTTGTAGAGAGAAGCAGGTCACGTGGTAGACTTGTGGAGAGAAGCAGGCCACGTGGTAGACTTGTAGAGAGAAAGAGAACGCGTGGTAGACTTGTAGAGAGAAAGAGAACGCGTGGTAGGCTTGTAGAGAGAAGCAGGCCACGTGGCAGACTTGTACAGAGAAAGAGAACGCGTGGTAGACTTGTAGAGAGAAAGAGAACGCGTGGTAGGCTTGTAGAGAGAAGCAGGCCACGTGGTAGACTTGTAGAGATAAGAAGGCCACGTGGTAGACGTATGGAGAGAAGCAGGCCACGTGGTAGACGTATGGAGAGAAACAGACCACGTGGTAGACTTGTGGAGAGAAGCAGGCCACGTGGTAGACTTGTGGAGAGAAGCAGGCCACCTGGTAGACTTGTGGAGAGAAGCAGGCCACTTGGTAGACTTGTGGAGAAGCAGGCCACGTGGTAGACTTGTGGAGAGAAGCAGGCCATGTGGTAGACGTATGGAGAGAAGCAGGCCACGTGGTAGACGTATGGAGAGAAGCAGGCCACGTGGTAGACGTATGGAGAGAAGCAGGCCACGTGGTAGACGTATGGAGAGAAGCAGGTCACGTGGCATACGTATGGAGAGAAGCAGGCAACGTGGTAGACGTATGGAGAGAAGCAGGTCACGTGGTAGGCTTGTGGAGAGAAGCAGGCCACGTGGTAGGCTTGTGGAGAGAAGCAGGCCACGTGGCAGGCTTGTGGAGAGAAGCAGGCCACGTGGTAGACTTGTGGAGAGAAACAGGCCACGTGGTAACTTGTGGAAGGAAAGAGAACGCATGATAGACCTAAACTGAGATGCAAAGATATTTGCAAGTCATCAGTGTCAGGTTTTCCTGTAGCCATGATACCCGGGAAGGACTGGCGAAAGACTGCATCGCGTGGATATCGACGATCTGAGTTTGGGTAGAAGGGTGTACGACCTTGATCGAAGAGCAATCGTCCGTGTGACTTGGTAGTGGTTCCGGGGTAGTGTGTGACTGATTGTTTTTCCTTGCATCATTGTATCGGAGGCATGGCCGAGCGATGCCGTGTTTTCGTTGTGCTTAAGGACTTTGCTGCAATTTTCTATATATTATCGTGATAAGGACGATTGATTGTTTAGTATATTCTGCCCGTGCCCGCCTCATTGTGGTGTAGATTTGTGTAGTGTGAATTAAGCTGTGATGTAGGTTTCGAGTCACTACATGTACTGATGTAAATTGTGTAAAGGTTAATATAGACCTATCAGAAGTAAGAGTGTGTTATATAAACATATCAGAAGTAAGTGTCTGTTATATAAACCTATCACAAGTAAGAGTGTGTTAACCTATCAGAAGTAAGAGTGTGTTGGCCTATCAGATGTAATACTATTCCAGCAAAGGAAATTTCTTGGCGATAAAAATAATGAACAAAGAAAGACACAATTATCTGGGACACAATTATCTGGGACACAATTATCTGGGACACAATTATCTGGGACACAATTATCTGCGACATAATTATCTGGGACACAATTATCTGCGACATAATTATCTGGGATACAATTATCTGGGATACAATTATCTGGTAAACAATTATCTGCGACACAATTAACTGGGACACAATTATCTGGGACATACTGTAAGGCAGGCGGTCTGGTTAGCTGAGTGGTTAGCTGAGTGGTTAGCTGAATGGTTAGGCGCTCGGTTTACTAATCCTGTGATACCAGGTGCAGCCCCAGCAGTTGGATTTTTTCTGGTACACACCAAAAAAGGCCCCGAGGTCCACCCAACCTCTAAAAATGGGTACCAGAGAAACATGGGAAGGTAAATACAAGCAGGCGTAATACCGACCACATCACACTTTCATGTACCGAAGGTCTTGAAATACAAGCAGGCGTAATACCGACCACATCACACTTTCATGTACCGAAGGTCTTGAAATACAAGCAGGCCACGTGGTAGACTTGTACAGAGAAAGAGAACGCGTGGTAGACTTGTAGAGAGAAAGAGAACGCGTGGTAGGCTTGTAGAGAGAAGCAGGCCACGTGGTAGACTTGTAGAGATAAGAAGGCCACGTGGTAGACGTATGGAGAGAAGCAGGCCACGTGGTAGACGTATGGAGAGAAGCAGGTCACGTGGCATACGTATGGAGAGAAGCAGGCAACGTGGTAGACGTATGGAGAGAAGCAGGTCACGTGGTAGGCTTGTGGAGAGAAGCAGGCCACGTGGTAGGCTTGTGGAGAGAAGCAGGCCACGTAGTAGACTTGTGGAGAGAAGCAGGCCACGTGGTAGACTTGTGGAGAGAAGCAGGCCACCTGATAGACTTGTGGAGAGAAGCAGGCCACTTGGTAGACTTGTGGAGAGAAGCAGGCCACGTGGTAGACTTGTGGAGAGAAGCAGGCCATGTGGTAGACGTATGGAGAGAAGCAGGCCACGTGGTAGACGTATGGAGAGAAGCAGGCCACGTGGTAGACGTATGGAGAGAAGCAGGCCACGTGGTAGACGTATGGAGAGAAGCAGGTCACGTGGCATACGTATGGAGAGAAGCAGGCAACGTGGTAGACGTATGGAGAGAAGCAGGTCACGTGGTAGGCTTGTGGAGAGAAGCAGGCCACGTGGTAGGCTTGTGGAGAGAAGCAGGCCACGTGGCAGGCTTGTGGAGAGAAGCAGGCCACGTGGTAGACTTGTGGAGAGAAACAGGCCACGTGGTAACTTGTGGAAGGAAAGAGAACGCATGATAGACCTAAACTGAGATGCAAAGATATTTGCAAGTCATCAGTGTCAGGTTTTCCTGTAGCCATGATACCCGGGAAGGACTGGCGAAAGACTGCATCGCGTGGATGTCGACGATCTGAGTTTGGGTAGAAGGGTGTACGACCTTGATCGAAGCGCAATCGTCCGTGTGACTTGGTAGTGGTTCCGGGGTAGTGTGTGACTGATTGTTTTTCCTTGCATCATTGTATCGGAGGCATGGCCGAGCGATGTCGTGTTTTCGTTGTGCTTAAGGACTTTGCTGCAATTTTCTATATATTATCGTGATAAGGACTATTGATTGTTTAGTATATTCTGCCCGTGCCCGCCTCATTGTGGTGTAGATTTGTGTAGTGTGAATTAAGCTGTGATGTAGGTTTCGAGTCACTACATGTACTGATGTAAATTGTGTAAAGGTTAATATAAACCTATCACAAGTAAGAGTGTGTTAACCTATCAGAAGTAAGAGTGTGTTGGCCTATCAGATGTATACTATTCCAGCAAAGGAAATTTCTTGGCGATAAAAATAATGAACAAAGAAAGACACAATTATCTGGGACACAATTATCTGCGACATAATTATCTGGGACACAATTATCTGCGACATAATTATCTGGGATACAATTATCTGGGATACAAATATCTGGTAAACAATTATCTGGGACATACTGTAAGGCAGGCGGTCTGGTTAGCTGAGTGGTTAGCTGAGTGGTTAGCTGAATGGTTAGGCTCTCGGTTTACTAATCCTGTGGTACCAGGTTCAGCCCCAGCAGTTGGAGTTTTGTCTGGTACACACCAAAAAAGGCCCCGAGGTCCACCCAACCTCTAAAAATGGGTACCAGAGAAACATGGGAAGGTAAATACAAGCAGGCGTAATACCGACCACATCACACTTTCATGTACCGAAGGTCTTGAAATACAAGCCTAACACCATGTCCCCAGTATGTCTTAACAGTACAGAAACATGCATTTTTACATTTTTTAAAAAAAATAAAGCAAATGAGAGGGTCTTTAAAAATATTTAAATGTTGACACTTAACGGTTATCAACTGGTGATGGTTTGTTGGAATTTCACTTGTTCTGTGCATTGCTAATGACATTTGTACTCTTTAAACTGTGTGATTTGTACTGTAGCTCGAATGTGAACATTTGCTCTTGAACTTTACGTAAATTGAAGATTTTGTTCATTTAAAAACTTTGTTTTTAGCATTTCAGTGTACAATTGATGTCTTCTGCTAATGATATATCTGACGTGGTGGTGGTGGTGGTTGTGGTGGTGGTATGTGTGTGTGTGCGTAATATATCTAGCTACCTAGCCGGATCTAGATAGCTGTGAGTAGCTGTTCTTGTTCGCGCATAAATCTAGCCAGCGACAGTGTAGTGCTGTTAATTACAAATGTAAGTTCTATGTAAATATGAATACACACGAATTTACACAAACACGCAAACGCTTACACAAACACACACACACGCATTTACACACAGGAACACACATACACAGAGACAGACACATTAAGTGACGCACCTGGCCTGGAGTTGACCTTCATCATGAGGATGTTCCTGGCCACGTGGTAGACGTATGGAGAGAAGCAGGTCACGTGGTAGGCTTGTGGAGAGAAGCAGGCCACGTGGTAGGCTTGTGGAGAGAAGCAGGCCACGTGGCAGGCTTGTGGAGAGAAGCAGGCCACGTGGTAGACTTGTGGAGAGAAACAGGCCACGTGGTAACTTGTGGAAGGAAAGAGAACGCATGATAGACCTAAACTGAGATGCAAAGATATTTGCAAGTCATCAGTGTCAGGTTTTCCTGTAGCCATGATACCCGGGAAGGACTGGCGAAAGACTGCATCGCGTGGATGTCGACGATCTGAGTTTGGGTAGAAGGGTGTACGACCTTGATCGAAGCGCAATCGTCCGTGTGACTTGGTAGTGGTTCCGGGGTAGTGTGTGACTGATTGTTTTTCCTTGCATCATTGTATCGGAGGCATGGCCGAGCGATGTCGTGTTTTCGTTGTGCTTAAGGACTTTGCTGCAATTTTCTATATATTATCGTGATAAGGACTATTGATTGTTTAGTATATTCTGCCCGTGCCCGCCTCATTGTGGTGTAGATTTGTGTAGTGTGAATTAAGCTGTGATGTAGGTTTCGAGTCACTACATGTACTGATGTAAATTGTGTAAAGGTTAATATAAACCTATCACAAGTAAGAGTGTGTTGGCCTATCAGATGTAATACTATTCCAGCAAAGGAAATTTCTTGGCGATAAAAATAATGAACAAAGAAAGACACAATTATCTGGGACACAATTATCTGCGACATAATTATCTGGGACACAATTATCTGCGACATAATTATCTGGGATACAATTATCTGGGATACAAATATCTGGTAAACAATTATCTGGGACATACTGTAAGGCAGGCGGTCTGGTTAGCTGAGTGGTTAGCTGAGTGGTTAGCTGAATGGTTAGGCTCTCGGTTTACTAATCCTGTGGTACCAGGTTCAGCCCCAGCAGTTGGAGTTTTGTCTGGTACACACCAAAAAAGGCCCCGAGGTCCACCCAACCTCTAAAAATGGGTACCAGAGAAACATGGGAAGGTAAATACAAGCAGGCGTAATACCGACCACATCACACTTTCATGTACCGAAGGTCTTGAAATACAAGCCTAACACCATGTCCCCAGTATGTCTTAACAGTACAGAAACATGCATTTTTACATTTTTTTAAAAAAAATAAAGCAAATGAGAGGGTCTTTAAAAATATTTAAATGTTGACACTTAACGGTTATCAACTGGTGATGGTTTGTTGGAATTTCACTTGTTCTGTGCATTGCTAATGACATTTGTACTCTTTAAACTGTGTGATTTGTACTGTAGCTCGAATGTGAACATTTGCTCTTGAACTTTACGTAAATTGAAGATTTTGTTCATTTAAAAACTTTGTTTTTAGCATTTCAGTGTACAATTGATGTCTTCTGCTAATGATATATCTGACGTGGTGGTGGTGGTGGTTGTGGTGGTGGTATGTGTGTGTGTGCGTAATATATCTAGCTACCTAGCCGGATCTAGATAGCTGTTGAGTAGCTGTTCTTGTTCGCGCATAAATCTAGCCAGCGACAGTGTAGTGCTGTTAATTACAAATGTAAGTTCTATGTAAATATGAATACACACGAATTTACACAAACACGCAAACGCTTACACAAACACACACACACACGCATTTACACACAGGAACACACATACACAGAGACAGACACATTAAGTGACGCACCTGGCCTGGAGTTGACCTTCATCATGAGGATGTTCCTGGCCATATCTGGAGACAGACGACACGCACGAGTTAGCTCTTGCTTCTTGTCTCCGTCTAATGTGATGTATTACTGTTGTTGTGTGATGTGATGCTGTCGTTGAAGGTGCTGATGTTGTGTGGGGTGTGATGTTGTTTTTGTTGGTGTAATTGTTGATGGTGACTGTGTTGTTTGACGTGATGTTGGCGTTGTTGATGTAATTGTTGATGGTGACTGTGTTGTTTGATGTGATGTTGTTGTTGTTGTTTGAGATGGAGATAGTGGCGATGGCTGATTATTTCAAGTGACAACTGCTGTACTTTTCTATATATTATCGTGATAAGGACTATTGAT
>CM019710.1:27537834-27550334 GCA_009760885.1 Achatina immaculata | reverse complement strand
TATAATGAACTATATTATGTGTATACTCTTCTATAATGAACTATGTAATGTGCATATTTTTATATAATGAACTATACTATGTGCATACTTTTATATAATGAACTATACTATGTGTATACTTTTCTATAATGAAATATATTATGTGCATACCTTTTTATAATGAACTATACTGTGTCCATACTTTTCTATTATGAACTATACTATGGGAATACTTTTGTGTGGTATTTTATACATGGCGGAATTGAAGATGGTTGGGTTACCTACCTTTGCAGTGGTCTGCGGTTGTCGGCCCGGGGGGACAGTATTCTCTAAATACAGGCGCGGCCGCATACGGTGAGTACCCTCCGTGGCTCTCTGGTCATCACAGAATATCACGTTTGTACAACATCACCAGCATCAGCAGCATCAGCAGCAGCAAGTGTGTTTGGCGACGGGACAAGTGTTCTTGGGTGAGCTCATATAAAAGCCGGCGCGTGGTGTGGTTGAGTACAGAATAAACAGACAAAGTGGTCAGTCTGACTTCAGTGAAAGTTTCAGGAAACAAAGAGGAAAATTCAAGTCGGTGTGGCCCCCTTTCCTCTCTCCCCCCCCCCCCCCAACAAAGGAAGAAAATCTTCATTTCAGTACCGTGTATATATCCACCGTGGACTGCTACCACTGCTTGACAATGTCTTCCCATCGAGCCAATGACACGTTGAATCGCTTTCTGACTGTCCAGTCTGTGAACGTCCAATAATGATGAGTTGTTGTTCTGTAGTGAGATGAGCCATACTTGCGTGTTGATTTTTCAAATGAATTAATTCGAGGAGCGTCAATCTTTTATAGGCCTTCAATAACATGGTCAGTGAGTTTTGTGTTCAGTAAGTTTCACAGGATTATAGTGAACCTGTCATGAGTTATTGTCAACAGTTCTGTTTTGACTAGTGTCGCTTTTCTGTGCTCATGAATCATCTGCTGAGTACAATTCAGGTCAGCACGTGAAGTTGATGTCCAAGTGAATGTTTCAGGCAATTTGCTCCTGTCTTATCAGCAAACGTCAGTTTATATCCCAACATCGTACCTGCTGTCTTTTTTTTTTAACAGTGTATAACGAACTATATGATGTTCATAGTTTTCTATAATGAACTATGTTGTGTGCATGCTTTTCTATAATGAATATTATGTGCATGCTTTTCTATAATGAACTATATTATGTGTATACTCTTCTATAATGAACTATGTAATGTGCATATTTTTATATAATGAACTATACTATGTGCATACTTTTATATAATGAACTATACTATGTGTATACTTTTCTATAATGAAATATATTATGTGCATACCTTTTTATAATGAACTATACTGTGTCCATACTTTTCTATTATGAACTATACTATGGGAATACTTTTGTGTGGTATTTTATACATGGCGGAATTGAAGATGGTTGGGTTACCTACCTTTGCAGTGGTCTGCGGTTGTCGGCCCGGGGGGACAGTATTCTCTAAATACAGGCGCGGCCGCATACGGTGAGTACCCTCCGTGGCTCTCTGGTCATCACAGAATATCACGTTTGTACAACATCACCAGCATCAGCAGCATCAGCAGCAGCAAGTGTGTTTGGCGACGGGAAATGGATGATGACAGAGCTTAGTGTCACGAGACATCGCACTCACGGAACGTGACAAACATGGATGTTGAAATGTAAAATAAACTAACAGAATTTTCTGAAACTGGAGTTTGGTATAAGCATGCCAGGGAGTGGGACAGAGGTGGTCACAAGCCAGGGAGTGGGACAGAGGTGGTCACAAGCAAGGGAGTGGGACAGAGGTGGTCACAAGCAAGGGAGTGGGACAGAGGTGGTCACAAGCCAGGGAGTGGGACAGAGGTGATCAAAAGCCGAGGAGTGGGACAGAGGTGATCACAAGCCAGGAAGTGGGACAGAGGTGATCAAAAGCCAGGGAGTAGGACATAGGTGATCACAAGCCAGTGAGTGGGACGTAGGTGATCACAAGCCAGTGAGTGGGACAGAGGTGATCACAAGTCAGAGAGTGGAACAGAGGTGATCACAAGTCAGGGAGTGGGACGTAGGTGATCACAAGTCAGGGAGTGGGACGTAGGTGATCACAAGTCAGGGAGTGGTACAGAGGTGATCACAAGTCAGGGAGTGGGATGTAGGTGATCACACGTCAGGGAGTGGGACGTAGGTGATCACAAGTCAGGGAGTGGGACGTAGGTGATCACAAGTCAGGGAGTGGGACGTAGGTGATCACAAGTTAGGGAGTGGGACGTAAGTGATCACAAGTCAGGGAGTGGTACAGAGGTGATCACAAGTCAGGGAGTGGGATGTAGGTGATCACACGTCAGGGAGTGGGACGTAGGTGATCACAAGTCAGGGAGTGGGACGTAGGTGATCACAAGTCAGGGAGTGGGACGTAGGTGATCACAAGTTAGGGAGTGGGACGTAAGTGATCACAAGTCAGGGAGTGGGACGTAGGTGATCACAAGTCAGGGAGTGGGACGTAGGTGATCACAAGTCAGGGAGTGGGACGTAAGTGATCACAAGTCAGGAAGTGAGACTATGTGATCACAAGCCAGGGAATGGCACGTAGGTGATCACAAGCAGAAACTGAGGATAATAAAACTTGTGGAGAGTTTGAGAAGTGAGAACATGGGGACAGCGCTACCAGGACAAGATTTCCTTCAGTGAAACTGTGGACAGCATGGAAATTTATGTGCTTTGTATGGGTGGGTAGACAGAGAGACAGACAGACAGGCAGGTAGGCAGGCAGGTAGGCAGACAGACAGACAGACAGGCAGGCAGGCAGGCAGGCAGACAGACAGACATTCTTAAGTTATGCATGCCTGTGTTGTTTTCACTCACATGTGTTTGTTTATATGTGTGTATATTCCTGGTTCAGCGTCCCTCCCCCTTGGATTGCTTGTTGTGATTATGTCATCGCGTACATTTATGTTGCCTGCCTGTCTCTCTGTCTCTGTCTGTTTCTATGTATGTATGTCTCTTTTTAAATCTGTATGTATGCTTTTACGTCTGTAATTCTCCTGTCTATATGTTTGTCACGTTGAAATGTTGTAAGTCTGTCTGCATGTCTGCTTGTTCTGTGAGTGTCTGCCTATACTCACTGTAAGTCTGATGTAAGTCTGCTTATAATTTTATATGAACGTCTTTAGGTAATTATTTATGCGTTTAAGCCTTTATGTCTTCCTGTCTATCTGTGCTGTCTGGATATCTAACCGTACACCAACCTGCCTGTCACTCACATTCATTTTTTTTCCCATGTGTTTCCATGTCTGTCTCAATGTATTTTATCTGTCTAGTTTTGTCTGTAATTCCATCTGTAGGTCAGAATACATGGTCTATGTTTGTTTCTCTGTGTAAGTTGTTTCTTAGACCTGTTCACCTGTATGTCCCTATATGTATTTTCCTGACTGTATGTGTCTGTTTGTATTGTCTGTTTGAATGTGGGTGTGACTAAACTACTTACGAGGAATATCCATGAACAAGCCACCTCCCATGCCCGGAGGCGGGGCTTGCATAGGGGGCGGTCCCATTGGGGGTGAAAAAGGCGGTGGCAGAACTGAAACAAAATAAACAATAATTAGCACGTTTTAGGGAGAGGAGGAGGAGGAGAGAAAGAGAAGCTGAAGAGGGAGAGGGGGGTTAGTGGAAGAGAGATGTTTGTTGGCAACTTTCGGACCACGTACTAGAGAGTCTGTCATATCTAACGTTGCTATGGCGACGAACACAAACACTTCTACAATAGACCTTGATAAACATGGAGGAATGCCAGGTTCTGACGGTGTGACTTGACAGACATGTATACCTGGCTGGGTGACTTGACAGACATGTATACCTGGCGTGGTGATTTGACAGACATGTATACCTGATGTGGTGATTTGACAGACATGTATACCTGGCGGGGTGACTTGACAGACATGTATACCTGATGTGGTGATTTGACAGACATGTATACCTGACGGGGTGACTTGACAGACATGTATACCTGACGGGGTGACTTGACAGACATGTATACCTGACGGGGTGACTTGACAGACATGTATACCTGACGGGGTGACTTGACAGACATGTATACCTGACGGGGTGACTTGACAGACATATACATCTGATAGATTCTGTGATGGTGGCAAGAAGAACACTGACATTTGATAGACACTTGATTTTTGACTTGACAAAAACAGGCACTTTGATGTCTGTGGTGATGACTTGACCAAAAAAAAAAACAGGCAAGTGAATGTTACTTGACAAAAGCTGCTTACAGGAGCTTAATAAAACGTTCGCGATTATATTCTGTTATACTGTCTTACTGATTATGCCTCATCATGTTGTCCCAGTTCTTATCATAATGTCCTGTCTGTTGTGGTCTTCATCTGATGTCCTCCTGCAGTCACCGTCCTCACTCGGACAACAAACACTTAGAGGACAGGACGAGGAACGTTGAGCAGCCTGTACTTTGTCCTTCCAGTCTTACCAACATGTAACAGCCTGTACTGTCTTCTTCTAGTCTTACCAACATGTAACAGCCTGTACTGTCTTCTTCTAGTCTTACCAACATGTAACAGAGCATAGGACATGGACAAATTTCCCCAAAGTTTATGTTCTAGACCACAACCGAAGTTTATGTTCTAGACCACAACCGAAGTTTATGTTCTAGACCACAACCGAAGTTTATGTTCTAGACCAGAAAATTCTGCTTTTTTTTCTTTGTCACACTTAACTTTAAAAAAAAAAATTAATCTCTGTTCTTATCATTATACCTTTAACCAATATCTACCTCCAGCTAATTTCTACCTTTTCCTTTAACCAATGTCTACCTCCAGCTAATTTCTACCTTTACCTTTAACCAATGTCTACCTCAAGCTAATTTCTACCTTTACTTTTAACCAACGTCTACCACAAGCTAATTTCTACCTTTACCTTTAACCAATGTCTACCTCCAGCTAATTTCTACCTTTACCTTTAACCAGTTTCTATCTTCAGTTAATATCTACCTTTCATACATTTCTTTGACAATTGTCTACCTGGACCATTGTCTACCTTTTAAAATTATATATTCGATTTTAAAAAATCTACCTTCAGCCGATATCTACATTAGATGAATATCTGCCTATGAGAAAATGTCCACCCGTGACAAAAATTTGCTTTCGATTAATACCAACCTTCCTTGCATGCCTCATGCTTAATGCGTGGGTGAATCACAGGAAAGCTAGAGCAACACAAAACGTTTGTTTAGTACAAGAAAAATACGGGGCCCTATCTTTCTGTAGGAGTATAGTTTTCTTGCTTTGCAATGTCTTTGTGTCACGTGTGAGCCAGCACCTGGCTTCCTACAAGGAAAAACACCCTTTTCCTCACTTCTCAGCCACTGGGGCATCACGTCCCTTGTGTGCTTTCCCAGAATGGTCAGCGTCGTGAAGTTTGTTATGCCTGTCTTGATCTTCGTAACCCAGTTCTTGACTTGAGCTGTGCACGTGAACTCAGTGCCGTCATTCATTCATTGTTATGTCCCTTGCGGAACTTTGCTTCCATAACAGAACTCCTGTAGGCCTCTCGGTTGTGAGCAAGATGGCCTCCCGCTGGTGCATCCATTTGCAGATCATCAACGATGTCTTGCAGCCATCTTCGTTTTGGTCTTCCTCTTTTTCTTTTTCCCATTATGTATCCTTCCAATACGGTCTTCTCTAAATTATCATGACGTTTAATGTGTCCAAAATATTTAAGTTTTCTGTCTTTAATCCTCTTTACTAGCCAGCCTTCTTCAATATTAAGCTCTTGTAGTATAGATATATTTGTTCTTTTTTGTGTCCACGATATTTGGAGAACTCTTCTGTAGCATTTACATTCAAAGGCATTTATGTGTTTCTCAGCTGTTTTGTTAAGTGTCCAGATCTCACAGGCATATGTTGCGATGGGAAAGATGCATGCCCTTAAAAATCTTATTTTTGTGGTTCTGTCTGCTCCTCTCCACAGATTCTTTATTTGTTTTACTTTCTGAAGAGCAATAGATGTCCTCCTTCTAATTTCCCTCACTGTATCTCTATTATACCTCAGCGCCGTACCCCGCACATATTTCTCGGTGCATGTCTGAGGAGTTTAAACCTTTGGCAGACAAGAATCTGATGACAAAATTCTTTCTCCTTGGAGCATGCCTGCATAATAGGCACCATTTTGACACGTGCTGTTGCTTAGCGACGGTAATGCTACCTCCATACTGATGTCAATGACCTTGATGCTAGTAGATGGTACTATTAAGGGATTTCTATCTGTGTGGGTTTTTTTTTTTCAGAAATTGTATTCGCTTTTTCTAACTTTTATTTTATTCACCCCCACACCTATCTTTGTCTAATTCTGCCTTGAATTGATGTCTACTCTGACTTGGCTAATGTCTGTCTTTGACTAAGTCCGTCTTCGAATAGAATCTAGTATAAGGAAGTTCTTCCAAGATGATAAGCCAGTAGGCGATGTAAAAGAAAAATGTTATATGCAGCACCAAGAACACTTTCTTAGAGATTTGACATTAACATTGCTGTATAATCTGAGATTTGACAGCAACACTGCCGTAGACTGAGAGATTTGACAGCAACACTGCCGTAGACTGAGAGATTTGACAGCAACACTGCCGTAGACTGAGAGATTTGACAGCAACACTGCCGTAGACTGAGAGATTTGACAGCAACACTGCCGTAGACTGAGAGATTTGACAGCAACACTGCCGTAGACTGAGAGATTTGACAGCAACACTGCCGTAGACTGAGAGATTTGACAGCAACACTGCCGTAGACTGAGAGATTTGATATTAATATTGTTGTAGACTGAGAGATTTGACAATAGCATTGCTTTATACTCAGAGATTTGACAATAACATTGCCGTAGACTGAGAGATTTAATACGACAACCTCCGTAACCTAAAAAATTTGACTAGGATATTTTCATAGACTGTGACATTTTACAGGAATTCTTACATAGACTGGGAGATTTGACAAGAATTCCTACATAGACTGGGAGATTTGACAGGAATGTTTACACAGACTAGGATATTTGTCAAGAACGCTTATATTTACTTCGAGATTTGATAAGAATTCTTACATAGACTGGGATATATGTCAGAACGCTTACATAGACAGAAATATCACAAAAATACTTACACAGACTGGGATATTTAACAAGAATTCTTACATAGACTGGGGGATTTGACAAGAATTCTTAAACAGACTGGGAGATTTGACAAAAATTCGTACATAGACTGGGATATTTGACAAGAATTCTTACATAGACTGGGAGATTTGACAAGAATTCTTACATAGACTGGGGGATTTGACAAGAATTCTTACATAGACTGGGAGATTTGACAAGAATTCTTACACAGACTGGGGGATTTGACAAGAATTCTTACATAGACTGGGGGATTTGACAAGAATTCTTACATAGACTGGGAGATTTGACAAGAATTCTTACACAGACTGGGATATTTGACAAGAATTCTTACACAGACTGGGATATTTGACAAGAATTCTTACATAGACTGGGAGATTTGACACGAATGTTTACACAGACTAGGATATTTGTCAAGAACGCTTATATTTACTTCGAGATTTGACAATAATTCTTACATAGACTGCGAGATTTGATAAGAATTCTTACATAGACTGGGATATATGTCAGAACGCTTACATAGACAGAAATATCACAAAAATACTTACACAGACTGGGATATTTAACAAGAATTCTTACATAGACTGGGGGATTTGACAAGAATTCTTAAACAGACTGGGAGATTTGACAAAAATTCGTACATAGACTGGGATATTTGACAAGAATTCTTACATAGACTGGGAGATTTGACAAGAATTCTTACATAGACTGGGGGATTTGACAAGAATTCTTACATAGACTGGGAGATTTGACAAGAATTCTTACACAGACTGGGGGATTTGACAAGAATTCTTACATAGACTGGGGGATTTGACAAGAATTCTTACATAGACTGGGAGATTTGACAAGAATTCTTACACAGACTAGGAGATTTGACAAGAATTCTTACATAGACTGGGATATTTGACAAGAATTCTTACATAGACTGGGAGATTTGACACGAATTCTTACATAGACTGGGATATTTGACAATAATTCTTACATAGACTGGGAGATTTGAAGCTGCCAGACCTTCTCCACTGTTAAAATCCAAAATCATGTCCCAAAACACCAAAATAACAATCTACAAAACTATAGTAAGACCAGCCATCATGTATGTACCAGAAACGTGGAGTACAACAAAGAAAGATGAACAACAATTGCAGAACTTTGAGAACAAGGTCCTAAAAAGAATCGTTGGGCCGATAAAGGATACCAACAATGGAGAATGGAGAGCTAGAAAGAACACTGAACTGAACGGCTTATTTAAATCCCAGTGAATTATAAATGTCTTGAAACTGAACATGCTACACTGGCTGGGGCATGTAGGAAGAATGGAAGAGAACAGACAAACGAAAATGATATACGCACAGGAGATGAGGGAAACAAGACCAAGGGGTAGATCAAGACAGAGATAGAGAGATAACACAGAAGAGGATATAAAAGAGATTTGTGAGAAATAACTGGAGAGAAAAGATTAGGATTAGAGAGGAATGGAGGCGAACTTTATCTGCAGCAATGAGACTTAATGGCTCGGAAAGCTGAAGGAGAAGAAGAAGAAGAAGAAGACCACCTCCATGGAGTACAGGACTTGAAGGTGACAAGAAAGATAAATATGGGAGGTATAAAGTTTAAGAAAGACTTACATGGGCTGGGAGGTCTAAAAGGCTGCATGGGAGGGCTTGGGGGCTTGCTCGGGGCACCTGAAACAATCATTTGATCATTGTTATCACACGACGTGAGTGACATCAGACTTGACATATATAACTATACTGACATTTAAAACTATGCTGACATATATAGCTATACTGACATCTATTTGTAACTGTAAATTATACTGGCATTTGTTACTTTGTTATTTTACTGTTTTATAATGAGGAAATAAGAGTGACCAAAATGTTCTGTTGCCTGACTTTACTTTCTAATGAGTAATTAAGAGTGACTGAAATGTTTCGTTGCCTGACTTTACTTTCTAATGAGTAATTAAGAGTGACTGAAATGTTCTGTTGCCTGACTTTAGTTACAAGAAAAAAACATGATGCACTTTTATCTCTCGCTCAGTCTAAATCTGTCACTGTCTGTAGCATGTTCTTGCTAGGTCATTCATCTTGTTTTGTTCTGCTCTGTTCTGTCTGTTCTTCATCTCTTACAGGTACTCCAGGAAATACCTGCTCATGTCAAACATCTATCTATCTATCTATCTATCTATCTATCTATCTATCTATCTATCTATCTATCTATCTATCTATCTATCTATCTATCTATCTATCTATCTATCTATCTATCTATCTATCTATCTATCTATCTATCTATCTATCTATCTATCTATCTATCTATCTATCTATGTCAGTCTGTCTGTCTGTCTGTCTGTCTGCCTGCCTGCCTGCCTGTCTGTCTGCCTGTCTGTGTGTCTGCCTGCCTGCCTGTCTGTCTGCCTGCCTGTCTGTCTGCCTGCCTGCCTGTCAGTTTGTCTGCCTGTCTGCCTGTATGTCTGTCTGTCTGTTTTCCTGCCTGCCTGTTTGTCTGTCTGCCTGCCTGCCTGTCTGTCTACCTATTTGTCTGTCTACCTGTCTGTCTGTCTACCTTCTGAATGTCTGCCTATCTATCTATCTATCTATCTATCTATCTATCTATCTATCTATCTATCTATCTATCTATGTCAGTCTGTCTGTCTGTCTGCCTACCTGTCTGTCTGCCTGTCTGCCTGCCTGTCTGCCGTCTGTCTGCCTGCCTGTTTGCCTGTCAGTATGCCTGCATACCTGTCTGTCTGCCTGTATGCCTGTCTGTCTGTCTTCTTGCCTGCCTGCCTGCCTGCCTGTCTGTCTATCTATCTATCTATCTATCTATCTATCTATCTATCTATCTATCTATCTATCTATCTATCTATCTGTCTGTCTACCTGTCTGTCTGTCTACCTTCTGACTGTCTGCCTGTCTGTCTAACTGTCTGTCTGTTTACTTTATGTCTCTCTACCCGACTGTCTGTCTATCTGTCTTTCTGTCTACCTGTATGTCTGTCTGTCTGCCTGCCTGTCTACATGTCTGTCTGTCTGTCTACCTGTCTGCCTGCCTGCCTGTGTGTCTACCTGTCTAGCTGCTTCTCTGTCTGACTGCCTGTCTACCTTTCTGCCTGCCTGTCTGTCTGCCTATCTGCCTGCCTGTCTGTCGTCTGTCTGCCTGCCTGTTTGCATGTCAGTATGCCTGCATCCCTGCCTGTATGCCTGTCTGTCTGTTTTCCTGCCTGCCTGTCTGCCTGTCTGCCTGCCTGTCTATCTGTCTGTCTACCTGTCTGTCTGTCTACCTTCTGACTGTCTGCCTGTCTAACTGTCTGTCTGTTTACTTTATGTCTCTCTACCCGACTGTCTGTCTATCTGTCTTTCTGTCTACCTGTATGTCTGTCTGCCTGCCTGTCTGTCTACATGTCTTCCTGTCTGCCTGCCTCTCTGTCTGACTGCCTGTCTACCTTTCTTCCTGCCTGCCTGTGTATCTACCTGCCTGCATGCCTGTCTGTCTACCTGCCTACCTACCTGTCTGTCTGCCTGCCTGTCTTTCTGCCTGCCTGTCTGTCTACCTTCTGCCTGTCTGTCTACCTGTCTGTCTGTCTATCTGTCTACCTGCCTGCCTGCCTGTCTGTCTACCTGCCTGTCTACCTGTCTGTTTTCCTATCTGTCTGTCTGCCTCCCTGTCTGTCAACCTGTCTGTCTGTCTACCTGTCTGTCTAGTCTGCCTGTCTGTCTAGTCTGCCTGCATCTTACCTGCACTGTTCATGATATTTTTAAGTACACCGAGCAATACCTGTCTTGTTGCTGGAAAAGACAACAGACAGGCAGGTTTATAAACAGGCAGGTTTTTATAATGAGACAGGAATACAGAAAGTTGACTCCACATATTGGTCAGATTTTAACTTTGAAATTTTATTTTCAAAGAGAGAAGATTTGTACAAGCAGGCCCATGTCAGATCCTGCCCTTCATTGTTCAGTCGTCATTCAACTTTCAAACATTCAGTTTAGTACACAGTACACATGTGCTGACTAGTACACTGTACACATGTGCTGACTAGTACACTGTACACATGTGCTGACTAGTACACTGTACACATGTGCTGACTAGTACATCGCACAGCCGTGCTGAGTAGTACATTGTACACGTGATAACAATTTAAAATGACAAAACGTTTACCTCTTATTCACATATTCAACTGTAAGACATGTCTCAAGATAGACACCAGACAACATAAGGCACTGACACATTCGACTATAAGACATGTCTCAAGACAGACACCAGACAACACAAGACATTGACAGAATATAAACAAACAAAAAAGACATTGACAAGACACACATAGACAAGACAGGCACGGCCGGGAGAGACCAGACGACAAGGGGAAAAGTGGAGAGACTTGTTCTCAGGAAGTTTGGAGCGTGGCGTGGTCACGTTTTCACGGTGTCACGTGGTCACATGGTCACGGGGTCAGGTGGTCACATGGTCACGGGGTCAGGTGGTCACGTGGTCAAGGGGTCCGATTTGGATGTTCGAGATCGCAGGTTCAAGTCCCGCCAGAAGTTGCAGGGATATTTTTTCTCTTAAATATTCTGCAATCAAATTACCCTGATCTCTAGGTGGTGGAGCCAACTGTCTGTGTACGTTGTCATGCGCGTTCAAAATCCATTGGTAGATAAAAAAAGTAGACCAGACTGCGGCAGCCCAGGGCCTACGTCTAGGAGATTATCCTACCACGGAGATTGTCCTACCACGGAGATTATCCTACCACGGAGATTGTCCTACCACGGAGATTATCCTACCACGGAGATTGTCCTACCACGGAGATTGTCCTACCACGGAGATTATCCTACCACGGAGATTATCCTACCACAGAGATTATCCTACCACGGAGATTGTCCTACCACGGAGATTATCCTACCACGGAGATTGTCCTACCACGGAGATTATCCTACCACGGAGATTGTCCTACCACGGAGATTGTCCTACCACAGAGATTATCCTACCACGGAGATTATCCTACCACAGAGATTATCCTACCACAGAGATTATCCTACCACAGAGATTATCCTACCACAAAGATTGTCCGGAGATTGTCCTACCACAGAGATTATCCTACCACGGAGATTATCCTACCACGGAGATTGTCCTACCACGGAGATTGTCCTACCACAGAGATTATCCTACCACGGAGATTGTCCTACCACGGAGATTGTCCTACCACGGAGATTGTCCTACCACGGAGATTGTCCTACCACGGAGATTGTCCTACCACGGAGATTATCCTACCACAGAGATTATCCTACCACGGAGATTATCCTTCCACAGAGATTGTCCGGAGATTATCCTAC